>BPTQ01000008.1:168185194-168549198 GCA_019973895.1 Chrysanthemum seticuspe
TTCTCAACACTAGACTTTATGAATTCGTCCGATTCCTTTTCAGGAACAGTGTCAGGATGCTCGTCCCCCATGTTCAGAGGGTGAGTGGGAGCTTCGGGTGTGATAGCAGTTGTTTGAGATGGAATCTCAACTGCTGGGATATCATCTGATGAACTTGATGAATCAAGTGTATCCTCATCATCACTGTCATCAGGAATAAAACGAAATTGAGAGCTAGATCTGGCTGCTTTTTCTTTTGCAATTGATTCCTTAATAGATTTTTCAAAGGCAATTTGGGAATTTATTTTAGCAGCCTGATCTTCAGCTAGCAATTCTTCCATGGATTTCTCATGTGAATTTTGAATGACGGGACATTGTGGGAGTGGAGATTTGTCAAAACCGGAAGGTTGACATTGATAATCATCATGAGGACCCCCACAATATACACAAGAAATACTGGGAGCATTTTGAAATGCTGTTTTACACAACTCCTCAGTTCTTTTCACTGATTCCAGAAGCTCTAGAAAAGTGTCTTGTTGGGCTTGCTGAGGAGTTTGATTCATTTGGCACTGTGGAGGTTGGTCGTGATATGGATAGTCGTAATTGTTACAAGGAAATGGATTCCCTGTTTGACAATCAGAGCTGAAATGGGAACCTCCACAGTTCTCACAACAGTAAAACTGTTGATCCTGGATTGGTGAATCATATGGATATTGGTCATAACCAAAGTTCTGAGCATCACCGGAAAACTGTTCATAGACAAACGTGTTTCCGGATTGACACTCAAATCCTTGGTGAGGACCTCCACAAAATTCACAGTAGTTAGGTTGGTTATATGAAGATAAGTCGGGCTGTGGTGGGTAATTGGAAAATTTTGAGGGGTCGTTAAATGAGTTCTGATTAGGATCATAATCAAATGAATTCCTCGAACCACAAAACAAACAACTCCCGTTACGAATATCATTACCACATTGTACACACGTACACCAACGACAGGGTGAACCAAAAAGAGGCTCACCACAACCGACACAAGGAATAAACGATTCTATTTGAGAGTTATGAGAAGGAATCGGTTTATTCAAAGGATCAACAAAACCAACATGGTGACCTGAATGACTATTAAGTCTCGAAGAACATTTTGAAAAATCCGGAGGTGGGACAAGTGGTGTGCTCTGAGAGCTAGCATTTTCCACCACTTCCGTTATGGTCTCTGGTTCTGGTTCTTGAGAAACGTGAAGATTAGGCAAGTCATTCTTGCTGGACACCGGTCTAAATTCTGCATGTTTGCTTTTAACCGTAAATCGTGAAAGTTTAGAATCAATTCTAGACGGCTTAGGAGCAATTGAGGGTTCAGATCTTTGGATAACCGTAGGTTGGACGTATTTAGTACTTCCATTATCAGACGAGAGTACCTGGTCCTTTGTCACCCCGGTTTCTCGTTCTATTTCCCTACGCAGAATCAATGGATCATCACGAACAACACGGATTCTTGACATTTGTGATAAAGTCTTAAGCTTTTCAGCTTCGTCCCAGAATTCGTCGTAGTCGAGAGATTCCATGAGAATAGAAGTTTAGAATCAAATGGATAGAGGGTAAAGGGATAAAGAATCAAAAAGGGTAGGAGGGTAAAGAGGAATATTTTTGGTATTTTTGAAAAACATGATGTAAAAACTAAGAATGAAAATCTTTTTGGGTTTTTGGATTATATAGATGGTATAAACAAGGAGTGATGTCAAATCACTAATCTGCTAAACGTAAGACTATTAGCACTGTTCCCCGGCAGCGGCGCCAAAATTTGATGCGTGCCAAACCGTCAAGTTTTATCACTCAAGCCTGCCACTTGTGAATGGCCGACCGTAACAAACTTAAAACAGTTCAAGCACGAATGCAATGAAGATCAGGAGAGTATAGTGTTTCCCCAGTTCGTTAAGTCCCAACGAGCTGTGCGAGAATAGTCAAACGTAAAGTGATCGAGAGGATTTGAACGGGAAAGGATAGTGATTGATCTATACCTAAAGAGAAAGCCCATAAACTACAGGGGCTTAATTGCAAATTAAAGAAAATTAAAAAGATAAAAAATATTAAATAAATGCTATCACTATATTTAAAATGATGTTTTTGGTTTTATGTTTTTATAAAAACTGAATTAAAAACTACGTAGCGTACAAAATAAAAAGTGAAACTTACACAATATTAATCCTAAAAATATGAAAATGATATTTTTACAATCCTAATGATAAAAGAAAATTTTTAGCAAAAGAAAATTATTTTTATAACTAATTATCTAATTATTATTAATTAATTACTATTTTTAACTATTAAATAATTACCTAAAATACAAGAAAATATGAAACAAAGCTAGAAAAATAAAATTTTGACTTAGAAAAACTTAAAATAACAAAATAGAATTTTCAAAACTATTTTTGTATTTTTCTGATTATTTTTCTATTTTCTATGAATTAAAAACTATTAAAAACTAATTAAATTACTTAAAAATACAAATTTAACTAAGAAAAATCTAAAAAAATATTTTTTTTTGACTTTTTATATTTATCTAAACTTAAGAAAAATGAAAAATTATTTTTTTGAAGCTTTTCCTAATTTTTTTTTGTATTAAATGCTATTTAAAAATGCTTAAAAACTAATTTAAATTAAGAAAAATAGCAAACAAGCTTGGAAAAATATGAAAATTTCAGGAAAAGCTTAAAATAATATTAGGAAGCTAGGAAAAATAGAAAAACAGGGGGTTGCTTGGAGGAAAATGAAACTGCAAGCACAAGTGATTAGAAATAAGCACTTGGAATAAGCTAATGAGCACCAAGGACCACCCACTGATCACAGAAGCTTGGATAAGCTAAAATGACCAAAATGCAATAAGTCTAAGCTGCTTTAAACCACTGGAATGGCAATTACCAAGATTTGATGAAATGAGTATATGTGCTAAAAATCAGACTTAGGTGCCTACTTTAAGCCCAAGAATAAGCAATCAAATAAGCTAGCAACTAAAAACCAAAACTTAGAACTTACACTAGACCTAGGTGAGACCTTATAAACCAAATTACAAACCTAGATAAGCTCTGATGAGCTTAATACAAGCTCTGCAAAACCTGCAAAAGCCCTGTGCAGACTTAATGCCCTGCACAGGGGATTTAGTCCCATTTTGACAAGTTATTTAAGAGCTTAAAGAAAATTTACAAAAATATGCAAAAATCTCAACAATAAACTAGACCAAGTAAACTTTTTAAAGCCACAAGTTTTGCTGATTTTGACCCAGAAATGAATCCACTAAAAATCTCCCTAGCTGGCCAAAAACTGACTTTTGCAACTTTGACTTTTTGAAGGATTTGAAATGTTTGACTATCTTGAACTTTGATCATGATTTAAGGACTGATAATGATGTTAATGGCTAAATAGAGACTAAAGCAAGCTGGTTCTATGATTTTTGAACACAAAATAAGCTTGTGGCTTTAAAAAATTCCAACAGATAAGCATCAAAGACAGATTAAATGGGATTTTGACTTTGAGAGATTGCAAGCACAAGTTAAAGACAGAAATGGGCATGAAATAGCTACACAAGCTTGAAACAACAGAAAACTACCACTGCATAAACCTATAGCACAGTTTAAGCAGTAATTCCAAACACACTTTATTGAAACTGTTTTGAGATATTTCAAAGCAACTCAAAGATTAAGGCCATAAATTTGATTAAGGAACTTATAATATCAAATATTAAAGCTAAATAGGCAGTAAACAACAACACTTATCAACATAAAACTAAGAAATTATTCTTATGCTATTTCGACTGTGAAAATAAAACTTTTATTAACTATAAATTAAAATGATCAAGCTAACTGTTATATTGTTTAATTATACTTAAATATATCAAAGAAACATGAACCAATAGAAATTTAAGCTAATTAATGGCTTAAACAGTGAAAAACCAAAATGGATACAAAGGGCTGACAAGATTGATTTGGCTGAAAACCAAGAACAAGGACCAACTATCACCCCTATTAGCTTACCACTAAGCTTCTACACCAAATTCAATCCAAAATCAGCACTGCTTCAACCTCTTGCACCATTTTCCATAGATTTTTAATTTTAGAACTAATTTATTTGTATTTTTGAGAATTTTTCTTTTTTTTTTGAAACTAAACTGAATTTTAACTGTTTCTAACAACTCATAAGCTTTTTCAAGAGCTTATATAAGCTTAAGAAGCAATAACAACCACTAATAACAACAATTGAGTGTTTTGAGATTTTGAACTAAGAAATAAGCATAAACTGGATTTGTAAACTTTAACTGAAATTAACACTGAAAATAAGTTTTTATTACAATGAGGTAACTTAACAAGGAGCTTGGAAACTTTAACATAAACTGGAAAACTTAAAAATAATTAAAACGACATAAGGAAAATTATAAAAACTAACTACTGCTTCGTTCTTGCTTCTTCATCCCTCTTTTATACTCAAACAGCTTCCACATGTCCTTCTGAGTGATTCCCACTTGATTTCTTGTCCACTGGGTCACTTGAGTGCAAAATAGCCATTGGGTGAATTTTGGCGGGAAAGTTAGTTTTTGACAGTGGGGGTCTTAGACTGCAACTAGGGGGGTGGATAGGTGTGATGATGAGTGTGGAGTGAGGGGGGAAGAGATAAGGTGAAAAAAGGTGGATGGGAGAGGTGTTGCGGAGCTAGGCCACTTGGGGAAGAAAGTGTACAGGGTGGGCGGCAAAGGTGTGATGTTTGACTGGATAGGTTGACCAAGGGTTCAAAATGAGTAAAGACAGGGGTCAAATGGGTTTAAATGGCAGGGGGTCATATCTATTTTGACAAGGCTTATGTTTTAAATACAAGGACTAAACTTGTATTTTCTGAAAAGACCAAGGACCAAACCTGTAATTTTCCAAACTTGTTTCAAGGGACCAAAATTGACAAGCTTTGAAAGTTTAGGGACCTATCTTGTCATTATTGAAAGTTAAGGGACCTAAGTTGTCATTTTTGAAAGTTAAAGGACCTAAGTTGTAATTTTGTAAATTTAAATCTCAAGGACCAATTTTGACAACTTAGGAATCCCTAGGGACCTGAAATGATATTTTTCTTTATTTGGTTTTACCAGGGACTGTTTTTGACAACTTTTGAAACTTGGGGGACTAAAACTGCCAATTATGCAAACTTGATACGTTTTTCACCAGATTTTGATATTTTTGCATTTAAAACACATAAAACACTTATTTGTGATATTTTTATCATTTTGATGCATTTCTGAGTGTTTTCAGATGTTTTTGCAGTTTAAATGGTACAAAAATGATGAGTATTTAGACACTCATCAGATGCTTTTTGGTGGAATGCTTTTTGGTGTGAGTTGAAGATGTTAACTATCTATTCCCCAACTGCACAATCTTGAAGAAGGTCGAGTCTTCAGTCTGTTCTACATTTTCTGCTACATGTTAGAAGACTAAAGACGAGTTGCATTTAATGATCTAAAGACTTATTCTTAATCTGGGCATTTATCAAACAGATTGTCGTTTTAGGGGAGAGCACTAATTGGGAGAGTGTTATAAGTCAGTTTCAATCCCCAATTAGACTTGCTCATATTCTTTAGCAGTGACTCCTCGAGACGTTGATATTGACTATTGTAATATTGCAGTTTCACTATTGAATAATAATCCGCTCTTTGGTATTCCTTTGCCAAATCTTCACGGATTATTGTTCATGAAAAATGATCCGCTCTTTGGTATTCCTTTACCAAATCTTCACGGATTATTGTGCACTCTGTAAATCAACCACATGAACATTAAGGAAAATGACTTCCTCATCCGCTTGAAGACATTATTGGTGAATCTTCCAGATCAGTCTCTATATGTATATCTTTAGGAAGATGGAATTGATGTTGAGGAATCATTTGTTCCGGTTCATTAAGTGGGTCAATGTGCATCCGGTTGTACATTTATTCATGTGTTGGACATTTGACATAAGTTGATTACTTCGGAGTTAATCATTTATCACTTATTTGAGATTGGAGTTGACCTTCACAAAGGCGTGTTCTTATTTGATAACTTGCTCGGGGCTTAAGAATTTGAGTTGAAGACTTGGTTTATCTAGTTACCAGAAGTCGAGGTGGATGGTTGAAGACCTGGTTAACTATCACTATTATGAGTTACTTTGTTTTACTCAGTGTCACACGCATATGACGGTGTGGATAATCGCAAGAGGTGTTAATGTCTCATACTTTGTTTGGGTAGTGAGTACTTAGAGATTTGCTTGAAGCATTGATTCTCTACACCGTTCTTCCATCATTAGGTGCAAGATTAAGATACAAATGTGGGGAAGTTGACTTCAGTTTCAAGTATGGTATATCGGGTTTTCTTCTTCGGTGGTCACTTCAAATTGTCTACATATGGGTTGATAAAATTAGTCAGAGAGAGTCTTCAGCAAGTTGATTCTCACAAGAGTTCAAGTGTTCTTCTCATAAAGATTTCAAGTATTTGGGCTTATACAATGTTGCTGATTATGAAGTGTCAAAACTAGCAAGGGGGAAAGGAGACAAACATCTAAACACAAAGCGAGTAAACTTGATGAACTTAATTCTTCTAAGTAATTGAAGATATCCCGGGAAGACAAATGTTATTACCGCAGAGAAACTCAAGGTTTGACTCATGGCAAGTAAACTTGATGAATTTAATACTTCTAAGTGATTGAAGATATCCCGGGAAAACAAATGTCATGAACGCAGAGATTCTCAAGGTTTTACTCATCAAGGCTTTTAGTGTTATTATTCTAACAACGTGGGGGAAGTGATGTAAAAGAAAGTTTCTGAAGATATAAGAGGTACACAAGTGCGTGATGATCTCGATGTTATCACAATCATCAGGAGAGAGAGAATTGTGTACATTGGGGGAGCTCAGCTGTTTTCACTTGAGGGCGTAATCAGTGATTCAGAGATATAATCACTTATTTCAGAGTTGACATCCGCAGAGATTGTCATCCACAGAGATAATCAGTGACTTGGCCTGCTTCTTCAATGTTATCAGTTATTCCTTCCTTGTGTAGTGTTATACTTTGGATACTTGAGCTTCATACACAATCATCAGGGAAGAAAAATGTGAACATGGGGAGGTGTTATCATTCCCCTCATGATGTGTATTCGGGAGAGCTCTTGGGTATTGGTGTACTTCAGGTTCTTGAGCTTCATACACGATCATCCGGGAAGAAAAATGTGAACATGGGAAGGTGTTTTCATTCCCCTCAGGATGTGTATTCGGGAGAGTTCTTGAGCATTATTCAAAGAGACTGACGGCATCAACTCAACTACTTGGGGGAATTGTTCTCTTGACACCTTTTGGAATGGATCGCTTCAGACTTCAGTAGAAAAGAAATTTGAGAAGAGTTATTTATGTGTGGGATGATACGGTGGTGTTCTTCTATTGGATGATATAACCTCGAACGAAGAATCATGGTGAATTTTCTTAAAAGGAGCAGCAAGATCGATGATAATGGTGTTCTTCTTTATGCACCTGGCTAAAGCAAGCTTGAAATAGAGCTCCGAATCTGCTCGACATAAGGATTTTCGGTTTGGGGGGAAGCTGCCAAAGTCTCTCTTTCTCAAAGGCTCATGTTCTATCTTCTATTCTGGAGCCTCGAAAGCTTTGGTGGTGGAAGTTTAAGAGATGACGAATTCTATCTTCTACAACGAGGCTGCTCGATATCTTTATCTCGGTACTCGTATCATCATCTCTCTTAAACCATATCATCTAATCTATCTTTGTATATATTTATTAAAAACCAAATACAAAAATATAAAACCAACAAAAAGAAAATAGAAAAATATAAAACCTTCAAAAACCCATAAAAATCAGAAAATTTCAAAAATACCAAAAATATGTTTTCTCATGACATGTCTTCTGGTATCCATAACATCTACGGTCTTAGAAATGTCATTCAATAATGGCACGGGACCATAAATGAAGTTCGAGCAGGAGGTGTAAATATTCTTTTCAAAACATGTCTCAAAATATGGCTTACAGTTATTTCAGACTGTAACCCGCGCTTCAACAAATGGCTTGCAGTTACTTCAGACTGTGACCCGTGCTTAAACTATGGCTTGCTATTATTTCAGATAGCAACCCGTTCTTTTAAAGGAAGGAAAGTGCTGCGCTAAACCTATTTTCAAAATATTTCGTGCACTTATCCTAAAAACAAAACAAGGAAAGTATGTCGAAGGACTGCTATTCCTACACAAATGTTTTTCCGTCTAAAATTCTTCAGAAAAATATTTGGTGTTTTAAAAAATGGTGGTAAATGAGTTGCTTTAAAAACAATCAGATTCAGAGTTTTTGTAAAATTGAAAACTCAATCAATGACTTCAGCGCTTTTAAACTTTTCATAAAATGAGTCATGGATTGAGGGGGATAATGTTTTTCAAATCTACATCATCTAACGGGCTTTCTTAATTATCCTAATATGCTTAATTAAAAATGATGTTAACCTATGTTGAAGGACTAGGTGCCTAGGATATGATTGCTAGGATTAGATGATTAGAGTTTGATAAACACATTATTCCCATACATTTATATGATCTGATTGATATGTTGCATTGATTTTTTAGTCGATTGTTGTTTGGGTGATGTTGACCACTGTATATTTGTATGTGTGTTCACTAACGTATGCAGGTATATTGGTATAAAAGAATGTTCCCGATCCGGATCCCACAATTGAAGATGATTGGATGCCGAAAGGAAAGGGTAACTATATCTTGGGTTGACAAATGAAGAAACGGAGCTTAATTGGACTTCTATGGAGAGTTGGCATAAATGCAACATAAGAGGTCTCACTGCATCAGCAGATGGTTTTCGTCTAAGTGATTGAAGAAACGGAGCTTAATTTGACCTCAGTTGGCATTCAAAATGCAACGTAAGACGAAGTCTCACTGCATCAGCAGATGGTTTTTTCTTCCAAACCCTACACCAACAACAACGGAAGCTTCTCAACCACTAATGTATCTTTGTGCAGGATACCATTTTTAAAAAACATTTTCTAAAACTTTGAATAAAATTGTTTTTGAAAATGGAAAAAATATTGTTTTGAAAATAAATTCGACTAAATTTTGAAAATCACCGGACTTCTTTTTAACAAAACCCAAGTCACTCAATTATTGACTTCTGTCATCGATTGAGGGGGAGAGTGATTTAAAATAAAATATTTTCAAACGATATTTCTTCACAAAAGTTCCGGTTTGTACAACAATAAGTGGCGATCTAAAGATTTAATGTTATGTCATGGTATGATTTTCTTTAAAACTCAAAGATCTGTCAAAATGAAATTTTTTCTGTTCTTGTTTGATTGTGAAATTGTTTTATTTTACTAAAAGATCTCTTAAAACAGTCATACCTGACACTAACAATCTTTAATGTCTTAAAATGGTCCTTATCTGTCATTTTTCAAAATCAAATCTTGCCACGTCTTTCCCCAAAATTTTCTAAATTATTTAAATCTTTTGGGAACACTAATCTCAAATGGTTTGAAATCTTTGATCGGGTGAGAGATCGTGATTTAAATCTCAAATCTGTTTTAATGGAATTGGTTTTAGTCCTTTAAAGGCACTCCTGCCTCCATGTGCCAAACGATTTCAAATACACAATGCACATGTTGAGGAGGAGGATTTATCCAAAAACAAGATGAGTATTTAAACCTAGCCACATATTCTCCCATGTTTTATAAACCTTATTAAATCACTTGGGATCCAAAATCTCAAAGGGTTTGATATTTTTGATCGGGGGAGAATTATGATTTAATAATGAAATTTGATAAAAGGTGATCATTTTGATTCGAATGTGCAGGCTGCTCTCTCATATGTGCTAAACGCTTTCGAATCTCGAAGTACATATTGAGGGGAAGCGAATGGTTTCTTAATGGCTTGTGTGATCGTAAATGTGCTTCAAAAGAACTCCTGCCTCTATGTGATAAAATGATTTTAAATATCCTACGCACATATTGAGGGGGAGAATTTACCAAGAAAATCAAATGGCTTTTTCTATGAAAATTGTGATCAAAGAAAATATTTCAAAGTCCTCTTGCCTCCATGTGCTAAAAATTTTCTAAATCATATGCACATGTTGAGGGGGAGGTTTTCTAAATGATCAAAACTATTAAGGTACAAAATGCTTTGATCTCGTATCACAAGTACCTTGATTGTTTTTCCAAATGGTTTTTCAATTGGTTTTAAAGAAGGAAAGAACAATACCAAAAGACCGACCAATTTACTTTATGCATGGTGTTATAAGGATGGTTAGGTTAGGTATTTGTTCCCACGATCTGCCAGAACCGGAGGGATCTTCCCAGGGACAATCCACTAGATAGTGTAGAGTCCTTAGGAATATTGAAAAAAGGAGAAAAATGAGAAATGGGAAGAGTGCAGACTGAGATAGAGCTAGTACTGGAATAAACCCAACAAGGTTCTAGTAATGAAGTCTCGGTAAGCACTGAAGGGGTTGAAGAATGAAAAAGAAATGAATATGAAAAGGGTGAAAAGAAATAGCCCTCCAATAATTCAACCTTAGGGCAGAAACCGGGTTCAATACATATGCTACTGGTGTTTACTAAGGTAACACTAGTATTGAAGACAAGACATCATGGACCCAGTGATGCACTGCACTAAACTTCCCAAGCTACTCAAGTTCCTCTTAAAAGGGCTTGTTTCATTCTCACGGGGAACCAACATTATCTATCGACTTTCTCTTAGAGATTGTTGATATTGAAGAAGGAGACCCTCTCCCTAGTGTCCGGCACAGGAACCAAATGTGCACGATTGAGTCTAGAGCCAAGAGATCATCCACAATATCTCATTAGGACACTATTCTTGAAGACTTAATGTTTCACACAATGTGGAAAGTAAGAATATATTAAGAGTCCTACGCTTTATCCTTGTGGTATTGCCAGAACATCCGAGTGATATGTAAAAATATTCACAATGAAGATGGAAATCCTTCTAGAGCCAACATCAAACAATCTCTTGGTGGGTGACACGTGAGATCTTTTCTAAAGATCAAGCTTGTGACAACTGGATTGAAACAATGAGGCGATTCATTCTTGAATCAACCTTGGTCCAGGAATGGAATTGACGAATACTTTTGGAAAAACCGTTCGATGTGCAAACCTTCTTTTCTCTAGCACGTCGAATGTGTATTCATTTCAAATTCAAAAAGTATCTCTGATTGAAAAATACTTTTAGAAAAAACCGTTCGATGTGCGAATCTCTTCTTTTCGCTATCACGTCGAATGTGTACTCATTCTCTAATACAAAAAGTATTTTGATTGAAAATTGATCTTTCTCATAAAACCTTCGTCGTATTGCAAAAATCTTTCTTCAAGCAATACGCGATTGTTTTTCAAATCATTTTTCATCAATCAGTGAATCTCAATTTGCTGGTTCACTCACTCTGTGTTGTCTTCTTTGAGACGTTCCGGTTTGAGAACAGCTAGAACAGCTGCGAAACCCTGTCGAGGAGATTCTTAGGAATCCTACCTGATCACAGGCAGTACTTGTACTGATCAACGGGGAACCGTGGGCCGTGTACCTCAATTCAACGAAAGTGATCAAAGACACTTTCATGCGCTTTATTGCTAACTGTCGTATGCAGGTACACCCCGACGATTGCAGCTGATCAGAATTGAGGAGTCAATCCAAAGCCGCATGTTCACAGCAACCACACTTAATTGAAGAAATCATGACTGGTGCATATCTACATAACCTGGTTCTGATATTTTTATACTATGCTTCTGCTACGCTGCTGCAAATATCATGAACCAGTAAGGCTTCCGCTACTCTGATGGAAAGATGTCATGATTCAAAAGTGTGGGCATGTCAGTCCAAAAGTCACAACTTCACATGATGGCGACACAATAAAGGGTGATCCAGAGATTTACTGTGGCTGATGATCTCAATGAAAGCTCGAAGATCATCAAAGATGTGGATCAGTTAAAGGCCTCCACTAAAAGTACAAATCAATGCGGACTTTGAAGTTCCAATACTTAAGCACAAAGATTGCGAAAGTGAAGAATTAAAGTCTACGAGCTCAAGACTGAAGATAAAATAGAATGCTAGGATTCGAAATGTAAAACATGGGGTGACCTCCCTTAGGGGGAGATAGTTAGGAATTAGAAAATTCCACAGTGAAGTGTCGGTCACCCCAAGTATTATCTAGCATAAGTTAGCTCGTAGACATATCATTAGTTACGTTATTTGTTAGTTTATTAGTTAGTTATTAGCGTAGTTTAGTTTAGTGCAACACCGTGGATGAAGGACGGGTCTTTACCCACTGTATGCCTGATCCACAGTCCGATAGGAGGACGTATCTTGTGTAACTATAAATACCCCTTCCATCCATGGAAGGGGTGTGGCTTCTTTGAATCTAACATTTCATTTGTTAAGCAACTCTTTTCAAGGAACCTCCTCTCAACTCTCTTCATCTATCTAAAATGGCTTACTTGTTTAATCACAATCCTAGACCACCCGAATCATCAAACAACATAATATTCACGATCCTACAGATAGTATTCATAGACGATATCTTGATATACTCTAAGAGTAGTGAGGAACACGAAGAGCATTTGAGGCTCATTTTAGGATTACTGAGAGAGGAGAAGCTGTATGCCAAATTCTCTAAGTGTGAATTTTGGATTCCGTCTGTACAATTCTTAGGTCATGTGATAGATAGTCGAGGTGTTCATGTTGACCCAACTAAGATTAAGGCCATTAAGGAATGGGCAGCTCCTAAGAACCCATCGGAAATCTGACAGTTTCTAGGTTTAGCAGGCTATTATAGGAGATTCATTGAGGGATTTTCCAAGATAGCTAAACCGCTGACCAAACTAACCCAGAAGGATGTTAAGTATGAATGGGGAGAAAAGGAAGAAGAAGCATTCCAACTTCTGAAGGGGAAGTTGTGTAGTGCGCCCATCCTAGCTTTTCCTGAAGGAAGCGAAGACTTTGTCGTGTACTGCGACGCTTCGCATAAAGGCTTAGGTGTTGTTTTGATGCAACGTGAGAAGGTGATTGCTTATGCATCCCGACAACTTAAGAAGCATGAGAAAAACTACACCCTTGACCTTGAGTTAGGTGTTGTAGTGTTTGCTCTTAGGATTTGGAGACATTACTTGTATGGAACCAAGTGTGTAGTATTTACCGACCATAAGAATTTGAAGCATATCTTAGATCAGAAGGAGCTGAACATGAGACAACGTCGTTGGTTAGAATTGCTTAGTGATTATGACTGTGAGATTCGTTATCATCCTGGTAAGGCTAACGTTGTGGCTGATTCCCTTAGTTGTAAGGAGGACATTCCACCCCTACTTGTTAGATCCTTAGGAATGATCATTGTTTCGCCCTTACCATCTCAAATTTTAGCCGCCCAAGTAGAGGCATTGACGGAAGAGAACCGTCCTTATGAGAATCTTCATGGAATGGTAGAAAGTGAAAATGGCTTCTTGAAGCGTTCCGATGGAACATTATGCTTCAGAGACAGAAGCTGGATACCATTTCATGGTGGAATCCGTGAGTTGATTATGCACGAGTCGCATAAATCAAAATACTCTATTCATCCCAGAGCCGATAAGATGTATCAGGATCTTAAGAAACTTAATTGGTGGCCCAATATGAAGGCAGAGATAGCTCAGTATGTTAGTAGGTGCCTGACTTGTTCTAAAGTTAAGGCCGAACATCAGAAACCATCAGGACTTTTAGTTCAACCCGAACTTCCAGAATGGAAATGGGAGCGAATAACCATGGACTTTATCACTAAATTACCGAGAACAGTTAGCGGCAATGACGCTATCTGGGTAATAGTTGATCATTTAACTAAGTCTGCTCACTTCTTAGCTATTAGTGAAACTGATAGTCTTAATAAGCTTGCTCGATTGTATCTTAAGGAGATAGTATCGCGTCATGGAGTACCGATATCTATCATTTCTGATAGGGATAGTCGTTTTACATCCCACTTTTGGAAGTCTTTACAGATAGCGTTAGGAACGAATTTGGATATGAGTACTGCTTACCATCCACAGACCGATGGTCAAAGCGAGAGAACCATTCAGACTTTAGAGGATATGCTTAGAGCATGTGTTATTGATTTCGGAAAAGGCTGGGAGAGACACCTCCCTTTGGCCGAATTCTCTTACAACAATAGTTACCACTCTAGCATTAAGGCCGCCCCATTTGAGGCACTGTATGGCCGAAAATGTTGTTCTCCTGTTTGTTGGGCTGAAGTTGGCGAGAGTCAACTTACAGGTCCTGAACTGGTCCTAGAAACCACTAAGAAGATAGTACAGATTAGAAACCGGTTGCAAACCGCTCGTGATAGACAAAAGAGTTATGCCGATAAGAGGCGGAAACCTTTGGAATTTCATAGTTGTGCCCTTAAAAGATATTCATGTTGATGAGAAATTGAATTTTGTTGAGGAACCGATTGAGATTATGAATCGTGAGATTAAGAGGCTGAAGAATAGCCGTATTCCGATTGTTAAGGTTCGTTGGAACTCCCGGCATGGACCGGAGTTCACTTGCGAACGTGAGGACGTTTTCCGTAGGAAGTATCCTAAATTGTTTATGACACCAAGCAACTCAGAGTGAAACCCGGGACGGGTTTCTTCTGAGGCTGGGAGGCTGTGACAACCGGCAATTTAGGGAGTCTATTTTAGGTAACCGCATTACGTTAAATTAAACTGAGTTTTGCCTTTAACACTATTTTATAAACCGTGACTTGATTTTATATCGTCGATTGGTTTTTACGGTTTATTTCATTATTAAATGAGTTATCGTATGCGTTTTAACTCTATTTGGTAGGCACTATTCGATTCGGCACTAGAAAAGCCTAAAACAAGAGTTATTGTAACTTTTAGACCGTAACTCAAAAATTGACAAATAAATAGTCAAAACTTGTGGAAAAACATGAGTAACGATGTTGGGAAGTCAAATAAATGTAGTGGGACACTCGGGGGATGATATGTGAGCTCGGGAATGGGTAAACGAGACATATACGAAAAGTTTCAACCCGAACCCTCCTCTTTTCCCACCTAGCCGGCGCCCCCCCCCCCTCCACCAAAATAATTATTTTTAGGTCCCTAGTGGCCTAGTATATAATCCTCACTCAAGCCTCATTTCCCCCATCTCTTTCTCTCACTAGAAAAACACACACACTACTTTATCTCTCTTGTTTCTCTCACTAAAAACCCTAAACCACCACCTTCATAAAATCCGGCCACTTTCCGGCCACCACCGCCGCCACTCCGGTGCGTCACATCACACCTCCACCACCAAAAGATAGATCTCTTTCTCCTCTTTCCAACCATATATCATACACTCAATTTGGACTTCATTAACACCTCCAAATTCAAGAATTAAGATTCGTACTTTTAGGGTTTCTAAAGATTTTAAAGGGCTTTTGTAATTGGTGATTAGAGAAGGTAAATATAACATGTTTTGAGCTTGTTTGAACAATAAAAAGCCACAAATTGGATTCTAGGGTTTCGACCCATGAACAATTTTTGGGGCTTTTGGGTGGAACATGTAATTAAAGCTAATTAGTGATGAAATAAACAAGTAATTAGTGTTTGGTACATGTGTGGTGCATTAATTTGATGGGTTTTGCATTTTAGGGTTTATGTTCATGTTGTTGGTCTAGATTGTTGATGGGTTTTGTGTTTAGTTAGTGTTTGGAGCTTCAATGATTGGATTTGAGTGTTGTTGATTGGATTTGGTTGTGTTGGTTGAGCAATATGGGACGTACGAACCACATAGGGCTCATACGTGGCTCTTGAGTGGCGTACGAGACCCACTTGGGTCTTGGGTCCGAGTCGGATCGATTTGGTAGCTTATTGATTGGTTTAGTTGAGGCTTGGATGAGACGCGTGGAGCCGAAAAGCTTTTAGAAGCTTGTTTGGTTCACATGGTCTTGACCGCGACCGTGTCATGACCATTAGGGTCATAACATTGGTTTCGAGTTTAATTGGTAGATTGATTGGTTGGTGAGATTATTTTGAGTTGGTTTGGGATTGAATTGCAACGTTATGACTTTTAATTATGGACTTGATATATATATTGTGACTTTGAGCTACGTCGGCGTCACTTTGACTTTTTAGTCAATAGTTGACTCCGACAAAGCCGTAACATGGACTTTAGTATAATTTGGACGATTGATTGATTAAAACCCGAGAAGTTATGAATCGTGCTTGTGGACTCGAAACGAATAACGATATGAGATTTATATTCGAATTTGACGAAATATATTTATATATGGAAATGCTAATAAAACTATGAAATGTAAATAATAATGGGCTTTTGTACCAAAAATATCAATAACAAGATTTATCTTGTTATTTACTAGTTTTAAATGAAACTAACGACTAAATTGGAGAGGTTTTGTAATAAATAAATAATTAACGTTTCGAGTACACGTTTATCAATAAATGTCAATTGTGGACATTTAATATTGGATAAGTAGTTATTTATTTGCGTTATGTGTGCATGGGTTACGGATAACCTAGCATTAATATTGTTGATCCACGTGGGTAGCGGACTTATTAGGTTGACAAATCTAATAAGAGCCCGCTAGGTGCGTTGGGTAACCTTATTAATGGGCGACTTATCCTTATGACTCTTTAGTATACGATTGATTTATGGGATAATAAGCGACACGAATAAATGAATGAGTTTATCGAGTTGACGAATTCGATAAGGTCTACTATTTATTCCGAAACTTATTGAACTATGGAGCTTATCGTTTAGAGGTCTCATTGTGTCGCATTGAGTTATATATTGGTTGTTTGAGTGCATTCATGGCATCATATTGAGTCGATACACCCACACATGAGGATACCAAACACTAGGATTAATGGTGAAACGAGACATTTTTGGAAATAAAGAGATGGAATATATTGAGGTAGATAACGTTGATTTTGAGGAATATATATTAAGTTGGTCTACATTAATAGGTTGTGCCGAGTCGATAGTTGCTGTGCTGTGATTTCTGTTATCTTCTGCTAGTGATATTTGTGCGTTGATTGTGCGTTGATTGCTTGAGGTGAGTTTCATAGCCCCACTTTTATATATGTCTTAACTACGTTTTGAACTATTTTGGGGTGAGAATCATGCTACTGTTTTTGGACCGTTAAAACTATTGGATTTGCTTATATGCTTGACTGAGTAGATAGATGTGCGATAGTTGTTGCCTTAGTCTAGGTTTAACCGTTCCTAACTAAGAATAGACTTCTATCTCGACCTAGCCCAGGGTTGGAAACTGTTCTAGAGGTTGCCACGACAGTGCTGGACTAGAGTCGCAGGGGCCCGAGTAAGTGATTATATGATTGGAGATCCGGGTAGGATCAGTGTGTGAAACGGTATTTGCCTATCTAGGTCTTGCATAGCAAATCAACTCTTACAGGTCCACTATGATTTTGTTGAACTTAAACCTATGAACTCACCAGCGTAAGCTGGCCTTTTAGCATGATTTCTCAGGTATTTGAGAGATGTTTGGATTATTTAACGTGTGGAAGCTTGGCATGGAGGCGTGGTTCAAGGATCATTTTCTGACTATGATAAACAATGGGGACCTATTTTGTTAAACTATGTTTTGGGCCTAAAATTTATCTTCGGATTAAATGTTTGAATATTTGATTTGGGATTGGTTTTAAATGGTTAATTGGTTATCTTTTATTTTACTTGTATGCGATACCAATCCAAAAAGTAACGCCCCGAAAACTTGATTAAGTCTTCCGCTGTACCGAGATTTGGGGGTGTTACAGATACCATGCTCTTGGTGCCTGATGTAGTCCATAGAGAGATTTTACAACCTTGTAAACATGATTAGGATGATCTGGGTCTTCAAATCCTTTGGGTTGAGTGACATAAACCTCCTCCTCTATTTCACCATACAGAAAAGCACCTTTGACATCTATTTGATATACCATGAACCCCATGTAAGATGCATAGGCCAAAAAAATTCGAATGGCCTCAACTCTGGCAACAGGTGCAAAAAATTCATCATAATCAATACCTTCCTCTTGCCTGTATCCCTGAGCTACTAATCTAGCTTTGTTTTTAATCACAACACCCCTTGCATCCCTCTTATTTTTCAAAATCCATTTTGTCCCAATTGCATACTTGCCATCAGGTAGTGGTACCAAGATCCAAACTTGCTGATTTTGGAATTGTTGCATCTCTTCTTGCATTGCTTCAAGCCAGCTTGAGTCTTCAAGAACTTGAGTAACACTGGTTGGTTCCACTTGAGAAAGAAAACAAGCAAACAGACAATGCTCAAAGTCTGTGTGATTGTCTCTTTGCTGGTTTGAGGCATAGGAGAGAAAAGCAACTTGTCCAAATTTAGAACTTGTTACAGCCCTTCTGGTTCTAACAGGTGCTAGAAGATCACCAATAATATTGGATTGAGGATGAGCAATGTTGATCCTTTTAGTAGCAGTGGGGTTGACTTCAATTGATGTATCAAGATTAGTCACAGTTGGCTCAAAATCAGTGTCATAGGAAGGTGAGGTGAAGATGCCAGCTTTGGGTTGATGATTTCCAAGATCTGAAGGACTTGGAAACCGGGTATATGGATCTCCAAAGTCTGTAGACACTTTAGTAGAAACAGGAGTAGAAACAGCAGGGCTTTCAGCAGATTTGTTGATGATGGGAGAAACCGGATCACTGTCAGGAGAATCATGGATTCCATTGACTGCTTCTCTTGCAACCTCCCCATTCAGCTTCTCAGCTTCAAGATTAGCTGCATACTCTTGTGTCTGAAGCCTAGCAAGGTCCTCTGCATAAGGTGACTCATCTTCACTCTCATCAGAAGTAACCTTTGAAGTATCTCCTGCAAAATGGTTAGGGGAGAAAGAGGGCACAATAATAGGTTGTTCATCATCTTCAAACTCACTGTCAGAGTCAGCATCCATTGTACCAGCATTGTTAGTGGGAGACTCTTAAGTACCTGCATTTTGGTTAGCCATATGTCTAGAATAACCCAAGTAATCAGTTAAGTAATCAAGGTCAAAAGACCAAACATGACCCTGTCCTTGAACATTCGGCTTGTCTTCTAGAAATCTCAGGTTCAAAGTCTCCTCAATCTTCTTAGCATTTAGATTGTAGACCCTGTAAGCCTTACTATGAGCTGAATAACCCACAACATAACCCTCATCTGCTTTCTCATCAAATTTACCCAGTGGATCACTAGTATTCAGAATGGTCACTTGACAACCAAAAGGTTTGAGATAATGAATAGCAGGAAATTTCCCAGTGAGAAGTTCATAAGGTGTCTTGTAATGAGGTCTAGTAATGGATACCCTGTTCACTGCATAACAAGCTGTGCCAACTACTTCAGTCCAAAACATAGTGGGTAGTTTAGAGTCTGCCAGCATTGATCTTGCAGCCTCTATCAAGGTCCTATTCTTTCTTTCAGCTACCCCATTTTGTTGTGGGGTTCGCTATAGTCCCTTTTTATCCCTTTAGACCTACAGAGTTCTATAAGTACAACATTCTTGAACTCTGTCCCATTATCACACCGAATTCCTTTAACCTTTTTGTTCAACTGGTTTTCAACAAGGGTAATGAAGTCTTTCAGCACTTGAGATGTTTCATCTTTAGTCCTCAGAAAGAATACCCAAAAAAATCTGCTATAGCCATCAGTGATAACCAGACAAAAATACTTGTGATCAATGCTTCTTACTTGAGTTGGACCAAAAAGATCCATATGTAGCAGCTGAAGAGGTTCAGAAATAATGCTCACAGCAGTAACAGCTTTGTATGAGGCTCGGTGTTGCTTTCCTTTGTTGCAGGCAACACAGTTATGATCATTGGTGAAAACTTTGGAAGGAAGACCTTCAACAAGACCCAGTTTAGAAAGCTTGTTTATGGTCTTGAAGTTCACATGAGCCATCCTCCTATGCCATTTAGTAGACTCATCCAGGGATGCTTTAGCCACCAAACAAGTAAGGTCACCTTCTGGTTGAACATCATTAAGGTTGAATGTGTATAAATTATGATTCCTAGGAACTCTCAGCAGTATTGATGAATCTTCTGGAAGTTTGAAGTCTTTAGATAACACGAGACATTCATCCTCAGAGAAGAATACTTTGTTCTTGGTGTCACATATTTGTGAGACTGAGAACAAGTTGAAGTGTTGCAGTTCCCTTACGTAGTACACATTCTCAAAGTCCAGTAAAGGTGTTTTGATGGTGACTTTCCCAGTGATTCTACCATCACTTCCACCAAAAGTCACATTGCCTCCTCCTTCTATGGGTACGAAGTTATGCATCATATCTATGTTTCCTGACATGCTTCTTGAACAACCACTATCCACAATACCAATATCCTTATGCTTAAGGGGATGATCCTACAACAACAACAAAACATATAAAAAATATTAGTACCCTATGGAGGCTCAAGTCATCACTGACTTGAGCCTGCCTTGTGGATCACTAGAGGTTGGCCATGCAGATGAATAAGATCCACTATTGTTCTTGGGTTTCCATTTACAATTAGGTCCCTTTTTATTCTAAGAACAACCTGCTGAGGGCTTCACAGCAGTATCCCTATATCCCTTCCCAACATACATTGAGTCTACACATCCAGGCCAATAACCATGTTTAAAATATGAACTAGTAGGTTGCACATATGGTCTAGCAACAGATCTTCTCCAAGGAAATGAAGAAGATTTATTATGGGTTGCCTGTGGAACATAAGGTGGTATATCATTAACATTGGTCCACATTGGTCTAGATTTCTGCTGATTAGCACATACACCCATTCTTTGCTCATAAAAATCACAATCCTTAATCAAATGAAATTTGCTTCCACAAACAAAACGTGTCTTCTTTTTTGAAGATTTATTCAAATTGAAAGATGTTCTATTACATGTAAAAGCATTCAAACCAGAAACATTAAAGGAATTGTTTTTAACAGTATTAAATGAAAAGACAAGTCTTCAGAGGAAACTGTCTTGGAAGTTAACTCCTCAGCAGTAACTCTAAAAGGCTTGTAGGGAGTCTTGGGTGCAGGCTTGGGTGTGGTCTTGTGGTCTGACTTATCACTTGAATCACAGCTGGCATAAGAAGTAGACCCTTGATCAGAAGATTTGTCACTGTCAGAGCAAGAGACAAAATCATTAGATGAAGAATCAGGGTCTGGCAAGTCTTTTTGACTTTTTGCCATATAGATGGTGTGATCCAATGGACAGGTCAATGGGCATATGTTCACCTCTAATTGGTCCACTCACCGCATGTAAATTACCTTCTTTAACAAAGTTAGCTAGTCCAGCTGGTGTAGATTTACGTGTGTCATCCCTAGCTTCTAAGCCAACATATTTCTTAAAACCTAAAGCTACTGTAGAGTTAGGAGCTTGACTGCTATAGATCTCTCTAGCTAGATTGTTACCTGATATTAACCATTGTTTTTTATGTCTAGCTATTTCTTTATCTAGTTTCTCTTTTAGCACTAGGTTTTCAGAGACTACCTCATCTTTTTCTTTTTCAGTGCGTTTTAAATCAATTTTAGCACAATCTAGATCACTTTGTAACACCCTTATTTTCTCATCATAAGCCAACTGATTCTTTTGAAACCACACTTTTTGTCTTTCTAATGTTTTTAAAGCCTGTCTATAAGCTTCAACTTCAACATAGCATTCATTATATTTAGCTTTCAAAATATCATAGGCTTCCTTAAGTTCATTGTATCATTCACTACAGCCAAAAACACAGTTGTGTACCTGAGAGATGCCCATTAAGGCAATTTGATCATGCCTATCCTCTGAAGTACAGCTAGCCAGCAATCTAATATTCTCTGCATCAGAAGCTTCCTCATTCATAGGTTCATGCATCAACCAGTTGACATGGTCATCCATGGTGACAAGAGCTGCTGAGGTTCCAGTCTTCGAAGTTCCAGCTTCCTTTTGATTCTGCTGATAGGAAGAATATCTAACTCCATCTCCAGCCTTCCTATCCTTGCATTCCCTTGAGAAGTGACCCATCTGGTGACAAGTAAAGCACTTGACTTTTCTTCTGTCAAATCTAGCTGGATCTCTTCCCTGAAAGCCAAACTTTCTCTCAGACTTCTTCTCAAACCTTTTGATATCTACTGAAAGCATGGCCACCTGCCACTTCAATTTCATCTCCTCCATGTCAAACGAATCCAACTGTTCAAAATCTTCATAGACAAGATGCTGCTGAGTATCATAGTCAGCAACAAACGAGTGAAGAACATCTTCCAACACACTACTAGCTTTAGGTTGAGAACTTGATGAAGTGGTAGTGTAAGAAGATGATGTTGATGAGTAAGTTGGACTTGGAGCATGTACCATCATATTAGAAGGGGAGGCCCCAACAAATGTTGTGTGACCAGGAGTGGATGTACGAAAGGGACTTCTAACATCAGGCTCAAGAGATTTAAGTCTGTTGTATAGTTCATCAAAATTGAGCATGTCCAGCCCACCTTTAGCCTTGAGGGCAATGCTTACTTGCAGCCATGATGAAGGTAAAGATCGCAAGAACTTTGAATTACAGTCATCATTATTTGGCTTTGCCTTCAGCTGATTCAACTGACTCAGAATCTTATGAAACCTGTCATATCCCTTGTGGATACCTTCTTCTTCTGAGATTTGGAACTCCTGAAACTGTTGTTTCAGCATAGACTTCCTCATTCTTCTAGACTCCTCATTGCCACCGAACCTTGCCTTGATCGCCATCCATATGTCCTTTGCATCCAGCATGTAGTGAAAATCATCCAAGTGGTCTTCAGGTATAGCCTGAAGAAGGATAGTTCTCACTTTGTGTTCTCTTTGCATGGCCTGTATCTCTTCAGCAGATTTGGGAGGAACAATGGTAACATTACCATCAGGATCTGTGATAGTCCTCTTCAAACTGTTCCCCTTCTTCACGATTTCCCAAAGATTCCAATCAATGTTGGAGATCCACTTCTGCATCTTCATCGACCACAAATCGTACTCTTCCTTCTTGAGATAAGGAAACATAGCATTACTGTTGGAGAGACTGAGTTGTTGCATAGAGGTGCTGTTATTGTTGTTGGTGACTTCAAGATCATCATCTGATCCAGGCATGGTGAATAATGTTTAGGTTGTATGGGTGTAGAGAAAAGATTATTCTTAGTATCTTGGAGACTCTCCCGAGGCTCTGATACCACTTGTTGAAACAAAGACCTTGATAGATCTTATAAGCACTCGTAGATCGTTAGTTATACTTATGTAATCACAAGAAAACTAAAAGACAATTTCTATAACTTGTATTCTGTAGCGGAATATAAACACAAGCAATAACAAATAACTAAGAACACTTTGATCCTCTATAGATCTTTAAATTAATCAAAACTTTGTTTTTCTCAAAACGTACATAACTCATAATATTGTGTTCCTTTTATAGACAAGGAACCCTAAACCGTTTTCCAAGAAACGTATAAACATAAAATTAAATAAGATATACAATATAACTTCCTAATAAAGCTCATGCATATCCTAACTAACTATAGAATACGCAGAATAACTATCTCCGCAGAAACCATCTACACGGCTTCACTTCCTCAGTAGAATTATATCTTCAGCAGATTCCACACTACTTCAGCAGAATCCTTCAGCAGTAATTTCAGCATAATTCATACTTCACAGAATTCCCAACAATCCTCCCCTAAACTGGAATTTGACTAGGTTAAGTTCCAGTTTCTTGATAGATCTTTAACACTTCAGAACTAGAGGATTGTACTTGAACATCAGCAACAAAGAATCAAAACAAGAACACCTCGATGATGACAAAACTTTGAAACTCCAGATTTTTGCAGCAACAAATGACACCAGGTACATCAAAACATATTAGTTTCATACTATTCTCATCACATCCAGGTGTGTTAACTCCTGTGAGAGGTGAATCATTGAAAATAATGGATTTGATGTCTCTTTACCAATAGCCATCACTACTGGAGTAGCCAAATGTTTAAGTTCGAAAACTATGGTACACTGATAACCATCTGATTTATTAGCAAATCAGCAACCATGAACGGATTTGAAATGTCTTTACCTGTAGCCGTTTGCTCAGGACTAGTCAATTCTTAGAATTGCTGAACTGATTACCAAATATGGTATTCCACTGCCTTTACCACAAGCCATATACATGTGGGCTAGTCAATTCTTGGATTCCAAAAAGGAATAAACCATGGTGAATTGATGACCATACAACCCTCAGCAATTAAGCATGGGTGGTTGCAGCCCTATGATTTTGAGCAAACCATTACAGCTATCAACAGATTTGATGTGTCTTTACCAAAGCTGTACCCTTTGGACTAGCCAAATCTTTGATGTACACAAGGCACAGCTGGTGAGTCAATAACCATCAACAATATACAACAAACCTGCAAGAAAAGTTAGATAAACTCAAGAATATACATAGTTTTTTTTTTTTTTTTTTTTTTTTTTATAACTAAGAAAGAAACAAAACAAAACAAATAGTACAAAATATTTAAAAATATACAAGATACCATAATCAAGATGATGCTTTATGTTGCAGAAGCTGATTCTTAAACAATCCAACCAATTGTTCAGCATTCAACTTATCATTCCCAACTGGATCAGGTGGAACTTCCAACTTCTGTCTAAGCATTCTCTCCATCAAAGACACAGACAAAGGATAAATCTTATCTGAGAACATGCACACAATTATACCACACTTTGTCTCCACCACATGCACACAAGGAATAGGATAAAATCTCGAAGTCTCAACCTTCCACTTATGTGAATTCTTCCAAATAGAATACCCTTTACCATCTGGAGATTGAGAATCAAACAGAACTGGAAGATCACCTGACAAATATAAACCAGAACCCTGTGGTAAATGGGTAACATAATGTTTAGTGACAAGTCCATACAGAGTATTCAAATCTTGTCTATCCACCAAATGAAATATTTCCTTTAAGAAGTTGAACTGCATAGTAGAATTATCCAGCCGAAAAATAGTGTTAAGCTCCCCATCAGTCAAAGTCCAATTAGTCAACACATCATGAGATCCTTCAGGAAAAACATCAGCAGATCCTTCTCGGATAAAAGTTGAATCAACAGCTGTTAGATCCAAAGAACTACCTCTAGGAGACTTATGAATCCTAGAAGTGTATGTCCCATCTGATCTCACAGATCTCCTTAGAGTAGGTGTCTTCTTTTAGACATTATTTTCTTCCTCCTACCAGGTATATACATCTCCATAGAGACAGAAGATGATATCTTATCATGAACATCTTTAGCAAGAATGGAAGAAGAAGAAGTAGACTTACGTGAAGCAACACCACACAACTTATACATTTTCTCAAGCACCTCTCTTGCCCTCTTAGCATTAGCAGCTGCCTTTTCAGCCTCCTTACCCAACTTTTCTCCTACTTTATCAACAGGTGCAACACATGGTAATATTTCAGAAGAAACAATATGAGGTTCAGCAGATTGAACCTGTGCAGCTGAATGTATAGCTTCAGTATATGCTTCAGCAATATCAACAGGAGAACTCATCTTGGGTGTAACATCATCAAAATTATCAACAATCTCAACTTGCTTTGATCTCTTTGCTTCAGGAGCATTCAAATCACCAGCACTCCTTTTCAAATTAGAAGATGGTGTAATATACTTCATAACCCTATGATACATATTAATCAACTCAGAATCATCTAAAGCCCAAACTTGCTTCTTTGTCAAACCTTTCTGATAGATAACACTGCTTTGGTTATACACCACCATTCTCATATAAGCTTTCTTCTGAGCTGCCATTTGTGGTCTTTCGCTTTTTGCTTTATTTTTCTATGCAGCAATTTCTCTTCTTTGTGCAGCTGCAGCTTGCTTCCTCTGTTGACCAAGAGCAACCATCTGTGCAGCAAAGCTCTCACTATTAAAGTCTGCTCCTAAGATACTTTGAGCTAGAGTAGAATTTGATGCAACTTGATTAATGTAAGTATCCCATTGCTTATCAGTTAGCTGAGTGGCCATTGCATCAATTTCTCTTTGTCTCTCAAGTGGCAAATTAGTAGCAAACTGAGCTTGAAGCATTTGAGCCAATGCTTGACTCTTCTTGATATTCTCACACTCAACTAGCATTCTTTCTTGTTCTTGCCGTTCCTGTTCACTGACTAGATCAGATCCAAGCTCTTCATCAATTATTTCTCCTTTTTGTTTGTCAGCAGACTTAGTACTTATAATAGGAACTTCAGAAGAAACACCCATGGAAGTATCAACAGTAACATGTTGAGGAGTATCTTCAAGAATAACATTTGCATGAGGATCCAAATTAAAATTCCTTCCAGCAACAAACACATCATTAGGATCTGCTGAAGCTGTAGAATCAGGTTGTGCTTGCACAGATGAAACTTGACCAACTTCAGGAGCAATATCCATCATAGGAGTATCAGCAACAACATGCTCTTCAGTAGTTGCAACATCCACACTTTGCAACGTATCCTTGTTCAAATATTGCCTTCTCCTCCTTCTAGAAAACAAAATTGGCTCCTTTTGCTTTACAGATTTAGCAGCCATTGGAGTAGAAGCATTAGATTGTTGAGCCACATTAGCCAAAATATCAAGTGAATCCAAATTAGCATCCACTTGCTCCTCATCAGAAGAAACAACAACTCTTCTGTTGCTACTATGCCCAAGTTGTTCTTCCAAATCTTAAACCTTTCTTTTTAAAGCCACAATATCACCACCAAGTGTATATCTAGTTTCAGCAAAGCTCCCTTTTTAGATTTGCAACCTCTTGGACAGTCATGATGAGCAAATCAGAGACAGAAGTAAGAGTAATAGGATCCTCAGCTCCACCAGCAAATTGCTCTGTGGTAATGGGAGCTTCATTGGACCTTTCAGTAGAAAAATGGTCTTGCTCAAATATAGGAGAGCTTTCAACAACAGGCTCTCTAATAGGGCTGGGTGTAGGCATTTTATCAAAAACAGTCTCAAATTCATCAAGAGCAACCTGAGTAGGTGGTGAACTAGATGTAGGCATAGGCAAAGGTGTAGAGGGTGGTTGGTCAGGAGAAACATGTGTAGCTTCAGCAGTATTAGAAGGTCCCTCATCCATGGCAACTGATGGATTACCATCAGCAACAACAGTAGTAGAGGGTGGAGAACCAACAACATTACCCTCATCAGCATCCTCATTGCCTTGAGGCAACATAGCTGCTAGCAAAGGATGATGTTCCCCCTCATAATGAGTTTTCATCGAAGCAAACAGTTTAGAAGACAGAGCTCCTGTAGGACAAAAGGCTTGGACTTGGGTTGTTATGTCTAAAATCATTTGCAAAAACCTAGGGTACATTAAAAACTTATGTTTTTTTCTTTGAACATTTTCAACCATATTATCAAAAATATATTTAGAAAAATTTTAAGTTACCCCTTGTGATAGACATACAATCCCACAACCCAATTGAGTAGAAAATTGATCCCATCCCCCAGACTTATTGCTAATACACTGTAGTAAAGTGTGTACCAAAAACCTCCATGTAGGGCAAAGCTTGTTCTTCTGCCACATATCAGTTCTTGTACCCTGATATCCCACAGCTCTTAGTCCTTCAAGTATCTCCACAGAATTAGAATGATAAACCCCATCGGCATCTTCCAACCTTAGTTGCCTCCTTATCAAATCCTCTGTAATCACATAATCTGTTCTATCAATAGTAGCTACAATCTCTGTGTCACTTCTTTTCACAGCAGAATCCCAATATTGTTTAACCAATGATTCATAAATTACTTCCGGAGAATGCATTAAAGCATAATGAATCTTTGATCGCTTCAAGAACTCCACCATAGGTTCATAGATTTCATGACCTTTTGCTTTTCCAAGATAAGCAAATTTGTTATGATCCTTCTTAATTAGAAGCGCTATTAGAGAATTTATGAGAGTGGGTTATGATTCACACAGTTGAAAGTGTGTTTAAATCAAGTGAGGTGGGAATCAGGTATTTTGAGCGAAGTTATGTAAATTGGTTAATAATGGAAGTTACCCAATTGATGGTCAAATATATCGGAACTCATGTTGACCGTATCTTACATGGAAAATAACTTCAACCAATTTCAAAATTAACACTTCATCAGAAACAAGAGTCAAACTGCTGAAAAAGGTCAATCAGCATAAACACTCAAGTTGCTAAGTATCCTTCAGTAAATATCATTTTACTGTGACACCAACTCACATTAATTATCATAACACCTTGAATCCGTCTATAAAAACAATCCCAATGCACAGTTAACTCTCATCAATTACCCCCAAATATTTTCACAAACCCTAATTTCTCCAAAAACACCACAATCAACAAAACCATGAATAACAAACCAGAGGTTATTGATCCAACCTCCTCTCCATCATCACCATCATCATCTAGTGATGATTCACTCCAGTTTTTCCCATATCCATATGACCCTCGAACTTTGAAATCCCCATTTCTCCCTTCTTCTGAAGATGATAGTATAGTGAATCCAAGTGAGTCTTCTGATGACTCTGATGACTCCAACAAGGAGAGAACATCACACCCCCAACCTTCAACACCTCAACCTCAACCAAGGCCACGTGCCAGAAGAGAGGTGGTGTTAGCTCTTCCTGCGCCATGTTTTGGTGCTTCATCTCATATCGTTTAAGGGAAAGGGTAAAAGGAAGATGGATTGGTTGCTTTATGGTGGAACGAGTAGATGGAACTACTGAAGATTTTAATATCACACATCCATCTACTGTATTCATCTTCATCATCTTCGTTTTCATCAATCCATCCTTCCCATTTTGATCCTTAGCTTCTTCGTCGTACTGGTCATGCATATCCAGCGTTTGGAATAGATGATATGAGCTAGTAGATGATAGGAGGTAGAATAGTTTAAGTAGATCTTGTATAGAAATGATCTTGTAATATCATTTGAAGTTTGTAATCTGTAAGCTGTAAGCTGTAAACTGTTTCTTGAATGAATGAACAATTTAACTTCAGTACTTCTCTTCAGTAGAAATAATTAGCTCACTTCAGTACTTTAGTATCAGTATAAACACGCTTTAAAGCTTACTTGACCATAATCCAATTGACCAACCATGGTGAACTTCAACTTATATATGCAATCTGCAAAACAGACACAGAGAAACACACAAACCACACCAAGACAAACAAACTAAAAGAACATTAGCTGGTTAGTATTAGCAAATAAAAATATAAACAAGAATTTACAAAGTTTACAACATAAATCCTCCCTTGAGGCCTATGCCTCCCCTTAAACTTTGCAGTTAAGGGTTAAACATCCCAATATGGACCACAAGGTGTTGAAACCTTGGTCCATCAAAAGCCTTAGTCAGTAAATCTGCCACATTATCATCAGTGTGAATCTTAACCACTTTTATCAAATGTTTGTCATATGCATCTCTTATAAAGTGGTGCCTGATTTCAATATGCTTAGTTCGACTGTGAAAAACTGGATTTTTAACAATGCATATGGTACTTTGATTATCAATAAAAATTGTTGTGTTCATGAAATTATACCCATAATCCAACAATTGATTTTGTATCCAAAGAACCTGTCCACAGCAATTGGCAGCAGCTACGTACTCTGCTTCAGTAGATGACGTAGCCACAATGGTTTGTTTCTTGCACTGCCAAGAAATCAATCTCTTTCCAAGGAATTGGCAACCTCTATTTGTGGATCTCCTATCCAGATTTGCACCAGCATAGTCACTATCACTATATGCTTCCAACTTAAAAGGAGACTCTTGTGGGTACCAAAGACCTAAATGAGGTTGGCCTTTTAGGTACTTAAAGATCTTCTTGACTGCATTGAGATGGGAAGTAAGTGGACTGACTTGATGTCTAGAACACACACTCACAGCAAAGGTAATATCAGGCCTTGAAGCTGTCAAATACATCAAAGAACCATACATGGATCTTTATAAATGAACATTCACAGCTGGATCTTCTTCATTGTTGGTCTTTGTCTTTGGAGCTTCATAAGGTGTAGTGGCAGTCCTGACACTCTCCATACCAAACTTCTTCAAGATGTCCCTCACATATTTATCCTGACTGATAAATATACCATCAGGTTTCTACTGAACTTGGAGATCCAAAAAGAAAGTAAGCTCTCCCATAGCACTCATCTGAAACTCTCCCTTCATAAGCTCCTCAAACTCCCTGCACCAAGCTTCTTTAGTGGAGCCAAATATGATGTCATCCACATAAACTTAAACAAGTATGATGTCTGTGGAATTCTTCTTTAGGAAAAGTGTCTTATCAATGGCACCTCTTCTATAACCATGCTTCAGCAGAAATGATGAAAGCCTAGCATACCATGCTCTTGGTGCCTGATGTAGTCCATAGAGAGCTTTTACAACCTTGTAAACATGATTAGGATGATATGGGTCTTCAAATCCTTTGGTTTGAGTGACATAAACCTCCTCCTCTATTTCACCATACAGAAAAGCACCTTTGACATCCATTTGATATACCATGAACCCCATGTAAGATGCATAGGCCAAGAAAATTCGAATGGCCTCAACTTTGGCAACAGGTGCAAAAACTTCATCATAATCAATACCTTCCTCTTACATGTATCCCTGAGCTACTAATCTAGCTTTGTTTTTAATCACAACACCCCATGCATCCCTCTTATTCTTCAAAATCCATTTTGTCCCAATTGCATACTTGCCATCAGGTAGTGGTACCAAGATCCAAACTTGCTGATTTTGGAATTGTTGCATCTCTTCTTGCATTGCTTCAAGCCAGCTTGAGTCTTCAAGAGCTTGAGTAACACTGGTTGGTTCCACTTGAGAAAGAAAACAAGCAAACAGACAATGCTCAAAGTCTGTGTGATTGTCTCTTTGCTGGTTTGAGACATAGGAGAGAAAAGCAACCTGTCCAAATTTAGAACTTGTTACAGCCCTTCTAGTTCTAACAGGTGCTAGAAGATCACCAATAATATTGGATTGAGGATGAGCAATGTTGATCCTTTTAGTAGCAGTGGGGTTGACTTCAATTGATGTATCAAGATTAGTCACAGTTGGCTCAAAATCAGTGTCATAGGAAGGTGAGGTGAAGATGCCAGCTTTGGGTTGATGATTTCCAAGATCTGAAGGACTTGGAAACCGGGTATATGGATCTCCAAAGTCTGTAGACACTTTAGTAAAAACAGGAGTAGAAACAGCAGGGCTTTCAGCAGATTTGTTGATGATGGGAGAAACCGAATCACTGTCAGGAGAATCATGGATTCCACTGACTGCTTCTCTTGCAACCTCCCCATTCAGCTTCTCAGCTTCAAGATTAGCTGCATACTCTTGTGTCTGAAGCCTAGCAAGGTCCTCTACATAAGGTGACTCATCTTCACTCTCATCAGAAGTAACCTTTGAAGTATCTCCTGCAAAATGGTTAGGGGAGAAGGAAGGCACAATAATAGGTTGTTCATCATCTTCAAACTCATTGTCAGAGTCAGCATCCATTGTACCAGCATTGTTTGTGGGAGACTCTTGAGTACCTGCATTTTGGTTAGCCATATGTCTATAATAACCCAAGTAATCAGTTAAGTAATCAAGGTCAAAAGACCAAACATTACCCTGTCCTTGAACATTCAGCCTGTCTTCTAGAAATCTCAGGTTCAAAGTCTCCTCAATTTTCTTAGCATTTAGATTTTAGACCATGTAAGCCTTACTATGAGCTGAATAACCCACAATATAACCCTCATCTTTCTCATCAAATTTACCCAGTAGATCACTAGTATTCAGAATGGTCACTTGACAACCAAAAGGTTTGAGGTAATGAATAGCAGGAAATTTCCCAGTGAGAAGTTCATAAGGTGTCTTGTAATGAGGTCTAGTAATGGATACCCTGTTAAATACATAACAAGCTGTGCCAACTGCTTCAGCCCAAAACATAGTGGGTAGTTTAGAGTCTGCCAGCATTGATCTTGCAGCCTCTATCAAGGACCTATTCTTTCTTTCAGCTACCCCATTTTGTTGTGGGGTTCTTGGAGTGCTATAGTCCCTTTTTATCCCTTTTGACCTATAGAGTTCTATAAGTACAGCATTCTTGAACTCTGTCCCATTATCACACCGAATTCCTTTAACCTTTTTGTTCAACTGGTTTTCAACAAGGATAATGACGTCTTTCAGCACTTGAGATGTTTCATCTTTAGTCCTCAGAAAGAATACCCAACAAAATCTGCTATAGCCATCAGTGATAACAAGACAAAAATACTTGTGATCAATGCTTCTTACTTGAGTTGGACCAAAAAGATCCATATGTAGCAGCTGAAGAGGTTCTGAAATAATGCTCACAGCAGTAACAGCTTTGTATGAGGCTCTGTATTGCTTTCCTTTGTTGCAGGCAACACAGTTATGATCATTGGTGAAAACTTTGGAAGGAAGACCTTCAACAAGACCCAGTTTAGAAAGCTTGTTTATGTTCTTGATGTTCACATGAGCCATCCTCCTATGCCATTTAGTAGACTCATCCAGGGATGCTTTAGCCACCAAACAAGTAAGGTCACCTTCTGGTTGAACATCATTAAGGTTGAATGTGTATAAATTGTGATTCCTAGGAACTCTCAGCAGTATTGATAAATCTTCTAGAAGTTTGAAGTCTTTAGATAACACGAGACATTCATCCTCAGAGAGGAATACTTTGTTCTTGGTGTCACATATTTGTGAGACTGAGAAGAAGTTGAAGTGTTGCAGTTCCCTTACGTAGTACACATTCTCAAAGTCCAGTAAAGGTGTTTTGATGGTGCCTTTCCCAGTGATTCTACCATCACTTCCACCAAAAGTCACATTGCCTCCTCCTTTTATGGGTACGAAGTTATGCATCATATCTATGTTTCCTGACATGCTTCTTGAACAACCACTATCCACAATACCAATATCCTTATGCTTAAGGGTATGATCCTACAACAACAACAAAACATATACAAAATATTAGTACACTATAGAGGCTCAAGTCATCACTGACTTGAGCCTGCCTTGTGGATCATTAGAGGTAGGCCATGCAGATGAATAAGATCCACTATTGTTCTTGGGTTTCCATTTACAATTAGGTCCCTTTTTATTCCAAGAACAACCTGCTGAGGGCTTCACAGCAGTATCCCTATATCCCTTCCCAGCATACATTGAGTCTACTCATCCAGGCCAATAACCATGTCTAAAATATGAACTAGTAGGTTGCACATATGGTCTAGCAACAGATCTTCTCCAAGGAAATGAAGAAGATTTATTATGGGTTGCCTGTGGAACATAAGGTGGTATATCATTAACATTGGTCCACATTGGTCTAGATTTCTGCTGATTAGCACATACACCCATTCTTTGCTCATAAAAATCAGAATCCTTAATCAAATGAAATTTGCTTCCACAAACAAAACATGTCTTCTTTTTAGAAGATTTATTCAAATTGAAAGATGTTCTATTACATGTAAAAGCATTCAAACCAGAAACATTAAAGGAATTGTTTTTAACAGTATTATTATGCAAAGAATGAAAAGACAAGTCTTCAGAGGAAACTGTCTTGGAAGTTAACTCCTCATCACTAACTCTAAAAGGCTTGTAGGGAGTCTTGGGTGCAGGCTTGGGTGAGGTCTTGGGTAGGTCTGACTTATCACTTGAATCACAGCTGGCATAAGAATTAGACCCTTGATCAGAAGATGTGTCACTGTCAGAGCAAGAGACAAAATCATTAGATGAAGAATCAGGGTCTGGCAAGTCTTTTGACTTTTTGCCATATAGATGGTGTGATCCATCAAAGTCAACAGTAATGGACAGGTCAATGGGCATATGTTCACCTCTAATTGGTCCACTCACCGCATGTAAATTACCTTCTTTAACAAAGTTAGCTAGTCCAGCTGGTGTAGATTTACGTGTGTCATCCCTAGCTTCTAAGCCAACATATTTCTTAAAACCTAAAGCTACTGTAGAGTTAGGAGCTTGACTGCTATAGATCTCTCTAGCTAGATTGTTACCTGATATTAACCATTGTTTTTTATGTCTAGCTATTTCTTTATCTAGTTTCTCTTTTAGCACTAGGTTTTCAGAGACTACCTCATCTTTTTCTTTTTCAGTGCGTTTTAAATCAATTTTAGCACAATCTAGATCACTTTGTAACACCCTTATTTTCTAATCATAAGCCAACTGATTCTTTTGAAACCACACTTTTTGTCTTTCTAATGTTTTTAAAGCCTGTTTATAAGCTTCAACTTCAACATAGCATTCATTATATTTAGCTTTCAAAATATCATAGGCTTCCTTAAGTTCATTGTATCGTTCACTACAGCCAAAAACACAGTTGTGTACCTGAGAGATGCCCATCAAGGCAATTTGATCATGCCTATCCTCTGAAGTACAGCTAGCCAGCAATCCAATATTCTCTGCATCAGAAGCTTCCTCATTCACAAGTTCATGCATCGACCAGTTGACATGTTCATCCATGGTGACAAGAGCTGCTGAGGTTCTAGTCTTCGAAGTTCCAGCTTCCTTTTGATTCTGCTGATAGGAAGAATATCTAACTCCATCTCCGGCCTTCCTATCCTTGCATTCCCTTGAGAAGTGACCCATCTGGTGACAAGTAAAGCACTTGACTTTTCTTCTGTCAAATCTAGCTGGATCTCTTCCCTAAAAGCCAAACTTTCTCCTAGACTTCTGCTCAAACCTTTTGATATCTACTTAAAGCATGGCCACCTGCCACTTCAATTTCATCTCCTCCATGTCAAACGGATCCAACTGTTCAAAATCTTCATAGACAAGATGCTACTGAGTATCATAGTCAGCAACAAACGAGTGAAGAACATCTTCCAACACACTACTAGCTTTAGGTTGAGAACTTGATGGAGTGGTAGTGTAAGAAGATGATGTTGATGAGTAAGTTGGACTTGGAGCATGTACCTTCCTAATAAGAGCATGAGCTTCATAGACAATTGTAGAATCCAAGATCCGGACTCAACTAGGGTATGAGTAACATTGATTGATTGAAAGCACAACGGAATAAGAATAACACAATCAACATTACAAATAAGGTTTTCTTTATTGAAAAATATAAATTACTACTACAACTAATGTACACACGCTATAATCGTGTGTCTAGACTCTCATTATGAGACGTCTTCTATGAATTGAAATGAAAGGAATGATTGAAAAGGATGCAAGAGATGATCATAAACTAAATGCCTACCCTTTTTATATAGAAGAGGGAGGTTACATAAACCCTAATTGTAGCTTACTAACAAAGCTACCTAATTATAAAATAGACCCTCATTGTTTCTTCTTTCTTAATTCTTGCTCGTAGTTTTGTATTCTTCATAATTCCCAACAATCTTCCCCTAAACTGGAATTTGACTATGTTAAGTTCTAGTTTCTCGATAGTACAAAACCACATGTATGAAGAAACAATGGAAATATATGTCATCACAAATAATAAGTTGCACACCATGAATCTTCTTCCCCTTCATCTAAAAGGGGTCTTGTGCAACTCGTAGACGCTTCCCCTCAAGTGATGCATGTAGATGGTAAGTAAATAAGCTTCCCCTTAAATTATACTAACCATTTTTTTTCTTTTTATCACTAAGAAAAAAATAATACGATTTTTTTTATCACTAAAAAAAATAATACGATTTTTTTTTTTTTTTTTTTTTTTTTTACAACTAAGCAAAATAAATAAAGTGCAACAGCAGAAAGATCATATCAGCAGCAGCTTCAAAATAGTCTACCAGTAGGAACGGAGAACCAGTAGAAACACCAAAGCATGCGTCTTATATCTTGTACTATCCACGTGACTCCAAACTCAGATGATGCACTAGCAAATGTGAGCATTAAGCACCTTTTCTATAGATCTCGCCCCTTCACTAACCCTGAGCACTACAACGTAAATCCATAAAGTGATAGCAAATGCGAGCATTAAGTACTTTTTGTAGATCTCACCCCTTCACTAGAATCATCAAGTCTTTGTCACATCATTAACGTACAAACAAGTTACCTCAAAAGTGGTGCTCTCACTTTGGGATATGATAAGACATGCACCTGATCAACCAGTAGGAACTCCAAAACAACTAGTAGAAACCGATCAACAGTAACAATCAGCAGGAAACGATCAGCAGAAACCAATACCTTCAGCAGAAACCGATCAGCAGAAACAGATCAAAAGATGCAGCCAGTAGGAACATCAAAGCAGGCCGAAAATATGTTAATTACTAGGGTTCATCGTTGAATAAAAATTCAACTCACCAAGACTAGTAAAACATTAGAAGCACAAACTATCAAGATCAAAATAACATATACAACAACTGATCACGAACAGTATAAATATTATCTGACCATAATTAAGTTCCCACGCTGCCATAAATTGTCCAAGTGAATTGTTCCTGTGCACCATATACTCGACAAACATCGAAAAATGATTACATAACATTAGACGAATATACCAGTACTATGCGTCTACTGTTAGGAGAATCATATGACAGCCAATCAATATTAATTGGGCCAGCAGCAACCTCACGTGTTAGCATATTAACAACTGACAACAGTCATATGTCATCAAAACTCAAAAGTACCATTCGACACAAGAGGCTTACGTGATCACATTGCTGCTGTCAACTATTACGAGGGACCCACGAACCCATCAGCAGAAATGAATTATGGAGGACCCACCAAATATCATGAGGAAATGCAAACTCACGCCTCACATGATCTACCAATGATCAGTAGTAATTTTACTCATTGTGGTCTTGATATAATGCCCAAGTTACATCATTAATTCGACCAATCAAATTCATATACCCTATTAATACTCACGTGAACAATCAAAGACACCAACCAGCAAGACCAATCAAATTAACGCTTCAAAAAATATAGCCCCATTGCAATTCGACCAATCACCAATAGATACATAGCCAAATATACTATACCTCACGTGATCAGCAGTAAAGACAAAAGCAACATCACTTGATCAGCAGGAACTTTAAATATATTATACCTCACGTTATCAATCAAAATTATTAATACCACAATAGTTGGGTGTACTTGTTTGTTTTTGAAGTTTTGTTTTGGGTTTACGCGTAAAGATAACACAATCTTTGGTACGCTTAAAAACTAATTTTTTACACTTTTGAATCCAAGATTCTTGTACTTTCAACGTTATTAGGTGTTAAACTATTGGTTTTTGGCAAAAAGTTTGGAACTTTACGTGTTTTTCCTTGTTTTTAAGCTTGTTTTTGTACGCAAGTGTTATCCTACGCGTAACTGGTTTAAGTGCTTTGGATCATCAAGTTTCACACTTTTGTGTTATTTTGGTGTTATTGAAGCTATTTCAACAAACAAAAACTGGTTTAGAAACACATTTGGATAGAATCAAAGTTACGAGTAATCTTACGCGTAACAAAACCCTAAAATTACGCGTAAGACTTTCCTTGGTTTGATCTTCAATTTTCTGGTTTATTCCGTGTTTTCTTACTTGGATAAGTCTGAAAATACGTCGACTTTGGATATCTTTTGCACTGTGAAGTGTAAAAGATCACTTGGGATAAAACCCTAATCTTACGCTTAAGCATAAAGCTTACGCGTAGAAAATCTTACGCTTAAGATTCATCTTACGCGTAGACTTAGTCCTACGCATAAGGTAATCCTACGCCTAACTTTCTACGCCTAACTTACTGTTTACGCGTAACTTTAGTCTTTTTTCCTGCTTACGCGTAAGCTAAATCCTACGCGTAACTATTCTTGTTACGCGTAACTTTTAGTGTTTTTACGCATAAGTGCTACTTGGTTCTTGTCATTTCTACGCCTAAGGATACTTCATCAACAAAGGTTCATTCGACTACAAAGATCCATTCTTACTACACAAAGTTTATAATCATGTCTCAACCACCATACTCTAACTATTTCCCTCACACTTATAATCATCAACAACAACAACAATTAACTCCACAACATCAACAATGGAATCAACAACAAGCCATTTATCAACAACAATTTAATCAGCAACATACTCCACAACTTGGTGCAATTCCACAACCACAAATGGTTCAACCACAACCAAGCATTCAAGTTCAACCCTACACAACTGATTTCAATCAATATCCATCACGGACCACTATGAAGGAACCCACTTGGTTTGCTAAGATGTGTGAAGCTTTAAGCAGCCAACAATCAATTCATGAAGCTGGATCACTTGATAGACCTCCAATGCTCAGTCCAGGAAACTACGATCAATGGGTGATAAGGTTCTTTAGGTTCTGTGATCTGAAGAAGCCACATGGAAAGTTCTTAAAGAAGGTTATCTTGGAAGGTCCATTTGAGATGCCTAATATCACTGTACCCGGAGATCCAACTGCTGTTCCACCAAGAGATGAACAAACCAACATTGCTACTGTTGCAGATTTAAATCCTACAGAACTTCTACACTATGAAGCTGATGAACTTGCAATGGAATACATCCTTTTAGGATTACCAAACCCAATTCTTCGTAGTGTTGATGCTCAAAAGACTGCACAAAAAATGTGGGATCATATTCGTCTTCTTATGGAAGGATCTGTACTCAATCAGGAGGATTTGGAATCCAAAATTTACTTGGCTTATGAACACTTCATGATTGAACCTGGAGAGACACTTGAGTCATATCATCACCGATTTTCAGACATCATCAATGATTTGGATAAACACAACATCATCATGCCAAGAATTGCAGTGAATACTAAGTTCCTGAGTAGTCTTGGTCCAGAATGGGAGAAGTATGTCATTTTTCTCCGTCAAGCGAAGAACATGCATCATTCTACTTATGGATTGTTGTACGATTACTTGAAGCCTCATGAAAAGGAAGTTGATCGGGAAAGGATTCTCCGTGCTCAAATTGCTAAACAGTCACAACCGGACAATCAACAACTTGCCTTGTATGCTCAACAGAATTATCCCTCTCAACCAGCAACTCAACCACCTGCTTCCAACACACCTTCACAGCAACAACCTCAACCTCAACAAAATCAATTGGTCCCATACAGCAACAATGCTCACGCATATGTCAGTGAAGCTACTGAGGAAATCGATCCATTCGAAGCATTGCAACAAGGATTTGTGATGATTGCTAATGCTTTTGGCCGTTACACCAACAAATCCAACAATCGTCTTCGTTCCTCATCTAACACACGGACTCAAGCTGTTGTGAACAATGGACGTGTTGAAGTTCAGAATCGTGATTATGGTCGTCAGATGAGCAGTGGTCAAGGGTTTAATGCTGTGGGTAGGAATAACAACAGAGCTCAAGTGGTGGAAACGGGAAATGCTCAAAATCGGTTAAATGGTCTTCGATGCTACAACTGCAATGAGAAGGGACACCTGGCTAATGCATGCCCAAAGCCAAGGACTCGGGGCAGTGCTTATTTCAAAGAGGCATTACTTTTGGCTCTTAAGGATGAAGCCGGTGGATCTCTCACAATCAAAGAACAGAGCTTTATGGCAGATGCAGACTCAGATGATGATATGGAGGATTTGCAGGCGAATGCAGCTGTTATGTTGATGGCTAATATGCATGAGCTGCACATGAGTGATACAGGCCCAGTGTATGACACTGATGGCTTGTCTCAGGTACCCGAACAAACCATCATCATATCTGAACTAATATCTTCGCCAATATCTGAATCCGGCACGGATCAGACTGTTCAAAATGAGTCTTCTACATCTTCCTCTGATGATTTTCAAGTTAACCCTGTAGTTACATTTGACGATCAAGACGACCTTATGGTCCCCTTTGATAACCAAATTGACTCTGTGGTCGTACTTGAGGATCTAAAGAATAATCATGTTGAGACTCACGTTGAACAAGATGATCTGATGCCTCATCCGGATTTTGCTCGGTTAATACAAGACCATAAAATCAAAATGGAGGAATGTTATGCATTAAATCAATCCTTAAAAAGTAAAAATGCACTGTTAACCAAGGATTTTGAATGTTTACAAATGCAACTCAACTTTTTCAAAACTCAAGAAAACCGTGAAAAAGGTTTTGAAGCCGCTTTTGCAAAATCTCATCAAAACGAAAAATATTTAGAGAGACAGATGCGTGATCTAGCCGCCTCGAAGAATGCTTTGTTGTCCGAACTAGAACAACTGAAACATGAACATAAAAAGCAAATTAACGCTCTCACCTTGGAAAATCAAAATGCTAAGGCTGAGTTGTTAAATTGTCAAAAACAGTTCTCCGCATACAAAAAGCATTCAACGAATCGGGTAGATGACCTTCTTGCAGAAATTCTCGGTTTGCAAAACAAAATTAAAGAGTTTAAAACTGTTGTTTACAAACATGGTGAATCAGTAACAGCTATAGAAAAGTTTACCTTAAAACCTAATCCAAATGGATATGGAAAAAATCTAGCTGATTACAAACCAAAGCTTTCACTCAAAACATTCAAACCAACTCCTGAAGTTTCCAGTGCACAATACAAAATTGATAATACTGTCATGAGTGTTGTTGAATACCATCGTCAAGAGGAATTAGATGCAGAAGACGAGAGTCGATCAAAATTAAAAAATGTTGTTTACAACAAACCTTTTAATTATAAAAACGCGGTCACTTTCGTCACACCAACGGATTCTTCTAACACACCAAGGGTTATCATCAAAACACCCGAGTCTTCTATTGTTAATCCCAAAACAGTCTTTGCACAAACTTACGGTCCTTTACCTTCCATTAGCGAAGTAAACTCACAACCTGAAAATCGAAAAATTCTTCGATATTTTGACATTTTCATGGCTGACCTCAAAATTTTACAACATGAGATAGAATATCGATCTGAAATCAAAGTTGAACATTTTCAATCGCCTCTGGCGCGAGAACAAAGAGACATTTTTCAGAAAAATCTTTTACCTAATGTTAAAAACTTGAAAAGTTGTGCAATTGCCTGGGAAAAGGATTTTCATAAGGAACTTGGGGTAATGAAAAACGTTTTCGAGAAAACAGAAACATCTATTACTAACACAAAACGCAAAAAGAAACTGTTGAGAAAAGATGTTGATCGACTCTTGGAAGATGTTATCTGTGCTGATATCCATAATGTTGTGCTATTCTATTCGTTGCCATATGCATCTGATCATATCTCTGCTGATACTGTTGACACTGTTGTTACTGTTGAAAACACATATAATGTGCTTCAGATCGAGTCTTTAAAAGCTGAAAATAAACGATTACACACGGAAATTTACAATGCAAAACGACGTCTACATTGGTGTGAAAAAGATATTCACAACCATCAACTTAGTTTTCAAAAGAAAATCGCTCAATTGAGTGCAAAATCTTCTGATACTAAAATTGAGCATCTGGATGATCAAAACGTGTCTTTGAAAAGTCAAATCTCAAAATATGAACAAGAACTTTTAAAAGTTAAACAGGAATATGGTGTCATATTTGATTTACTCAAAAAGACTCGAGATGAAGCATCTAATGAACTTGATCACTATCTGGCTCACACCAGAGAAGTCATGAATTTTGCTGGTAATCTTCGTTCTGAAAATCAAGATCTGATTCACACCATCTCTAAGTTACGGGAAATGTTAGGAAAGTATGAACTACTCCCGCCTACTGTGATTAAGAGATTAGCACCAGTCACACTTAGTAATCGTGAACCTAGAATTCCCACTGCCAAATCACAAGTTGCTAATGTGTTTCCCTCTACTGAAACAGGAATAGTTGCATCTTTTCCAAACGTCCGCACTTCACAGCCTAGGAGCACTCAAACGAAGAATAGGAAGTTGCGACCTAAGAAAAGATCAATAAGGAATGCTAAAGTAGAAGAACACCCTAGGAATCTGAATAAAACTCAAGTTACTTCCACTATAGATGTTGCGTCTGGCAAATGTAATAGAAATAGTGATGTAACGAATGCTAAACCGTTAAGTACCTTTGATATTCAGTCTGATGCACCTTGTGATATTTGTCAAAAGAGTATGAATTCTGATTGTCATGACAAATGTGTTGCTAAAGCTATAATCTCTAGATTACGGAATCCTAAGAATCGGAATACCTCTAGGCCAACTAACCATTCTAAGTCTGTGCTTGGTAAACCACCATCTTTAGATTCTAAGGCAACCATTGCTATCACAGTAGCTCCCGCTTCACCTCCTAAGAATGTAGTACCACCCAGTGCTTTCACTAAGACTAAAGCAAAGAGTAGTTATAGATGGCAGAAATGGATATATAACACACTAGGATTTAAATGGATGCCTAAAATTATAAATGTGTGTATGTCTAACATATCTGCTTCGGAACCCTCTCACATTTCGGGTTCCACATCTACTTCTATTCCATCTGTGTCGTCTGTGTGTAATGCAGGTGATACAGATCATTCTCTGGATTGTTGATAGCGGATGTTCCCGACACATGACAGGCAACCTTAAACTGTTATCAAACTTTATTGCAAAGTTCATTGGCACTGTCAGATTCGGGAACGATCACTTCGCAGCCATCATGGGCTACGGAGATTATGTTAATGGGAACATCGAAATCAGCAGGGTTTACTATGTGGAAGGCCTCGGTCACAATCTGTTTTCAGTAGGTCAATTTTGTGATGGAGATTTGGAGGTTGCTTTCAGGGAGAAAACTTGTTTCATTCGTGATCTACAAGGAAACGATCTTATGTCTGGCTCGCGTAATTCCAGTCTCTACACTATCTCTATGCAAGACATGGTTGCTTCCTCTCCCATCTGCTTACTTTCAAAGGCTACATCAACAAAATCTTGGCTATGGCACCGTCGTCTTTCACATTTAAACTTTCAAACCATCACCAACCTTGCTCGACACAAACTAGTTGAAGGACTCCCACGATTCCGGTATTCAAAAGATCACCTTTGCTCAGCCTGTGAACAAGGGAAAAGCACTCGTGCTCATTTTCCTTCAAAGGTGGAACACAGCTCTCAGCATGTGCTTCATCTTCTTCACATGGATTTGTGTGGCCCGATGCGTGTACAAACGATCAACGGCAAACGCTACATCTTAGTAATTGTTGATGACTACTCACGATGGACTTGGGTCTACTTTCTTCGTAGCAAAGACCAAGCTCCACAAATGATCATCACCTTTCTCACAAAGATACAGGTTCAGCTCTGCAACACCGTCAGAATCATCAGAACAGACAAAGGAACTGAATTTGTTAACAAAACCCTTCGTGAATTTTTTGAGAAAGTGGGAATTCAGCATCAAACATCTATTGCACGGACACCTAAACAAAACGGAGTTGTTGAAAGACGAAACCGAACGTTAGTGGAAGCTGCAAGAACAATGTTAATCAATGCTAAACTTCCTGATTACTTATGGGCAGAAGCTGTATCCACTGCATGCTATACTCAAAACCGTTCTATGATCACAAAACGCCACAACAAAACACCTTTTGAGCTTGTCCACAACCATAAACCGAACCTCAAACACTTTCATGTATTTGGATCCCTTTGCTATCCGAATAATGATCGTGATGACTTTGGAAAGCTCAAAGCAAAAGCTGATATTGGAGTATTTATTGGATACTGTGACAATTCTAAAGGTTTCCGAATCTGGAATCGTCGAACTAAGGAGGTAATGGAAACGATTCATGCTCATTTCGATGAACTCACGGAAATGGCTTCTGAGTATAACAGCTTAGAACCCGGACACAACCGTTTAAACTTCCCTCAAACCCCATCATCAGCTGAAGAAAGCCCTCAGCTAACTCGTCAACAAATGGAAAGGTTATTTGCTCCTCTGTTCTGTGACGACATTGATGAACGTGCTCCTGGTGTATTCGCTGTTTCCGCTGCACAACCTGATAATATTCCTATACCTGATACACCTGCTACAACAACTACTGTTGAAGATGCACCTACACCAATTGACTCCAACACAACAGTTGAACACACCGCTTCCAACAATGATGAACCAGCTGATGATATTCTGAATGATGTACCCCCACCCGCAGATTTTGATCCAAATGCGTTCTTCAACCCGTTTGCCAATGAGACTGCTGCACCAGATGTCGCGGAATCTTCAACAAACCATTTGAATCCTCAGAATCTGCACAATGTATACCAACATCAACCCTCTACACATAGATGGACAAAAGACCATCCTCTGGCTAACATTATTGGCAACCCGAATCAACCAGTCGTTACGAGACAACGTCTTCACTCAGATGGTGAACACTGCATTTATGCACTCACTGTCTGCCAATCTGAACCTAAAAACATTAAGGATGCAATGACAAAAGACAACTGGATTGAATCCATGCAAGAAGAACTCAATCAATTCAAACGTCTTGAAGTATGGGAACTGGTTGAAAGACCAACAGGGGTCTACGTCATTGGTCTAAAATGGATTTGGAAAAACAAATTGGATGCTGAAGGGAATGTGATCCGAAACAAGTCACGGCTAGTTGCTAAGGGTTATCGTCAGGAAGAAGGGGTAGACTTTGAAGAATCTTTTGCTCCAATTGCTCGTCTTGAGGCTGTTCGGATATTTCTCGCGTTCGCAGCTCATATGAACATGACGGTCTATCAGATGGATGTCAAAACGGCGTTTCTTAATGGACAACTTAAAGAAACGGTCTATGTCAGCCAACCAGATGGATTCGTTGATCCTGAGTTCCCGAACCATGTTTACAAACTGAACAAAGCCCTATATGGTCTCAAACAAGCCCCTCGGGCATGGTACGATAAGCTATCATCTTTCCTCATTGCCAATAATTTCACCAAAGGCTCGGTTGACCCAACTCTTTTTATACAATATCACGGGGCACACATCTTAATTGTTCAAATTTACGTGGATGACATCATTTTTGGGTCAACACATAAAAAGATTTCAATCGCTTTTGCAAAACTCATGAAGAAAAATTTTGAAATGTCCATGATGGGTGAACTTACGTTCTTTCTAGGACTGCAAGTTCATCAATCACCCCGTGGTATTTTTCTGAGTCAGTCCAAATATGCCCTTGAACTGTTAAACAAATTTGGAATGAATACCTGTGATACTTATGCCACACCAATGGCTCATACCAAGAAATTAGATGCTGATTTACATGGGAAATTGGTTGACCCTACCAAATACCGAAGTATTATTGGGTCTCTCATGTATCTAACAGCTAGCAGACCTGATATTGTCTTTGCCGTTTATCTATGCTCCCGTTATCAGTCGCGACCAACTGAAACCCACCTCTCTGAGGCTAAAAGAATCCTCCGATACATCAAGGGAACCATTAATTTGGGGATCTGGTATCCGAAGGATTCTGGTTTTGAACTAATCGCTTTTTCAGACGCTGATCACGCATGATGCCTATACTCAAGGAAAAGTACTTCAGGAGCACTACAATTTCTCGGTGATAAACTGGTGTCTTGGCAATCAAAGAAGCAGGATTGTACATCACTGTCATCAACTGAAGCAGAATATGTAGCCATGTCCGCGTGTTGTGCTCAAGTCATTTGGATGAGAACACAACTCAAAGACTATGGTTATGTATTTGACAGAATCCCGATGTACTGCGACAATCGGAGTGCCATTGCAATCTCGTGCAACTCAGTTCAGCACTCGAAATCAAAGCACATCGATCTACACTATCATTTCATCAAGGATCATGTGGAACAGGGTACCGTTGAATTATACTTTGTGGGTACTGAATACCAATTGGCAGATCTGCTCACCAAAGCCTTGCCTCCCGCTAGGTTTAATGAGTTGATCCATCGAATTGGTATGAGGTGTTTGACTCAAGAGGAACTGGATGACCTCTTAAAATCGTCTTAAAAACCTGTCAAACACCAAAACATCTTTTGTAAATAAATAAAATCTTTCAAAAACAAAATACAAAAATATAAAACCTGATAAAACAACAAAAATATTCTTCTCATCTATTTTCTTTAACATGGCAAGTACCGTTCTTCCGTCAACACTTGCATCTCTCAAATTTCGTATTTTTCTGATCAAGTGTTGAGGGGGAGAAATTTATCGCTTAAACCGTTTCAAACATAAGTGTACTTGCATGTTATCACATCTCGGTTGTTTCGTTATACAAATGATGGTGGACTTTCTGGCTCAATGACACTCCTCGGACTAAAATTTTTAAACCGTTTAAATTTATCAAGCCGAGGGGGAGTGTCGTCATGATTCTTTCTCAAAAATCTTTGTTTGGTAACCTAAATGGAAGTTAAAAGGCTTTGGTTGAAAAAGGAAAAGGTGGAGGGACTGAAACTGTCAAAATCCGAAAGTATTTTTCAATAAAATACCCCACCTACCATCTAACCACATTTATTGCTAAAAACCTTCAAATCCTACGCCTAAAATCATTCAAGAATTGCGTGTCTCAGATCTTCATTTTGTAAGTGTTTGTGTGTTCATAACAAGATTACAAACAATGGTTTTAAACCATTTTGAAAGTTAACGGCTTGATTTTAACCTATGGGTGATTTTGTGTTCTACGCGTATGCGTATGAACACATAATCTTGTTTATGTGTTTGAAGTTAAAAAGGATTGTGTCAAAATGATTTAATATCATCTATAATACTTTTCTAAACATCAAAACGCACCTATACACACGAATTGAGTGTATTTGAGATTTAGGGTTTATGCGTAGAATTGGGTCTTTTCAAATGTGAAGGTTTTTTGGTATAAAAGATAGTCATATAAGGTTGTTTTCAAGTTCAATTGAACACATGTTAACCCAGAAATCACCCAGAAACAACTATGATACTTAATTCGAAAATTAGGGTTCAAGTTCATATAAATTGGGTATTTTTGATTCAAGGCTTATTTGATGTTAAAACTTGGATAAAACTACTTTATGGACTTCTTAGAACTACCAGAATCAATATGATGTTCATCCCATGGCTAAATCTCATACGCGTAAGTTTAGGGTTTAGACTACGCGTATGTGATTCTACGCGTAACAGTTTACATGGACTAGGATGTTGTTATCTGTGATAAATTGTTGTTTTATGTGAACATTGATGAGTTGATAACTTTATTTCAGGCTTTGCTATGCTTAAACACTCAGAATCAAGGTCATGAGACTCTCTACGCATAAGGATTACCCTACGCGTAGTGATGTTATGCGTAAAATAAAACCTACGCATAACTATTACGCGTAAGGTTCTACAGTGGGACTACGCGTATCCTGTGAAGGATATGCGTAAACAGTGACCTCTACGCATAAGGTCTACTCTTACGAGTAAGCCTTACGCGTAAGGTTCTTATACGCCTACGCGTAAAGCTCTACGCGTAAGGTCCCCTTTTTCCTACGCGTAACATTTCTTACGCGTAAGATAGGATCCTACGCATAAGCTTTCGCCTACGCGTATATCACGACTGTTTACGCGTAACTTTGTCAATCCTACGCTTAAACCATTTTTTTGACCTTCATTGTGAATTGTTACGTGTACAAAACTTGTTAATAAACTTATTATAACGTCACGAATCCAATAATGTCACTAATAAACCAAAACGTTTGATATGTTGTGAACAATAAGTGATAACATAAGCTTTAAAACTTAAAGTTAACTAACTCACGAAACATTTCACGACGTCATTAGACTATTGGACATACAAGTGACTTAGGACTCGTAACAATCATTGACGTTGTACATTAAATAACTAGACAATAAGACCCTCTGTTGACTAACATTATGTCTTTCGATATGTTGGTTCTTTTGGCTAATATTATTTCAGATCACGACATGGCTGCTCAACCAAACATGGATGCACCAAATGTTCTCTCCATTGCTGATATCTATCCTCATGGCTATCCAATGAAGATTGGAAAGAATAATCTCCGAGTTGACTTCAGCACTCTCACTTGCTCTGAGTCTTCATGCTTAATCGCTATTGACATTCTGAGGTCTCATCCATATCAGAACATGCTCACACATTCTGCAACAGTTCCTGAGATCTATATCCAACAGTTCTGGAACACCATGGAAAGGGTCAAAGGAAGGACTGCAGTGACAGTGAATCTGAATCACAAAAGAATCACCATCACACCTGCAGACTTAAGGGCTGTTCTCTTAATTCCTGAAGTCGAACCAGACAAACTTTATGCCACACCTACTGAAGAGCTCACTCTCCAATTCTTAATCGATATCGGTTATGATGAGGCTACAGGAGTAATCACCAAACACTCTTACGTAGAGCTCAAGAGTATTCCTCAACCTTGGAGAACGCTCTACATGATCATCACCAAGTCTATTTCTGGTCGTGATAGCGGCTATGAGCATCCTAAGCTCATAGAACTGCAAATATTTTGGGCATTTGTCAACATGAAACACATCGCCATTGAAGCTCTGATTTGGGATGACATGATGTCATTTCTCAACAAACTTGGCTCAAAGATTCCCTACATCAGATATACCAAATTGTTGATCCAGAGAGCACTTGGACTTCACCCGGACATTCCCAAGAGGCTCAATGACCCAGACAATCACGATATGTTGACGGAACCCATTCTCACTGTTAGAATCAAGGAAACGTCCACAAAGAAACAAGGTGCGGTGTTACCAGATTACCTGCTAACTGAAGATGTCAGAAAGCTCGAAACGTACAACAGGTATCTGGAAGCAGTAAGACAAGGCAAGGTTGGTCACCTCGATGAAAGATCTTCTGGTACACCTACTCGAAGAACTAGAAGAGGAAGTGCTGGAAGTGTTACAAGTTCAGAGTCACAAAGGAAGTTTCCCAAACGAAACCCTCCGAGAAAACGATTTGTTCCCGTACAGGAAGCTACTCCCATTCCTAAACCCAAACCTGAACCGAAACAACAGCTTGAGGACGTAAGTTCTGAAGATACAGATACAGATGAGGAGGTTCTCTTCTCTGAAACAGCAAAGGATGTGTCCGACGCTCCAAAAGTACAGAAACCTCCATGTCCTCAAGATGATAAGGGTAAAGGAAAGACTCCGGTACTTGTACCTTATGATGCTGAAAGCTCAGAAAGTGAAGGAGAACCACTGGAGACAGCTTACAGAAAGAAATTACATCAACTTAGACATGAACACAAAGCTGAAAAATTTGCTAATGAGCAAATGGGTGGACCCGGAGGAACTAGTGGTGCTGCTCCCTCTGAACCATCTCCTGATGCGGTTAATCAACCCGATACGGGAGCTGGTACCACCACCCTTTTGCAACAAGAACAGCCTGTGAAAGACACTCTTGAGTTTGATAATCTTGAAACTGAGAAGGAGAAGAAGGATAGAGAGTCTGACTATGACGATTTTCTTCTGGATAGTCCGACACATACACGGATGGAAACGTCTGAACCACCGAAGGACCCAGAGTCTCCTCACATCTCCTCTTCATCCGATTCTTCTTCACATTCATCTCAACCACCATCAACGAAATCAACAAAATCCTCATCCAAATCCGTGAAGAAACCAAAATCTTGGGTTTCTCAAGCTCATGAACGGATTCAAAAAGCTGTCAAGGAAGTCAGAAAGAAAAACGCTCTTAACAAGAAGCTGAATTTCTTTGCTGATCACATACAGCATATATATAGAGAGAACGAAAAGAGGAACAAGGAAAGGAAGTTTGTGCAGGAATTCATGAAGAATCATCGCCGTGAGCAACTAAACGAAATGATTGAAGGTTACACAAACAGGTACCTTCGTGACAACGTTCCTAGACTTACACAGGAGATGTTTACCAGACAACTCTATCCAAACCTGTTGCACCTGGCCAAACAGGCGATGAAGTCAACACCAATGTATGTCAGCATCAATCCTGTTGATCCCAAAATCTTCTCAGACGCTGAATTAGTTGATCGACTGATCACACAACTGTCTAAACGTTCCGCAATGCTTGCCTCTCATGAAAGCAAACTGTTAGAAGCATTGCTGGCATTCCAACTTAATTCTGCATGCCGAGAAGAAGCTGAGAGGCCTAAACGTCATAGAGACGATGATGATCAGGATCAGGATAAGACTGACGAGGCTAAACGTCAAAAGATGTCTGGTGAATCCTCCTCGATGCCACCTCCTCCAAAACCAATTCCTGCACAACAAAAGTCTTCTCCACCACGGTCTTCCACTGATAAACCTCGGGACGATTCCGAGTTACCACCCTTGACTCAGAAAACTGGTGATCACTTTGAGTATACGGGTGGTGACGATGAAGAGGTCCCTGAGCCCCGACAACAACCCACCTCACCAAAACAAGTACAGAAACCAACATCATCATCAAGGCCTTCAAAACAGAAGAAGACAACGACTCTGAATGACGTCGTATCATGGCTTGATGACGATAATACTGCTGAATTTGATTGGTTTGCTACTCTTGTTAATGACACTCCCTACCCTGAAGAAGGTCAAGAATTGGTAGACGGTAGTACCTTGGAGCATGCAAAAATCTTGCAAGAACGATTCCGTGTGAAGAAGATGACGAAATCCGAGTTGAAGCGCATCAAGAATGACGCATTCCTTCTGTTGAAAAACAGCTCGGAAAGTGCAATCGAGGTTGAATATCACCTTGAAAACATTGCTCGAGCCATGTCTAACAACATGGATTGACTCAACCCAGAAGCAAACATCGACTTCACTAAACGGAACAACCCTCCATATTACACTGACTGGACCAAACCTCTACCAACAATCGGCCAACCAGAAGAACCAAGGATTCCCTTCAGATATTTCTTCAACACAGACCTGGAATTTCTTCTCCATGGTGGCGATGGTTCAAGAAAATACGCTACATCATTAACTCTTCCATTCCCAGCAGCTACCTACTCTAACTGCATAGCTATCGAGGAACGTGCAAATCACTTGTTTTCTGACAAAGTGCAAGCATACGACCAAGATGCATTGTATGGGATTCATCATTGGCCTGAACGCCGAAGAATCTACTACAGAAGCTGCCTGGTTCAGAAGTCTCAACATGAAGTGTATTGCTCAAAGAACATCGTGGCCATCAAACACATTGATCTCAAGTCTAAATGGGACTACACATTCTTGAAGAATATCATAGTCAAACGACAAGATGAACAAGACTATGAATTCTCAGAGGCTGACTTTGAGAACTTGTCACTCAACGACATCGAAGACATGTACCTTGCCAAAGTACAGGGTCGTATGAGACAATTCTCGACAGAAATTCAACGTGAATTCATCAAGTCAGTTCTCATCTTCATTAGACGCATTGTGATCAAAGAACGTGTCGAAGATATCCAGATGGTTGTTGAATCATATCAGAAACGTGTAAACTTCACTCCACCACAGCTTGATCTTCCTGACATCAACCAGCTCAAACAACTAACGCTCATCAGCAACCCTTTCGGCATTGTTTACCGCAGTGAACTTCGCAGAAACTGCTTAATGGCGTGTCGTGAGCTCCATAAATTCGGGGATCATACCTTGAAAATGGTTAGGGATGGATTGGCATACAGATTGAAGGATATACGCTTGAAGGTTGGGAATCCTAAGCGCTGGAACTCTCAGGATAGAAGGGATGTGAGAAGGATAATCACCATGATTGATGAACGGTTGTTCAGAAGGGATCAGTTCAGACGCTTGGAGAGCTATGTTGGTGGTAGACCCAGGATAAACATCACCGGCTTTCAACGCCCTGTGCGCACTCCTAGGAACATCACTGCACTTCCTAGTACCCCTTGAATGGTTTCCTTCATATGATTTTGGATGTATGATTATATATATGTGAATGGCTTGTGCACACATAACAGTGTACAACCCGTATCTGTCAAGAAAGGACCCTGTGGTACGCCTCAGTGCCACAATCCTTATAAAAGGAGCGAAAGCTTCTTATTTTTGAGTAAAACCTATCAAACCTTTCATTTCTCAAGGTTTTGCTCAAAAAGACAAGTACTTCCCCATATGATTTTTTCAAAACCTCAACCGTCTATATTACAAGTTAAGGGGGAGTATTTGATTTCAAAACTTTGTTCACAAATTGTTCACAGTGGTCACTCTTCCCGCAACACTCAAAATGGTCATATTTATTCTCAACCGTTCAAAAACAACATTTTTATATGCCATTTTTGAGGGGGAGAAAATTGTGTGATAAGAAATATGTTTTGTAAAGCAACATGTGCAAGCCCCTTGGCTTTCTCGTGTGCAAAGACTTAACCAATGAATTGACGATCCTTAACTGTCTGCAACTCGAAAAGACTTGTCCTGGACGGGTAATAATTTCAAGCTAGTTCGCTAGTGATGTAAACGTGTCTCGCAAAGGACTTGTCTGAGTAGAAAGTACCATTCGAGAAACTTTTGATAGACATGAACTCTGACGGGTATGACAACCTTTTCGAGGTTTGTCTACACCTTCAAGGTAGTTATTAGAGCTAGTTGTCACCTAAAAGCTGACAATATATCTCTTTAACTATTCAACGTAACAGTGTCTCGCGGGAGATTGTCTATCTTTAGTGGATCAATTCAAAAAGTGCGCGCTCTTTCCTCACTGTGCATTTAACCATTAAAACTATTAAGCACATGTGGAGGGGGAGTATTTATGCAAAAACTTATCTCTCACTGTGGTTCAAACATGTTTTTCATTTACAAACCCTTTGAGAGATATTTTAACTTACAGTGGTTATAATGGCAAACATAGGATAGTCATGGAGTTATAAGGTGACTAAGGTTAGGAATAACCGTCCTATGATCCGCCAGAGCCGGAGGGATCTACCCAAGGACACTACCATTAGTTAGTGTTAGAAGTCCTTAGGAATGATTATAAAAAGGAGAAAATGAGAATCGGAGAAAGAAGGAGTTGAAGAATCAAAAAGAAATGTAAAGTAAAGGGTGAAAAGAAATAGCCCTCCAGATTATTCAACTTAGGGCAGACACCGGGTTCAATTCATATGCTACTGGTTGTCACTTAGTGACACTGGTATTGAAGATTAAAAGTCGTCATGGACCCAGTGACGCATGCACTAAACCTTCTTAGCCACTCAAGTTTCTCTCAACAGAAATTTGTTTCATTCTCACAGGGAACCCTACATAAACTATTGGCTTTCTCTTAGAGATCGCTGGTATTGAAGAAGGAGACCCTCTCCCTAGTCTCCGCTCAGGAAAACCAAAACGCACTATTGAGTCTAGAGCCACGAGATTCATCAAAAGATCTCTTAGGAACACTTGACATTTAATCACTTGTTGATCAACAAATAAGATCTTCAGTGATTCAGTGGTTCATATCGAGTCCTTCACAGATCTTAGCAATCTGTCGAGAACATTTATGAGAGGTTCACATCTGTGATCCTCAGTGATTGAATGGAAACTCCTGCCAGGGTTAACATCAAACAGCCCTGACAGCAGGTCGCTTCGGTAACTCCCCGTGGATTACGCGGAGTGTGTCTCAAACGGTCTACAGTCGTGAGGTGATGCTTCGGTGTACCTCAGCGACTCATCTGAACTGTAGATGTACTTCGGTACATCGCGTTATCTCACTTGTGGGACTCCAGTTCAGGAACGGCCTTTGTAAGAATTAGAGTTGTGTTTTCACACTATGCTGTTAACACTCTCGAAGTTCAAACTTGTAAGTGCCGGAAACCGCTTATTTCTAACCGTTTGCAATGTTTTCTTCTTATGGAAGCTCTGGAGCGGGATGATCGTGCTGATTCTTCTCATGCTCACGCCAACATCATCACTAATGAAAGTTCTATTCGAATGCAACACAACAGTCAGAATGATTCTTCATCAATCAAAGAATCTACAAAGTTAAAGACTTACAGAACTTCATAAGTATTGATTTCCAACGTCAAAGAGCGTGTGAGCATGTTGAAGAATGACGTGGAGACATTGGAGCAGCGAAGCAGACCTGAGGCAGACTGATGCAGACAACAACATACTATCACTTTCACCACAAAGAACAAATGATCAAAGAACAAAGTTAAAGATGACGTCGAAGCTTAACCGTTCAAAGATAACTATCTCTACACAGGGGAGATTGTTTGAATCAAGGCAATTCCTCTCACAAGAAAGAAGAATGCCAGAAGACGTCACAGCTACTATTACATCAACGCCTTCACCGTTTACATTCATATATACTTGAGGGGGAGATTGTTGGAATCACTCCTAAACAGTATTTCAAGTATTTATATTTCATATGTAATAGGTAGCTTTGTTATGGCCTTTATGTTTGATTAAGGTCAAGCTTATGTAGAAGGCCCATAAGCTTGATCCAAGCCCAATAAGGAATAGGGAAGGAGAGGGAGTGTTGCCCTAGCTCCTTGCCTATAAATACATTGTAATAACCTTCATTTGAAGGTTGGTTGTTCAAGTTTTCTCTTTCACTACACTCTACGCATAACCGGTCTAGTATACTTGTGTGTGTGTGTTTGGTTTACTTGTTCAATCGCCTTATCTCTTCTCTTATAAGCTTGTGTTGTAAAACTAGTGACCTAACAACCACGATCAATTAAATTTACAAGATTAACATCACGTGATCACAAATATCACTTTTGAGGACCACCGATCAATGATACTCATGGGACCAATGGAATAACACATATAACCTATTTAAATGTTGCCGTCCACAATCACCAATTATTTGCCAATCAAAACATGCACCAGCAGTAGACACAGGATAGGACAATGAAACATAATATACTCCTTATATTACTTTATCCCATGTGCGTGAAGTCAAAAATTAAAAACGATATGAAAACATGATCCCCGCATCAGAAATAAATTCAAACCCCACGCACCTTCTTTTTCAGAACAGATAATCGCCATATACAAATCAAACAAACAGATCCTATAAAATTAACGATTACCTCATATTTTCTTCAAGGCTGCTTCTGTCGAAAACAATAAACATCCTACAGATCCGCTTCTTGCCAGCTGCCTTTTTCCTTTTCACAACTGCTGCATAAACCCTAATTACAGAAAACCTTATAAACCATAGATCGAGAGCCACGAGGCTCTGAAACCAATTGTAGAATCCAAGATCCTACAGCGTCACAATCATAAGGTGACGCCGTCACAAGACTAACGTGGCCAAGACGAAACCCTAATGACGGCGACCCGACGGCGTCACAAATCATAAGGTGACGCCGTTGCGAATGTAATCTTATATATAGAATCCAAATTTTTTAGTTTTCAGTGTGTAGTCTTTTGGAGTAAAAACCTAAACCGAACCAAGGCTGTCTTGTACAGTATTTTAGGGTTCCAAACCCTATCTTACACCAAGATAAGTGTTTTACTTCATTAATTCAATTATGTCTTCAATTATTTGTGTGTATGCTTGCATTATTCTCCATGTCCGGCTAATTTACTTGTGTGTTTGCTTAGGGAATATGAAACTTAACTATTGAATATTGATTGGTTGTCTCTTATCTTAATTGTTAATGATCTAGTAATGTGATAGGTCATTCGTTATGTAGTTAATGCTTGATTAATCTTTGTGAACCTTAGACTATAACACCTAGAGTAGTTGTAGGCTAAACCATCCAAAGAGTACCTTAGAGTTAGAGTTTATAAATCCTAGAGATTTTGTAGACGAGACCCTTTGGTAGTTTCAAAGAGTTAGGGATAAACGCATACCCTACGACCTTAGACACACAACGCAATTAAGAATAAGGACGTGACAATTCAACCATCAATAGGAGATAATTAAGGAGTAATAAAACCTAAGTAAACACATCTTTAAATCATCATACGAGCACACAATAATTAGACATAGACTACCCTCACCTTAGTTAATTGATAATTAGATAGTAGAGTAATCGGTAGAAATACCAACCCCCCAAATCCGAACCCCGAGATTCGTACTTTTCCATTTCCTAAAAAAACATAAAAAAAGATAAAAAAAAATAATCTTCCTCAACCCCAACCTTAGCGTAGTAACTCCTCACTAGCATTCCTATTCCCCTAGAGAACGATATCAATTCTCGTGGCTTACCCTAATACTACACTACAACGATTAGGTTCACTGCCTAGGGTGTTGAAAAACTTGCTCGACGAAAAGGAAGTTCCTTTGACCCCGAACGACGCGTGTAGCGTTATCAAGTTTTTAGCACCGCTGCCGGGGAATAGAATAGCTAGTTAGTAGTCCACCTCGTTTAGGTTTCTTTGCTTGATTCCTATCAAGTAAATTTTTTCTCAATTTTAGCTTCCTCGTAGTCTATCCCCCTTCTTCGTGACCTTTGTTCGTAACCCATCACTTTTCATCATGGAAGGTGATAAACCACCAAACAACACTTTACCACCAAACAAATACCCACCGCTTGATCCAGCCTTTGCCAACCAACTTCGAGCTCGTATTGTTAGTGAAATTGGAGAGCTTAGGAAACTAAATAGGATAATTGAAAATACGCTTAAGGAAGCCCTTCAGGAATCTACTAACCCTGTAGATAGTTATTCAACCTCAAGTGATTCGGATGATGACTTAGAAGATGGAGATTATAAGGTGTTAGAAATTATGGAGGATTGTAAGGAGGAGGAAGAACTTAGGGAGTATTTCGACTCATGCCCTAAGGGGAAGGAGACCGCCTATCACTATAACGTAGTTAACTTCCCGAGACCACCCTTCGAGCCTCGCATAAGAAAGGGTCACCCTAAAAACATCAAGATACCGTGTATGATTGGATACTTATATAGGGATCACACCTACATTGACTATAAGGCTCCCATGAATATAATGTCTAGGCTCTATTACAATTGGATCATGAGCAACCTATGAGGGACCCCTTTCGCCCTAAGAAAGCAAGTAACTATGTTGGGAGGGTTAAAGGATTGCATGTATTCGTAGGTAACTTCACATATAGGTGTGATTTCATGATCTTGTAAAATGTTAAGGGCATCATTGATGGATTTTTAGGGAATGTGATACTTGGGAGACCATTTATAGAGGACTCTAAGATGGTTTATGATCGAGAGGAAGGAATAATCGAGTTTTCAAATGAAGCCGAGAGTGTTAAATATATAATGCCCCACAAAAATAAGAAATTTGAGGGTATTGATGATTTAGATGTGGACAACATTCCGACATTTGAAGTAGAATGGAAGAACAAGGTTTACTACACTGCTTGTCTTGAGTTAGGCCCTGAATACATTCGTGATGAGAGAAGGGTTAAGGAGATCGAATGGGCCTCTAAGATTAGGACAACGTAGGAGCACGACTACGAGTCTAGCTACAAGACTCATAAATAAAGAAAAGCGCTTCGTGGGAGGCAACCCATGCTTAATTGTTTGTTTGTTTGTGTCATATATCTTTTATTGATTGTCTATTCTCATGTTTAAATTTGTAAAAATTCTTTATTTTATTTTTAACCTCGTCTTAATCACATATAAAGGTATTTTACATAAAGGATAAGTGTAGGGAGGGAAAATAAAACGGGAACTTTGAAACTATGCTTATCCTTGATTATTTGCTTTGTCCAATTGTATTTGTGTAATAAACCATGAGAAAATGCCGGTTAGGGTAATTTTGGCACCAAATTTAAAATTTTTCATGACATATAGGAGTGGGCCATTAGTCTTAACAAAAGCGTCTCACGAATAGGAAGTTACATAACTAGCACAAAAACCCTTTACCACTTAAATTCCACCCAAAATGTGAGGATCACCCTTAGATTAGTAGGAATTAAAGCATTCATCTTTAATGCTTAGTGTGTGAACCGGTAGTATAATAGATTCTAGAACTTGTTTTGTGATGCATCCCGAGATCGCTAGTAAGACTACACTTGTGTAGTTAGGAATACCTAAATGATAAGAGGCATTAGGATAACCCTTGTTTAATACCCGTAATATAATTACTTCTTCCACATTGGTTGAGTAATTCCCCCACACCCTTGCGTTGTACTCATCTTTAGTACACGATACCCCTAGTTAACCCCTCAGAGCCTATCCCTTTCGCGGTTCTCGTGATGTTTCGGTTTTCCAGAATATCAATGAAGAGCATTGTTTACATCCCACCCCCAAATGTACACCCAAATCGCCTTAGCCTACCTTGTATGCACTCACTTTTAGTGCATTATTGTTATCACCCTAAAAACCCTTAGTTCAATTATCTAGTTGCTTGCATAAGTTGCTAAGTCGAGTCATATCCTTTGTATACAGTTTTGGGATGATTAGGACTCAATGGAAAAGTTAAAGTTTATAAAATGACGGGAAGGGAACGTTAAATTCAAATTCCCTTTATTTGCCTAATAATGTACTCCAAGTATTTTGATCTTTTCAATTCGGGTCAAATTAGTGTTAGAGTAATAAAAACTCAAGTGTAGGGATGTGCTTATAAATCCCTATCATTTTGATGTTACCGTAGAGGATGGTAGAGTAAAAGTGTATGAAAAAAAAAGGGCTACCATCCTACATCTATCCTTTAAATTTATGTTTGTTTGTTTCAGTTATCTAGAGTTTAGAGTGTCGAGTCTTGGCTTAGCAACGCCATTCTTCGTATGCTTGTAACATAAAGATTTTTGACTTACCACCACTAAATAGCCTATCCCACCAAACCCTTTGTTTCCCTACCGTAAGCCTAACATTACAACCCTTTAAAAGACCTCTTTGATAGTCTTTCCTAGGTGCTTATGCCAAAGCGATGGAGGTTTGATCTATTCTCAAGCCTATGGTCATCTATGTACTAGGACCGGTTAATGAGTGTTTATCTTCCATTTCCAACTTGTTATATTTCATATACACCCGAGATATGTGAGTACCCAAACACCCCATGTGAGGTGCTAGTATGTAATTTCCGTGTTATGACATTTGCGGGGCTTATATGTGTTGTGGATTGTTCTAAACCAATGCTTCATGACCCCTAACTTATAAATTAATTGGATAAAAGCACATTTGCTTGAGGACAAGCAAATACCAAGTGTAGGGATATTTGATAAGGTTTTAAAATGAACCTTTTTTAGGGGTCGTTTAAGCCCTTATTTGATCACCTTTGTATCCGTTATTACTTAATATCGTTCCTTTTCACTTTTTAGGTCTCTTGAAGGCAAATTGCTGGAATGGCACTTATTTGGACGAAAAGGCGCGGATATACGAAGAAAATGGCCAAAGTCAAGAATCGAGACACTCAAGCTGCTGGAACACAAGGGGAAAGCGTCAGGTGTTATCTGCGACGCCGTCGGAGCACATGTTGTGACGATACAGTAGCCAAATTGCTTATTTTTAAGTGACGTATCAGGCTTTAAAAGAGTAGGTCGCCGCAACTCAGACGGCCTAGATTTGATCCAGACGGCGTCAGAGGCTGAAGAGGACGGCATCACAAGCATAAGGTGACGTCGTCGCAAGACTAACATGGCCAAGACGAAACCCTAATGACGGCGACCCGACGGCGTCACAAATCATAAGGTGACGCCGTTGCGAATGTAATCTTATATATAGAATCCAAATTTTTTAGTTTTCAGTGTGTAGTCTTTTGGAGTAAAAACCTAAACCGAACCAAGGCTGTCTTGTACAGTATTTTAGGGTTCCAAACCCTATCTTACACCAAGATAAGTGTTTTACTTCATTAATTCAATTATGTCTTCAATTATTTGTGTGTATGCTTGCATGTTCTCCATGTCCGGCTAATTTACTTATGTGTTTGCTTAGGGAATATGAAACTTAACTATTGAATATTGATTGGTTGTCTCTTATCTTAATTGTTAATGATCTAGTAATGCGATAGGTCATTCGTTGTGTAGTTAATGCTTGATTAATCTTTGTGAACCTTAGACTATAACACCTAGAGTAGTTGTAGGCTAAACCATCCAAAGAGTACCTTAGAGTTAGAGTTTATAAATCCTAGAGATTTTGTAGACGAGACCCTTTGGTAGTTTCAAAGAGTTAGGGATAAACGCATACCCTACGACCTTAGACACACAACGCAATTAAGAATAAGGACGTGACAATTCAACCATCAATAGGAGATAATTAAGGAGTAATAGAACCTAAGTAAACACATCTTTAAATCAGCATACGATCACAAAATAATTAGACATAGACTACCCTCACCTTAGTTAATTGATAATTAGATAGTAGAGTAATCGGTAGAAATACCAACCCCCCAAATCCAAACCCCGAGATTCGTACTTTTCCATTTCCTAAAAAACATAAATAAAGATAAAAAAAATAATCTTTCTCAACCCCAACCTTAGCGTAGTAACTCCTCACTAGCATTCCTATTCCCTTAGAGTACGATATCAATTCCCATGGATTACCCTAATACTACACTACAACGATTAGGTTCACGGCCTAGGGTGTTTAAAAACTTGCTCGATGAAAAGGAAGTTCCTTTGACCCCGAACGACGCGTGTAGCGTTATCACTATGTAACAATGATCTGACCTTCTCATTGTATTCATGAACTCTTATTGTTGTACATAACATCACAGTGAGAGTTCCAGCTCTGAGTGGATATTCTTTCTCAGCAAGCATGAATGCATCTTCTCCATTTGCTGTAGAGACATGATGAACTTCACATGAATCATAGTAAAACCATTTAGTACCATGACATGTGCATGAGAATTTCCAGAAATCATCATTAACATTTGGTTCATAGAGCCTTCTAAGATTAACCCATAACTGCATCTCCTTCATGTCTTTAAGATCTTGAACATTAAACCTTTCTTGAACTAACCTCCATAGTGTATCAAGGTCATCTCTGTCAAAAGCTTTTATAAGATCTTCAAATTGAATGAATGATGAAGTTTCACCACCTAGCCTTGTGATCTTCCATGTTGGAGTAAAATTGCTAGCAGTATAAACTTCCCAATCAATGATAGGATGTCGAACTTGCAGTGGTTCTGGATAAAAATCTTCTTCTTCAATCACAATCATTCCAGTCAGTTGTTCTTCAGTGAATTTCTCAGTAGGAATTTCTTGTTCTTCAGCAACCTTAGTCTTCTTAACAGTATGAGAATCACTTTCTTTGGCCTTTCTTTTCAATCCAGGAAACTTTCTTGCTTCTTCTTCAGAGCCCATTGGAGTAAAAGCTTTATCCTGTTTTTGAACTCTGTAGTAAGCCTTTTCAACTTGATCATCAGGCATTCCTTTGAATTGATGCTTCTTCCAACCACCAACATGACAACAATAAGTCTTCATATATGAGAGAACTTGTGCTTTGGTTGGTTGTCTTGATTTCTTTTGACCCTTTCTGACTGTACTAATCACATCTTCAAGTGCTTGATTGTTCTTCATTTGAATGAAATCCTTCAACTGAGCAGTTCTTTGTTCTTCAGTTAAGGATGCATCAGCTACCAGGTCAATTGCCTTTTTCTTGATTATTTGATTATTAGCAATCAAGAACTCAATATCTTCTTCAGTAGGAACATAGCTAAACTCTGGAGTCTTCTCTCTAAGAATTATAGGTTGAACAGTGGAAAGTGGATCTTCAATAAAATCTTCCATTCTATTCAATCTTTTAGTCTCCAAAAAGCTTGCAACTTCCATTTCTTCAAGCTTTTTCTTTTCAGCAACTTGTTCTTCAGTAATTATTTTAGCAATTTCACTATCAAGAGCAATATGTGCTTCTCGTTTCTTTGAAATCTTTCTTCCAGTTTGCTCTACATTTTCCATAACTGCTTTACCTTTGTCTTTCTTCAGTTTATCAAATTCTTCACTTGCAGTGGCAATATTTGGCTCTGCAGTGGAAATGGAATCAGTGGTAAAATCAGTTGCAGTACAGAAAATATCTTGATCATCAAGTTGCTCTTCTTGAGTATTAGCTTCCTTTGCTACTTTACTTGTATCTCCTTCATCTTCAAAATCAATTTGCCTCCCCTTAGCGTCAGTACCTGTTTTCCTCCCCTGTTTGGGAGAATTTCCCAAATCATGATCAAAACCAGCTGATTCACCATCAGTAGGTGAGGATGAAGATGAAATCACCAACTTTGCAGTTTTCTTGTGCTTTTTCAACCCCTGTAACTCTTTCTGCAAGGTCTGACTCTCTTCTTTTAAGTGTTTAACATCCTTGGCATGCTGCTTCTTGACATGTGCCAAATCCTTCTGTAGAGATTCAACCTGCTTGGCTAACTTTGTACACAAAACCATCAATTCCAATTTGTTAATACAAATAAGCCGTAAAAACGTTTATTTATATTTTACGATCTTCTAATGTTTTGTCGATAACAAACATAAAATCATTTTAACGAAACAAATAGAATACGTAAATGGTTTGAGTTAATAGCTTCCTAACACACTTACGTTTTCACATAAAACACTAAAACAAGTATAAGTGATTTTATGATTTAGATACATATGTACAACAACTATCAATTCCAATTTGTTAATACAACAACTATCAACTTTGTACACAAAACCATCAATTCCAATTTGTTAATACAAATAAGCCGTAAAAACGTTTATTTATATTTTACGATCTTCTAATGTTTTGTCGATAACAAACATAAAATCATTTTAACGAAACAAATAGAATACGTAAATGGTTTGAGTTAATAGCTTCCTAACACACTTACGTTTTCACATAAAACACTAAAACAAGTATAAGTGATTTTATGATTTAGATACATATGTACAACAACTAGTGTCTACATATTGGGTTAGCATATACTTAAACTAAGTATACTAAAATGGGTAAAAACTAGCAAATGGTATTGACCCATAACCCATGGTTTTATGTATACCACTTAACCAAGTTCATTGTATCCTTAAAATACATTGTATCTAGAAAGAAAACCATGGATCAACCCATGACCCATGACCCATGACCCATAACCAAAAATACCCATGGGCAAAGAGGAGCGTTCCACAGATCCCTGGCTTTGTGCTAGCCGGATCCCTTGTGGTAGGGATCCGTGGGATCCGGGGAACAATAGAGAATTTCCTCTATAAATAGAGAGCCATTTCTTCCTTTATACTTACCACATTACACACATACTTCCCCCAAGTATTATAACCCTCTAACCTCATATCCAAGTGATCTATGTAGTTTGTCTTTTGTTTTTGTGTGATCTTCTAGGTTCCTCTTAAAGGCAAGATCACCACTTCTTGAAGACGAGCAAGCTCAAGTCCATGAGTTGCCATGCTTCGTCATCATCAAGACAACTAAGGTTCTCTTGTTGATAATTCTTCCTTCATCCATAGATGTTGGGTTGAAGGCATTAGTGAAGAATGCCGAAAGTGTCAAGGTGAAAGCATTAATGAAAGGTGCTCATCATCCATGTCAAAGCATTAGTGAAGAATGCTAAAGGTGTCAAGACAAAGGCATTAGTGAAGGGTGCCAAGCGTTGTGTCAAAGGCATTAGTGAAGGATGTCGAAGAAACAAATCAAGTCGCATTTGGGAAGAATGCCTAGGTCGTATAATCGATGAGGTGCATCGTTATACATATAAGTATTTGTTTATTTTCAAGGATGGTGATATCCTTGATGGTGTTGTAACAAGGAGTGGATCTCCTTGATATTAGGTGTTGTGTTGTGAAGGGTAGTAGTTCCTCCATAGTAATGGAACTAGGTGCTTAGCCTAGTACCTAATAAAGGGTAGGCGACGTTGTGATAGGATTAGTTCTCCTTGGTGTGAAAGAACTCGGTGGTTAGCCTAGCACCGTATAAAGGGTAGGCGACGTTGTGTTAGGTGTGGTTCGCCTTGGTGTGAAGGAACTCGGTATTTAGCTTTGTACCGGAAAAAGGTTAAGCGACGTTGTGAAGGCTTCTCCACCATAAGGAGTTGGTGTAGTGCTTACGAACTCTCGAGTAGGTGACTCGGGGAGTGGAGTAGGGCAAGGAAGGTGTCCTTGTAACCGAACCACTATAAATACTTGTGTCGTGGTGATGTGCTTCTTACTCGTTATCTTTCATTACACGTTTATATATCTATCTATCAACGTCCAACATAAACAACCAAATAGATTGACATAAGTCGATCTAAATATTTAAAAGGAAGTTTTAAATTGGTAAAACTATTCAATCCCCTTCTAGTTTTCCACAATTGGCATCAGAGCTTCGTTACCAAGTTTCTTAGAGTATGTTGTACTTTAAAAACTTGATACGATCCGTGTATGTTTGAAAACTACAAAGAAGGATTTTTTTAAGGTCATATTTTCTTTTAAATCATTTTGTTGGACATTGATAGATCATTCTAACAATTTTTGTTTTCAAGAAATCTTCATGCTAGAATCTCTCCAAAATCTTCATCTCTATTCAAAGTATAATGAAGTCAAGGAAGGATCTAAAAAGTAATCACAATTTACGTACACCAAGTACAAAGGATTACTTTAAAAGCTCATGAAGTATTTTTGGTATTACGCCAAACCAAGAAGCATAAAGGTATGTTTTACTTTTCATTAGATAGGTTTAATTTATTTCATAATTTTCTTTGTTTAAAAATTACTAGCATCGTTAGAAGTCTCTTTCGTCACTTTTCCGTCTTATTCATCATCGGGAATAGTATTCCTTTTGATTCGTCAAACTAACGCCGTCGTCAAATATGAACCCTCGATATGTGATTCATCAAAACTCGTCATCCATAAACAATCCTCATCTAATACCTCCAAATCATTTTTTAGTAAGCTAGTTTATAAGCATACTACAAAAATAATGCCAAACAACCCTTTTTCTGTCCACAGTAGCCGGATCCCTCTAGTTGTACTAGCCGGATCCCAAATACAAGGGATCCGGGGGAACCGTGGAACAGAACTCAGCTATACGCTTTCAAAAAATCACCACTGATTTTTTTCCCTCTACTCACATAACACAAAAACGTCCAAACCACTGATTTCATCATCATTGGATTCCATACTCTCAAGTATTCCTTCCTAGAACACCATTGTAAGTAATTACATTAACTTGTTCTAATTTTTATCATCCTCATCCTAGGGTTTATGGTTTCTTAATTTCTAATCAATTAATTTAATTAAGGCTTTACAAAATAATCATGAAAAGAGGCTTTTAACAAAATCACATTGTGTTCACAACATTGTTAATACAAATCAAAACCATAAACCCATCCCAACTATTTTTACCTAATTGGAATATTTGTATTTTTAGGACCAACCATGCCCAAAGCTACTCAACAAGATCATCATGACACCGTTCATTACCTTACTCATTACTATCGTAAAAAGGGATTGACCAAAACCGACCGTAAAATATTCAAAAGCCTTGTAAAATGACTTATCCACGAAGGTCGTGTAGTCAAGGAATGTTTCCTTGAAGATACCGACATTCGTCAAGTTTTCTCGACAATCAACTTTGATTGTCTCCTTGACATAGATGAACAAATTTGTCCGGTCTTCATTTTTGAATTTTACAAAAGCTTTAGGATCATTAGAAACACCGACAATAGCATCTCAATCGCCTTCATCATCAATAAACAAAACTTTATTCTTCCTCTCACACCTTTTCTCAAATTCTTCGCATTCCTTGTGAAGGAATTTGTATGTACTTTCAGGATTGGGAAATTAACGCTCAAAACCTTGCACTTGATCCTAAGCCTCTCTACAACACTCCTCTCGACAATCCCGAAACCATTCAAGATACTATCTTCAAAGTTAGGACCGACCAATCCCGTTACAACCGTAACAAAAAGCTTATTCACCGTGATCCCTTTCAAATGGAACTTTTTGAAATGCATCCCATGTTTAGAAAATGGGAAGAAATCCTTAGGGAAAAGGTGATTAGCCTAGTTGGAAACAAAGATCATCCAAACGCATGTCTTGTGCAAATGATCTATTGTCTTACCCACCAAAGGCCATTCAATCTTGCCTATTACATGGTAAGGAGAATGGCTGGGGTATTCAAAGCTTCCAACATGGTACTTCCGTATGGTATGCTCCTAACACGACTTTGTAAGTATGTTGGTGCATTGCAACCATCTCTTATCAACGATGATCATTACCTTTCCGATCACGTCATGGTACCTCTTACCAAACAACCTCCTACACGGTTTATGGTCAATGAAAAGAAACCTGAAGCTCTCTCGGACTCCTCGGCTGGTGAAGAAGAAGAAGACGTCGACCCCATTGCAAACATTGAATTGGAACCCTTCGATTACTACGAACAACTTCCAACCATTCCAAACGAGACCGCGGAATTCAAACAATTGAGGGGCATGATTCAAAACCTCGCTTACAACCTCACTAAGCCGTCAAAAAGGAAAAGAAAGAATTGACGAAAGAGACAATAGGAATATGCTTATTTTCTTTTATTTTATGTTTGGATGATTACGTTTTAGCACTTTTGGTTTATGGTAATTTGGATATTGTTACCTTATCATGCTTTTACAAGTGGTGTTTTGTGATGACATGCTTGTTCTTATTGCTTTGTTTATAGATTTATTAGTATGCAAAATCTGCACATCAATTCTGTGAAGATTCTGATCTGCATATGCCGGATCCCTAGGATTAGCCTAGCCGGATCCCTCCCTTCAGGGAACCGTGGGATCTGTGATATCAGATCAGCAGTACAACATCTCTTGCATCATGAAAACTTTCTAGATAAAACATCATATTAGCTAAACACATGATATTAGAACCCAACTAAGTCCAGGATGAGAAAGGCTTAGACACACTTGTGGCTTACTTGAGATCTTAGTCAAATTGCCTTTTGATTTATCAACACATCAAAACTCACCATATTTCCGCTTCAATACTCACAAATTATTTCTCATCTTTCAAAACACTTAGGTGGATATATTGAACAATTTTAGGAAATTGTTTATAGTCATCTCTATCTCAAAATGGGTCAAGAATTAAGCTTTTTAATTCTTTTGATTTTTAAAGATTTTTCAAATTTCACCTCAAGCTTAAATCTGATCACTAGGATCATTTATTATGACTTGACACCACCAAAACTCTTAGTGTTATTCTTGGACATCCATTGGTAGTCATCTTGTCCCATCTCCTTTCCATAAGAAGCAATCATTCGCTATAACACTTATTACCTTTGATCATTCAAGTACCCTCTCATCTTAAAACACTTAGGAGAACTGAAACACTCAAAATGAGATAGGCTTTAGCTCCTAGAAACCTCAGTTCAAACCTGTCATAACTGCTGAGAGCCGGATCCCTCCAAGGAGGGAACCGTGGGATCCGGGTGACAGTTTATGTCTAACATTGCTAAAACAATCATTTCAACTCATCTTCCTAACTCAAACACTCCATCTCATCTTAAATGAGTTCCTAGATCAGTGAAACTCTGAACTTCAACCTTGTACATGTTAATCATCACATTTCCAAGAATCTTAGTGGCTTAAGTCTTAAATGCATTTGCCAAGTTCTTCCCTTTATAAGCCATATTGTTAAGAACACTTTAGTCATCAAACACAAACACAATTATCAGCAATTACAACCATCTTCCTTAGTCATTTCATCATGAGAAAGGCTCCTAGTGCTAACTCATCCACTCAATAACCACCCAAGAAACTTCCTAGGATCATACACGAAGTTTCCTCAACCGAATCATCTCCGGTTAAGTCCACTAAAGCTAGGATTTCTCCTACACCAAGGAAACCAATCAAACTAATCCCCAAGAAAATTGTTTCCACTAGGATTTCATCACCAAACTCTATCAAACCAAACATACCTTCCATAACTCAACCAACATCATTAGTGCCTAGAGCCACCTCACAATCATCTCCACATTCTCATAATGTAGAAGACTTACCTCCTTGGCCATCTCAACTTCCACCACTACCAACAAACTCACTTGAAAAGGTTGGCCAACAAAATCAAAATATTGAATCAACACTTGATCCAATGTTAAACTCTCTCATTCCCCCCAATAGTCCATTTTGGATTATGAGAAGACATCAAAGTCAACCACCCGACCACATGGAAATTGATGCTTCTTTACCTCCACCCTCAAGCATTGTAGAGCCATCACTTAATGAGCCTCCACCAATTCCTCCTTCATTTGAAGATCCTCAACCCATTTCACTTGAACTTCAACTTCAAGAAATTCAAAACCACGACAAGGATTGTTATCATTGTAAACATGTTGAAAGGTTGATACATGAACTACGTGAAGAGCAACGTTTCATGTTTTATCACCTCCTCGAACGTTTCGAAGAGGTCAACAAGCCTAAACTACAATGAGCATCATAAGTCACAAGCTCAAACTTAGAATGTTTAGGAAACCTATCTCATTCTTGATCATCATTAAGCTTTTAGTTGAATCTAGAGTTTGGGTAACTCATTAGCATTAGTAGCGCTTGTATGGCTAATTTATTCTCTTAGTTTTAGAGATTTGGTTGATCATCTCTTGTTTTTATTGAATGAATATCTATATGCCATAGTTTTTATGTGCTTTATGTGTTGTGCTTGATATATCATATACTACCTCACATATTCGTTAGCATTGATTGAAACACTCTCATTGCTGAAGAAACTGTCAACAGACAGTCGGATCCCTCCAAAATGCCTAGACGGATCCCTTCAAGAAGGGAACCGGGGGATCCGTGGATCAGAAGCACAAACTTCTACTAACTTGAGTTTATTTGCAGGAAATTATGCACTATACTCTTGTTCTCTAACCTTTACTTTGTAGATTTTCAAAATACACATGAAGATTTTGACACCATAAAGCTAGGGGGAGCTTTGTGTCAAACGATATTGCAAAAACATTTGCAACTTAATCCGATTTTGGACTATACTTCATGACACCCCATTGCAACTTTGCAATCTTCAAGGGGGAGCACGTTCTCGTCACTTAGACGAACCATTTGCAAACATAATTGCAAACACAATTAGTTTATTTTACGTCATGTCCTTGACGCCCTTTCAAAGGGATGGACTCATCAAGGGGGAGTTAAGACGAGTACCATTCCCGTCACTTGCTCTCTTTACATTTTTACATATTTTAAAAAAAAAATTGTTTTAGTTTCTTTTAACACTTTTTGTTTCGACAAAAGGGGGGAGAAGAAAGTAAAAACTACAAATTCAAACTTTTATGAATTTTAGATTTTCCTTAAAATAATTTTATGTTTTGTCATCAACAAAAAAGGGGAGATTGTTAATACAAATAAGCCGTAAAAACGTTTATTTATATTTTACGATCTTCTAATGTTTTGTCGATAACAAACATAAAATCATTTTAACGAAACAAATAGACTACGTAAATGGTTTGAGTTAATAGCTTCCTAACACACTTACGTTTTCACATAAAACACTAAAACAAGTATAAGTGATTTTATGATTTAGATACATATGTACAACAACTAGTGTCTACATATTGGGTTAGCATATACTTAAACTAAGTATACTAAAATGGGTTAAAACATGTATATACTAAAATGGGTAAAAACTAGCAAATGGTATTGACCCATAACCCATGGTTTTATGTATACCACTTAACCAAGTTCATTGTATCCTTAAGTTACATTGTATCTAGAAAGAAAACCATGGATCAACCCATAACCCATGACCCATAACCAAAAATACCCATGGGCAAAGAGGAGCGTTCCACGGATCCCTGGCTTTGTGCTAGCCAGATCCCTTGTGGTAGGGATCCGTGGGATCCGGGGAACAGTAGAGAATTTCCTCTATAAATAGAGAGCCATTTCTTCCTTTCTACTTACCACATTACACACATACTTCCCTCAAGTATTATAACCCTCTAACCTCAGATCCAAGTGATCTATGTAGTTTGTCTTTTGTTTTTGTGTGATCTTCTAGGTTCCTCTTAAAGGCAAAATCACCACTTCTTGAAGACGAGCAAGCTCAAGTCCATGAGTTGCCATGCTTCGTCATCATCAAGACAACTAAGGTTCTCTTATTGATAGTTCTTCCTTCATCCATAGATGTTGGGTTGAAGGCATTAGTGAAGAATGCCGAAAGTATCAAGATGAAAGCATTAGTGAAAGGTGCTCATCATCCGTGTCAAAGCATTAGTGAAGAATGCTAAAGGTGTCAAGACGAAGGCATTAGTGAAGGGTGCCAAGCGTTGTGTCAAAGGCATTAGTGAAGGATGCCGAAGAAACAAATCAAGTCGCATTTGGGAAGAATGCCTAGGTCGTATAATCGATGAGGTGCATCGTTATACATATAAGTATTTGTTTATTTTCAAGGATGGTGATATCCTTGATGGTGTTGTAACAAGGAGTGGATCTCCTTGATATTAGGTGTTGTGTTGTGAAGGGTAGTAGTTCCTCCATAGTAATGGAACTAGGTGCTTAGCCTAGTACCTAATAAAGGGTAGGCGACGTTGTGATAGGATTAGTTCTCCTTGGTGTGAAAGAACTCGGTGGTTAGCCTAGCACCGTATAAAGGGTAGGCGACGTTGTGTTAGGTGTGGTTCGCCTTGGTATGAAGGAACTCGGTATTTAGCTTTGTACCGGAAAAAGGTTAAGCGACGTTGTGAAGGCTTCTCCGCCATAAGGAGTTGGTGTAGTGCTTACGAACTCTCGAGTAGGTAACTCGGGGAGTGGAGTAGGGTAAGGAAGGTGTCCTTGTAACCGAACCACTATATATCTATCTATCAACGTCCAACATAAACAACCAAATAGATTGACATAAGTCGATCTAAATATTTAAAAGGAGGTTTTAAATTGGTAAAACTATTCAACCCCCCTTCTAGTTTTCCACACAATTGTTGCCCACTGCCCTCATCACTTCCAACTGTGTTACCTGTTGGGAGAGGTGAATCATGGGGCATTGGCTCAGATTCCTCCCTAGTTGGACTAGGTTGAAGTCTAGAACCACCACTGCTTGTTCCTAGACCAAAAGGTTCAGAAACTTGTTGTGTTGTCATGAGAGGAGTTGGCTGTTTAGACCTTCTCTCATATGTGTGAGAAACTGGTGGAGTATAATCAATGTTTGGAACATTAATTACGGGTGTGTTTTGTTCAGTTGTAATCTTAGCAAGCATTTGAGGAAGGAGAGGTGTAAAAATCATATTGCCATCTTTGTTCAAATTTTGAAAAACTTTAGGCTTTAGACAACTGATTTTATAAACATTAGTATGGGGTTGCAGTTGAAACTCAATTAGCACTGCTTGCACAAACCTTGGATACATTAAAAATTTTGTTTTACTCTATACATTGCCTTTCATACTTGTAAAAATATAATTTGACCAGTTAAAAATCTTATCAGTGACTAGACAAACCAAAGGGTAAGCCATGGTTGAACTAAATTGCTCATAAGATGTTTTCTTTAGACTGAGACAATGTAACAGAGTATGAATCAAAAATCTCCATTGGGGACAAAAACCACTCTTTTTGAAAGTAGCCTTTTTGTCAGTGGTATCATACCCCATGGATGATAAAGTATCATGAATTTCGGGCATAGGTAATGTGATGAGACCATTGAGATCACCCAATTGGAGTACTCTCCTCAAGGATGCCTCAATAACATCAATAGTTACCCCATCCATAGTGGCTCTTAGAGCATCCACTGTTTCATGTGTATTGATGAGTGTCTAAATACTCATCATTTTTGTACAATATAAACTGCAAAATCATCTTAAAACACTCAAAAATGCTTCAAAATGATAAAAATATCACAAATCAGTGTTTTATGTGTTTTAAATGCAAAAAGATCAAAATCAGATGAAAAACGTATCAAGTTTGCAAAATTGGCAGTTTTAGTCCCCCAAGTTTCAAAATTTGTCAAAAACAGTCCCTGGTATATCAAAATAGAGAAAAATGTCATTTAAGGTCCATGGGATTCAAAAGTTGTTAAAACAAACCCTTCAAAGTTTAAAATTTGCAAAATTACAACTTTGGTCCCTTAAGTTTGAAAATTGTCAAGTTTGGTCCTTGTACTTTATGAGATTGTCACTTTTAGCCCTTGGAACAACTTTTCAGAATTGGCAGAAAAGGTCCTTTGAATTTCAGAATGTACAACATTAGTCCTTGCCATTTAAGCCTTTATTAAACCATTGTGACCCTTGTCACAAGCCAAGTGACCTTGCCAACCCAAATTGGACCCTGCCTTATTAAGCTTTAAACCCCAGCCAACAAACCTTTTGGACCCTTTGCTTTTTGACCCCTGCTTTATTGCTAACACCTGGTCAGTCAACCAAATGGTCAAATAAACACATCTGGCGCCAAAGTCTTTCTTCCTCACCTGCTATCACTGCTCACCCAAGCACAACCATCCCCCCTCCTCACCTTATCCTCTCCTTGTCCCCCCACCAACACCAAATTCCAAGAATCATTAAATGCATCCTCTACCCCTTTACTCAACCCTCATCTGTCAAAACCATGTTTCCCGCCAAAAAACCAATCTATGGCCAAGATTGTCTCAAAGCCATCCAATGGCTCTTAAGCATGTGGGATTTGCTCAGATATGAGAGAGAAACAACTTGGGGTATAAAAAGAAGGAAGAAAGAAGCAAGCAAGGCAGTTAGCTAGTTTTTATAATTTCCTTTAATGTCGTTTTTTTTAAAAGGTATTAGTTAAAATCAAATGTTGTAGTTTAAGTTTGTCTTGTATCAGATTTAAGTTGAACCATTGTTGTATTGTGCCCTTGAGTATCAATTTTAAGTTTAATCAAATTTCGAGTTTAGTGTTCACTGTGGAAATTTTCAAGTTTCAAAATTTGTATCCAAGCTTCTCACAAGCTTTTGTTAAAATCAAAGAAGCTTATTTAAGCTTATCTTAACCTTTGGTATGCATGCTAACCAGTTTTAAGTGATTTTGGTTCATGGTCAATAATAGTCAACTGTTGGAGCAAATTGGAATTGGAAATGGTTACTGGTGATGCAGTGGTGATAATGGGTTTTATTAGCTTAGGATAGAATAGGTTTGGGTTTGGTTTAGCCTGCATACAGCTGGACCTCTTGTGAGTATTGATTTTCTCACTTTTCATTTTTAGCTCTAAATTGCAGTTTATGCTTATTTGTGTATATGTCGTCACCACTGTTTTGAGATGTTTATTTAGTTGTATTTAGGATGTAATAACTTTGTTTGATCAATATCACATGTTGGTTCAGCAGTTTGTTCAATTTTAATCCAAATCAGTGGTTTGTAAGGGGTGTTTGGATTTGCTGATAAATCTGTCCCATAGGCTTGTTCAGTGATCTAGGTTTGTTTGTTCATGATTGTTCAGTTCATATATACTTATATCTGTCAAAGTTTTGAGCCTGCACAGGCTCAAAGTCAAAATCCATTGAAATCTATCCTAATCAGTTAACTGTTGAGATTTTGCAATGATAAAAAGTTGATTTGTGTTTAGAATTGAGAAACATAGCTTGTGTTAACTTCATTTCATCATAAATAACCAATATCAGTCCTCAAATCAAGTTTAAACTTCATAAAAGTCAACTATACTCAACTGCTTCAAAAGTCAATTTGGCAAAAAAAATCAGTTTTAAGCCTAAATGGAAGGAATTTTCTTAGCTTCATTTTTAAGCCAAGTTTAGTGAGATTTGTTGTTTTAGAAACTTCAACTGGTACCCTTACTTATCAGCATTTTTGTGGATTTTTGTTATTTTTCTATAAGCTCCAAACAAGCTTCTCTTTTAGGCATAAGATCCCCTGCTCACAGATGTTCAGCATAAGCTGAGTTTTCTCAGTTCTTGCAGCTTGTGCACAGGGTTCATTAGAGCTTGGCTAGGGTTGGTTTTTGGTTTACATGTTCCCAACCAGGTCTAGTCTAGGTTCCAGTTGTTGCATTCCAGTTTCCAGCTTATTCTTGTGCTTATTTTCTTGTTTAAAGTAGGGCACCAAAATCTGTTTTTGCACTTTAGTCATATCACTCAAATCTTGGTAACTTGCAATTCAGTGGTTTGGAGTTGTTGATTTTAGTTAATTTTGAGTTATCTTAGCTTATTATAGCTTTTGTAAACAGTTGGTAGCTTTTGGACTCCATTTGCTTATTTAAGTGCTTATTTCAATAAGCACTTACACATCAGTTCCATAATTCCACACATAAGCACCTGTTTTTCCATTTTTCTTAGATTCCTAATATAATTTTAGACTTTTCCTGAAATTTTCAGATTTTTCCAAGTTGGTTTGCTATTTTTCTGCATTTAAATTAGTTTTTAAGCATTTTTAAATAGCATTTAATACAAAAAATTAAGAAAAGGTTCAAAAAAAATAATTTTTCAATTTTCTTAAGTTTAGATAAATATAAGAAGCCTAAAAAGTATTTTTCCATAATTTTCTTAGTTTAAAAAGTATTTTCTAGCATTTTAATTAGTTTTAAATAGTAATTAATTAGTAATAAATATATAAAAAGTCTAAAAAATATATTTTCAGTTTTAAAATTAGTTTTATCATATTTTAGATTTTTCTAAATCTTAATTTTATTTTTCTAGTCTTATTTCATATTTTCTTTTATTTTAGAGTATTATTAAATAGTTTAAAATAGTTTTTAATTAATAATAATTAATTAAATAGTTATAAAAATAATTTTCTTTTTCTAAATATTTTCTTTTATCATTAGGATTTTAAAAATGTCATTTTCATATTTTTAGGATTTTTATTTCTTAGATTTCACGTTTTATTTTGTACGTTACGTAGTTTTTAATTTAAACGTACGTTTTAGGTTTTAAACGTTCATCACTTTAAATATAGTGATAGCGTTTATTTAATATCTTTTATCTTTTTAATTTTCTTAATTTGTATTTAAGTCGCTGTTATTTATTAACTTTTTCAGTAGTGTAATTATCCTATCCAAATCCTTTCCGATCACTATCATTAGTGATCATTCTATCGTCTGATCAAGTGTTTACACACCATTGAGTCTCCGTGGGACTTAACGACCCGGGAATTCACTATATTCTCCAGGACTTCATTGTATTTGTGTTCTGAGCAGTTTTAAGTCTGTTACGGTTGGCCATTCACAAGTGGCCAGCTTGTGTGATTAGACTTGACGGTTCGGACCAGATCATGTATCTCCATTCTCAAGTGTTATGGACTTAGCAGAAGTCCAAAACTGTTTGATTTGAGAGATATAGATTGTGGGTTTTAAAAGCAAAGCATACGTTATATGAGAGGTATTGAGAAAGTCCACAATCAGATGAAAAACAGGGCCACTCTTCTCGTTAGACTTTTGTAGGTAGGCCACTAGGTTGTGCTCATCTGCAAATTTTAAAGGTGCCATAGAAACTTTTGATGAAAAACGATATTATGTTAGTAAGAATTGAAAGAATAACTAGCCAATTGAGAGAGAGAAAGATATATAGGGTTAGGGTTTAGAATTATTGCGCAAGAAAAATTATCTTTAGAAAGTATTTATCACAATATGGAAAGAAGATAATTTCCTTAAAATTTTAACCCTATATATATATATATATGGAAATCAGTGGTTACTTTCAACGGCTAGTAAAAAATAAGTTATTGACATAATCAGTTGTAACGGCTAGAACAACAGTGGTAAAATAACACTGTCAGTGGAAACTGTGAACTAGCAGTGGTAATTTTTCATAAAAATTTCAAAGAGCAGTGGTAAATACAATCATATGAAAACAAGACTGCTCTTATCATAGTTTTTAGCAAACTACCAGCTATCAACGGATTTGATATGTCTTTACCATGAGCCGTTTGCTATGGACTAGCCAACTCTTAATCATAAAGGATATGGTGAGTTGATAACCATATAGTTTTTGGTAAACTATCAACCATAAACGGATTTGTCAAGTCTTTACCAGTAGCCGTTTGCTCTGGACTAGTTGATTCTTATTTGGATAAGACATGGTGAATCAATAACCATTTGTTGTGTATCTCAGATATACACCTTTTAAAATCAACTCCCATCAAAGCTTGGTTATGTATCTGTAAGAGATAGGAATAACCAACTTGTTATTAACCAAAGTTACCTTTAACCAAACCATTACCCAAGTAAAATATCTTCCAAAGTCAACCCGATAATATCTATATTTACTCCTTAACCTACCAAAATAGGAAAAAGTAAATATACTCATTAATTAACCCTTTCAACCGACTTTGTCTATATAAGGAGGCTTGGCTTTTTGTAATCTTCATCAAAGCACATTCAAACACAATATCCCTAAAAATAATCATGAGCAATCCTTCCAAAACCATCGACATCTCCTCTGATTCAGAAGAAGAATATGTGATCGAGTCAGAGACTTCCTCAGAGGCATCAGGATGGGCTGGATACTTCCCAGCATGGGCTGGAAACACTTCATCCAAGAAGTATACAAAGGAGACTGCCAAGCGTGTACCTGCTTCAAAACATGCACCATCTCTTGAGTTTTACTCCAGCTCATCAGATGATGATGAGACAAATGATGAGACCTATTCCATGGTCAAAGAATTTACAAGAGCTCTTTCAAACGCACTGGAAACAGCTATCTCCAATATGAAGCAGATATCCATCCCAACGAAGCCTGCAATGCTACCAAAACCTCCTCCACAAGTTCTTGGTCTTCCATGTCCAAGAATGCAATCCACCTTTGAGAACAAAAGGAAGAGGGCACAGAAAAATAACCATGACTATGTGGGCAAAGTCAAGAAGCCAATGAAGTAGCTGAAGTTAGGTGTAGGATGTGCTAGGTTGCAGTCTTTTGTGTTTTGATGATTAGAAGTACTTTCACTTTTGTTGTAATGAATCATGTTTTATTAATGAAATGAAGTTCCTATGTTTTCCTTTTTCCACTGTAAAAGCAAGCTTGTTACCACTGGTTGCAATATAGTTCCCACTGTTAAAAATAATTTCTGCATAAAAAATCAGTGGACAACTAGAAAGACAAACACCAAAGAGTAACCATTTAATGTAAACAAAGAATCCTTCAAATCTGCAAATCACAAACATAAACCAAACACTGGAATCACTTTTGAGGTTTGGCAATGGTTAGTGTATATAAAGGAATGAACATAGCAGTGGCTATACTCAATTAAGTCAACTCATAGACACTGATACACTTTCCAAAGCCACAGGACTCCATTTACTTCTCAACCACTTACACCTTCCCCTCATTAACTTACTGAATCCAACTTAAACTTGTATTAAAGAACCAAGCACCCATAACCTTTTATAACATCAACACTTTTCTCTTAAAAGATTTCAAAAGATCACCATGAGCCGATCCAATCCAATCAATCTTTCCTCAGATAGTTCATTTTCTGACAGTGCATGGGATGACTTTGTGTTGAACAACCCAAGCAGAGTAGAGAAAGAAGAGTTTGAAGAAGTGTCATCCAGGAAGAGATCTCATAAGTCCATGAGTATCACCCCATCATTTGCTTGTCCATAAAATCTGCAACCGGTACCTCAAGATGCTTTGACCAAGGGAGATAGTTCAATAAGTTCTTATATTTCTCCCTATGAGGACACAGATGATGAGACTTCCACTAGAGCCTTGAGTGTACCTCCCCTTGCTTCAATACTCCCTAATGAAGAGCTTTAAGCACCACGTGCAAGAGCCTTGAGAGCAGCACCACCACCAACTGGTCCTTCATCATCCTCTCCACCAGTCAGAGAAGTGGTGAGGGGGTTAGCATGCCCTAGAGTGTATGAGTGGATTGACATGCGTGGAGCTCCTAAGGTGATGCCAAAGTGGGGCTTCCCAAAGAAACCATAGATGGTAGATGGTGCTTAGGTTCGGAATAGGTTATGAAGCTTGTGTCTGGGGTAGGTAGTTGGTAGTTGGTTTCCAGTTGATGTAATGATGCATGTAATCAGTATTCCATGGATGTATCTACTGCACTCTGTGTGCAGTTTTGTGAAATAATAATAATGATCCATGTTTTCCTTAATCATTAGTGTTCTTGCATCATACTTGTTGTTCCATTAACTTCATTACCAAAACTGACATACTGTCCATAATAATGTTCGAAATCTGAAAGATAGGACTTGTTGCCAGTCATGTGCCTTGAACACCCACTATCTGTATATCCGTGATCTGATCTTTTTGTCCTTGGATGTTCCTGCACATAAGAGTACAGAGTTAGTTTCTTTTGGGGACCCAAGCCATGATTGACTTGGATCTGCCTCGTGTATCAATATAGTTAAATCTATCAAAGGTCATTGATACATCATTGGGATTGGTTGTAGAGGTATTTCCTTTAGGTTTCCATTCCCAACGTGCTGAGGTCTTCATAGCATTGCCCATGTCCCCCCTTTTCTTGTTTACAACCCTTGCAGTGGTAACTTTTGAATGAGCAGTGGAAACTGCTGGTTTCTTTTTAGGCACCCACTGTTGGTTATAATGAACCTTTTTAGCTTGAAAAGTTCCTTTCCCTGTTTGTGCAAATTTTGCAAAAGTTGTTTTGGACTTTGCACTTTTAACAGGTGACTTAGGGTGAGCAGTGTTAACAGTTTTTGCAGTGGCAAAAGTTTTGAGACCACTTCTTAGTTGAACTGCTCTTGGGACCATTTTGCAATGTGAATTAGGGTGTACTTTATTTTGAAACATGTTAGAATTCACCCTTTTATTCCCATGGACTTCCCTTCTCCCAACATGATAGTCACAATAAGCATGTAAATGATCAAAACTACCACAGATATAGCATGCCTTATTGTACATTACAAAATCACTACCTAGTTGTTGAGATTTAACATGATTCCAACTCCTCTGGTTACCCTTAGGAGTTGTAGGCTTGTTCCTATACATCTCAGCATACCTTACAGTTGGTCTAGGTTTATTAACTGGTTTCCTAGGTTCCTCTGTAACAGTATTAACAACTTTTGGGATAGAAGTCTCTACATTCTTTTTAGCATTCTCATCAACAACAGATGAGTCACTAGCACTCTCAAAAACATCATTATCATGCTTAATCTCTTCCTCACTTTTCACCATTGTGTCCTTTAAAGGACCATATTCACGTTCAAGATCCTGAAACTCTTCTAAGCATGTATGAGCTAAATCTATACTTGGAGGTGATGGAACACCTCTTAGTGGTGGAGGCACAGTGTTATAACCCATACCAGACTTAACTTTACTATATATTTGAGCATTCCAAATTTTATCAATTGACTTAGACTGATGATAACATGTGTCTAAAGTTAAATTGACATTTTCATTTTTCTTTTGAAGTTTTTCAAACTCCTTTTTGTATGCTTCATTCACAGCTGTTGTATGTTCTACCTCTCTTCTAAGAAGAATCATATCATCATTATATTTTGACTCATTTTCCTGATAGTGCTCTAGTTGTTTTTCCAGAACAGCTATAGCTCTCCTAAGGTTAGACACAGTATAATTAGCAGTATATAACTCTTTTCTTTCATTAGAATATAAATCATTAAGCCTTTCAACTTCTCTAGCAGCCCTACATGTTTTAGAACAACTTTTAAAGTTTTGTACCTCAGAGTCAGAGAAAGCCATGAGTGCAAATTCAGTAGCAACAAGAGCAGCATCTGAATGATCTTCTTCTTGTTCATCAGCCATGAAACTCCAATCATAGCTCACACCATCAATAGCCAACATTGCCTTTGGTTCTTCCACAGTTGGTTCCTTCTTTTGCTTGTACCAAGTTGACCTGTTGTCCTTGGTCTTTGGTCTTCTACATTCTCTAGCAAAATGTCCAAACTTGTGGCAGTTAAAGCACTCCACTTTGTTCTTATCAAAGCCTGCAGTTTCACTCCCATTGATGTGAATAGGCTTGCCAGTCTTCTTGTAGAATTTCCTAGCCCTCATGCTAAGAAGAGCTATCTGCCATTTTATATCCATCTCCTCCAAGTCATCTTCATCAATTTGCTCTATGTCTTCATGAGTTAAGACAGAGCCATCTACTTGAGTAGAGATGAAAGCATAAAAGATAGGATCTCCAATACTAGCAACCTTCTTCTTTGAACCTGTAGTGGTAACATTAACATTACCAGTGGAAACTTTAGAACCAGCAATGGCAACATCATCATCACTGTTATCATCAGAATCATCACTGTCAACAAAGGTTGACAATAATGCCAAGCTACTAGAGCTTGTACCAAGTTTCACTGCCTTCTTCAACCTTTGCTCAATAAGTTTGAAGTTGTTGTAAATGTCATTGAGCTTCATTGTTTCTATGTCTGATTTGTTTTCCCAGACAGTAACATTGGTTTGAAACTCTGAAGGCAAACTTCTTAGAAACTTCAAATTTAGGTCTTCCTTTTCTACCTCAATGCCAAACACAGTCAGTTGCGTAACAATCTTCTGGAGTTTGGTAAAGATGCTATCAAGTGAGTCATTGCTTGAAGCAGAGAAGTTTTCATAACTTTGCTTCAACAATGTCTTTTGTGTCTTCTTTGTAGCATCATTACCACCAAACACTGAGCAAATATCTTCAAACAGTTCTTTAGCAGTCATGTGCTTGCTGAATGCAATGATCTGATCTCTAGGAAGAGTCATTAGCAACAAACTTCTAGCCTTAAGATCATTCTTCCTGCAAGCTTTATCAACACTAGATTCAGGCACAAAAACTTTCACAACATCTGTGTCACCAACCTTCACAGTACTAGTCACAGACTTGAAAGAATCACCAGTTTTAATGATCTCCCATAGAGCATAGTCCTGAATGAGAAAGTATTGCTCAATCAGTATCCTCCACATCTCAAACTCATTTAGTTTGAGCTTAGGTAGCCTTGGTGTAGAAGAGTTGGACTGGTTGTTTTCCATCTCCATTGAATTGAGTGAGTAGGTTAAGCTTATTCCTTGGATCTTCTAAAACAAAATATCAGAACCTTTGCTCTGATACCACTTGATGGATCTAGACACACACATTGTGTCAATGATATTTTGTATAATATTATTAAGCATGCGGAATTTACTTAGTAATACTTAGAAGATAGATTGTATGATGTATTGTAAGTAAACACAGATTAAACACAAAACTTAAGCTCCAATATTATTAATGAATAATACGAGTGATCTTGCTTATCACTAGGGTTACACCTTGAAGCCTTTGTGAGTAATACGTAGGTAATTAGACAAGTACCTAAGACAATGACCTAGGACCTCCTTTTATACAACAAGGAGTCCTTTACAAGATAAGTATAAAGCTAACATTATAGAATATACACGAAATCTATTCTATACTTATCTAGACGCGTTCATCTAAACATTATCTAATAGCAGTGGTAATAATGTACCAGCAGTGGTAATACGTTTCCACTGCTAGTGTTAATCCGAGCAGTGTAAACCACAACTATCCGTGGTAACGGATTATTCCCAACACGTTTCTTTCAAACACTAGTAGACATAAACACTATACGATATAGCCATCATCCCGAAACCACCTAAAACATGATCAACTTTGGAAATGGTTTGGATAACCACTTTCCACTAGCAAGACTTTCCTACAACGACAGTTATCACATCATTATAAACCATTTCACATCAACAATATCTTACACCTTTGATTAACAACAGTTACCCTAACAACAACAAAACTATTCCATTTGAGACACTATATCGACGAAAGTGTCAGTCAACCATTTGCTAGACTAAGGTGTTCAGAGATCACACACGAAACAACTAATGAAACCATACAAATACAAATTTGGCTGCATGCTGCACACTATCGCCAGAAATGAAAATTTCCTAGATGTAAGGCGTTAAAATTTAACAAAAACTCCATGTTATAAATTAAGATTTTGTTGAAAGCCTCGATACAATAAGATATGATTCGTTTTGAAAATCGGGAAAAGCCAAACTTGAGGTATATTGGACTTTATAAGATTTTAACAAAACCCTTTAGATTATCAACTTAAGCCACCATCAAAAACATAGAATGGTACATAACACATTCTATGACCAGAAACTTGAGAACGCAAAGATTAGAATTCGGCGCATATACACACATTTTCCTAGACACTTCAACATCGGATAACACACACTAAACTCTGGGACGGAATTCCCCTTAAGGGGTAGAGACTGTAGCAACCCATAATTTTTCATAAGGTAAAATGACTATTTTACCCTTTGACTTTTTAAAGTTGACTTTTGACTTTGACTTTTACCGTAACGTAAAAGCAAATACGATAACCGGTAGTAACTGGTAATTTTCCTTGTGACCAACACAAGACTACGATAAGTCTATAAATTCAAAATACTTTATTTTCACCAATAATCATAATTTATATGAACTATTACTACTTTATCATTTTTAAATTGATATGTTACTTTTTACGTAAGACGCGTACTCAAACCTACGTTATTAGGTTTTAACAAGATAAACGCACCCAATTAGACTTATCACATATTTAATATACTTAGTTAGAGTATATTGGTAAGTTTTGACATTTTCATAAGTATTATATTTTTATGTTACCCGATTTTAAGTTTCGTGACTTAAGGGCTTTACATTATTAATTACCGGGACCAACTACACCTCATAAACCAAAAAATAGGTACAAAATACACACACTACCACCTCTCTTTTGGTGGCGTGCAATGGCTAGCCACAAGGCCATGTGTCTTTGTCTAAAACATTCACTCTTACCCATATCTACTCTTGTCCCCCACTTGAAACAATATCACTTCATACTCATCTTGTACATGAAAAAAGTGACCAAACTCTCTCATTTCCCTCCTCCTTTCCATCCACCTTCACCACCAAATCACCATCCATAACTTTGATTCATACCATAAGTTACATTAGAAAGATGAAGACCTAGGTGAGCTCTACATAGTCCAAGTGTTGTTTTGGTGATTCCATGGTTAGTTTAGGAGAAAATCAAGAGTTTAAGGGTTGAGGTTAAGAGTATTCTTGGGTGATTAACAAGGGTTAGAATCAAGTGGGTTGAAGATTCAAGACAAGGATTAGATATTAGAAGGGTTAAGGTTGAATTGTTCTTGTTGTACTAGTAACTTGTCATCCTAATCCTTGTAAGATTTGAGTTTATTTTCTTGTCATTCAATATGATTGTAATAATATTTATAATTATTTTATGTAATTTGATATAAGTAGTATATGTAATATGGCTTAATTGATGTTGTACATGAGGTTGTGACCATAAAAACAAGCTAAAACAAGTCCTATGTAAGTTCTATGAACATGAATTCTGAAACAGTCCCAAAGTTTGATTAAACTGATCATCTCAGTAAACTTTGAGGTTAATTCAGTATGTCTTACAGTCATTTCGCCAGGTGGCACACCTCATAATTCATCCCAATGAGTAAATGAGAGCCAAAATGGCAAAACATGTCAAAATCTGCACACCAGATTTCATTTGGGAAAAGCCCATGGTTCTGGCCATTTCTGGAAGTCGACTTAGTTTTATGAAATGTAGCTAAGACCTAAACTTGAAGGTTGGTGAAGGCCGCTCGTCAAAAAAAGTTGTAGAACTCAACTTATGGTCATTTTGGCAGGACTGAATGTGCAACCAAACTTTCTGCAATGAAATATAAGTTTGTACTTGTAATTAGACTATTGATATAAATAAACTTTGGACCTAGAACTAATTAAGCTTAAGAAGCTGTTAGAGAATATAAAAATATGAACTTGGGCTTTTGAATCATTTAAAAAGGACTTGTGGTTAAAAAGTTATGCCTAGTTAAGTTTTACTAAATGAAAATATAGTGCTGGAACAAAAGCTTGCTGATACGATTTTAAATCACGATTTCAACCCTTTTTCTGGTCCGAATCAGCAAAAGTGTAAAACACGAAAGTTGCTCAGAATGACTTTTTCTATAAAAACTCAGGAGCACATAAGCAGAAAGTGAACGACAAAACCTAAAAATGGCAAAAACTAAGATGACCTGTTGTTGACTAGAAAACAATCTTAGTGAGAACTTTAACTGATATATTGATCATTTGAGGCTAATATAAAGCCAAGATTGAGTCAAGATTATTGTCTTGAGGTTGTCTAACTTAGACACATCCTTAATATGGTCTTGATTATTATTGCTTAACCATAACTTAGCCGCACGGCTAGTATAAGTCTAATGACCGAAACTTGTTTTTAAAACTTGTTCACTAGACTTTGACAAACTAAGTAAATGACCATATGACATGTTAAACTACTTCACTACCTCTTGATTTTGATAGCCTAAACGATGGTACGAGGTTATTTATAGAAGGACTATAAGCCAAACAACATTTAAGGAATACTTTAACTTAAGGATTTATGTACAACATCATAAGCCAACAAACTACATATACTTGTACACTTATATCGTACAATATACTAAAACACGAATACTATGCTTTCTTAGGTAATCGTTAAAGATCGTGGTCTTGCCATACTCTATTGTTGACATACAATATATCGTTACACTCCGCTGCTGATCATTACCGTGAGTTCATAGCCCCACTTTCTATTACTTAATTGTTTTACAAACCCTTGGGGGAGATACATGCTTTATTTTAAACCGAACACATTGCTTTCAAATTGTATGCTTATCTGATTGTTTTATTTGCACTAAGTTGCCGCATTTGCCAAACATAAGTCCCTAATCATGAACCATTAATCACTAGAGAGAGTGGGCGCGAATATTGTGAATAAATCTATTGGGATTGACGAATCCCGTTAGTGTTGACCAGGTAGGCAAAAAACGCACTATATTTGAGTAACATTAGGTAAAACGGCAATTTTACCTATTAGGGCTGGTACCAAAAATTTCACCAATTAATTTTGGAACACGTTAACGCCTTGGTTGCATGAGCTTAGTGAAATAATAACTGTTTTGTTTTCAACATTATAGGTGTATAACAACGTAACCCACACAAACATTATGTGTTCAACATTTAACAACAAACTCTATGAATTTCACTCAACCTTTGTGTTGACAGTTTTAAGCATGTATTTCAGGTCCATATTGTACGAGGCTGGCACGGAAAAGCACGGATACTCAAGAAAGCTATAAATTTTAGTATCATTCGAAAACTCATTTAAAACTTATTTGTAAACTGTGAAACACTGGGACCTATTTTGTAAACTCTGATATTTATATAAATCGAATGATAAATCCTTTTTAAACGACTCCTTTAGAGATCGTTTTCTATTATTATGACTGTTGTGCCGTCGAGTAACACCCAATTTGAATTCTTCTGCGTATCACGAAATTGGGGGTGTTACATATATGCGTTTAGTGAAGTTTTGTAAACACTCACGCAAACAACGTTCACCAATTTGAAAGTACTCGTCAAATGCATCGGGTGATGTGTCATATGTCAATTGGCGTTTGGTCGATGTACATTTCGTGATAGGACTAATACCTATACGACCCGTATAATTCGGTCGCTGTTTAAGAAAAAGGAAGTATTCGGGAAGAGGTTCAACATTGTTTTGTAATATTATTGACTATTTGTTTAAAAAGTAATATTATTGACTATTTGTTTAAAATGTTTTGAATTCATATGATACTTTCGCCTAAAATTCCTCTCCGGGTATTTAGGTGGATTATTTTGGTCGCCAAAATAATCTTCCAATAGCTGTTCTTCCGCAACCTCTCGTTCACGTGGTATGTATGTCTTAATACTAGGATCCGAACTCTCGTCTTCTTGATTACCTAAATTCATGAAATTGTTGATAAGCTTGAAGATACCCCATATACCATTCCGCATCGTCTTGAAACTCAAGATCGTAATGATCATAGCTGTATGGATCAAAGTTGTTTGGATCCATAGCGGTTTCTTAAAAAGAGAAGTAGTGTTGAGATGTCTATGTAGAAGTGTGTGTAAAAATTAAAATATTAATTAGGTATTTATAAGATTTTTAAAAAGTAAAAAATTGGAAAAAAGTGGGTATTTTATGCAAATAGGTATATTTATACAACCCAACATCCTCCTTTTTCTTTCTTTTTTTTTTACCTATCGTTAAATAATGTTAGGAAAAGGGGAAAAAAGAAAAAAAATGTGATAGCGTGAGCTGGTGGTGACGGCACGAGGCACGAAAATGCGAGCCTTGACGTGTTTTGTGGCGCCGTTGTGCTGAGCTAGTCGAAAACGCGGAGACAAAACTGAATTGTACCGTATGCTCTTAAAAGATCGTGATGACCACACTACTTGGTACTCACAAAATTAAGATTAGGGCCACTTGTTACATCCAAATCTCAACTTTAATCCATTATAAACCAGTATTGGGCCTATTTTCATGAAAAAAAGGTTTTGAAATATTTTTGGCATTGGTGATGCTAGTCGAGTGCAGTGTGTTTATTCTAATTTTAAGGCAAATGGTCTGAAAATGCATTCAAGTTGCCACCTTTTACTTTTGTATGCTACTTACTTTTAATTTTCCTAAAGAAATTGACATAATTTCTTAATCTTCATATCGTAGGTATCATTTTGACGTGGCATTAACTAATTAAGAGTTATTTACATAATTCGTCCATGTGGCTCTAAAAAATTACACCAGTTGTCCTTGATTCAACTACATAAAAGTTCCCTATGGCTCTAAAACTTTACACCAATCATCCTTGCGGCTCTAAACTTAAATTAATCAAGATTTATTAACATAAATCGTCCCCCTGGCTTTAAAATATTTACATCAATCGTCCTTGTGGGTCTAAAATTAAAATTGCCCTTAGTCAAGGCTCGAACTCGTCTGTATTTATATGTTTTCCCCTGTTTTCTTATATTTTCATACATTTTTGTTCGTTTTTGTACCGTTTGTCTGTTTTTATACCTTTTGTCGGTTTTTATACGTTTTCATCTGTTTTAATACATTCTAATTCGATGTTTTCATCCATTTCTATACGTTTTCGTCCGTTTTGAAATATTTTCAAACGTTTTCTTATGTTTTCAAACGTTTTTGCCCGTTTTATATGTGTCATCCGTTTTTACACGTTTTCGGCCGTTTCTATGTGTTTTGATATGTTTTTGCCCATTTTCTTATGTTTTCAAACGTTTTTGTCGATTTTATACGTCTTTGTCGTTTCTATACGTTTTCGTTCATTTTATACGTTTTTCTTACGTTTTCATACATTTTTTTTATCCATTTTTGTACGTTTTCTTACATTTCATACGTTTTGATATGTTTTGGTCCGTTTTTATACACTTTCATCCATTTTTATACGTTTTCGTCCGTTTTTATATGTATTTCATATGTTTTCTTACGTCTGCATACGTTTTATCCGTTTTTATACATTTTCGTCCGTTTTGTAGGTTTTCGCCCATTTTCTTTTGTTTTTATACGTTTTCGTCCGTTTTTGTCCAATTTTATACGTTTTTGCCCGTTTTATACGTTTTCGTCCATATTTATACGTTTTTATTCGTTTTCGTCCGCTTTCTTACGATTTTATATATTTAAACGTTTTTCTTACTATTTCATACGTTTTTATCTATTTTTATCCGATTCTATCCGTTTTCATCTGTTATTTTACTTTTTCGTCCGTTTTATACGTTTTTACACATTTTGTCCGTTTTATACGTTTTAATACGTAAGAAAACGTAAAACCCTTTACCCAAAAAAAATGTATGAAAACGGAAGAAAGCGTATAAAACAGACAAAGACGGATGAAAACGAATAAAAATGTAAGAAAAATGTTTAAAAATGTTAGAAAGCGAACGAAAACGTATAAAAACAGACTAAAACGTATTAATATGGAAGAAATGGTATAAAAATGAATGAAAACGTATAAAAACTAGCGAAAGCAGACGAAATGTATAAAAACGAAAGAAAATGGGCAAAAACGTACAATAATGGACGAAAACGTATCAGAATGGATGAAAACGTATAAAAACGAATGAAAACGTATAAAAACAAATAAAAATCTATGAAAACGTATAAAAACAGATAAAAATGTACAAAAACTTAAGAAAAACGTATAAATGCGTATAAAAACGGACGAAAACATATAAAAAAATGTCAAAAACGTATAAAACGAGTGAAAACATATAAAACGAACGAACATGTATAAAAACCGACGAAAGCGTATAAAAACGACAAATTAAAACGTACGAAAACGTATAAAACGGATGAAAACGTATAAAAACGGACGAAAACATATAAAAATTGATGAAAACGTATAAAAACGGACGAAAAAGGATTAAAATGTATAAAACGTAAGAAAACATATACAAACGTATGAAAACGTATAAAACAGACGAAAACGTATACAAATGTATAAAAACGGATAAACACATATGCAAATATAAGAAAACGGGCGAAAATATATAAATATAGATGAGTTCGAGCCTTAACTAAGGGCAATTTTAATTTTAGACCCACAAGGACGATTGGTGTAAATTGTTTACAGCAACATGGACGATTTATGTAAAAAAAAAAAAAAAAAAAAAAAAAAAAAAAAAAAAAAAAAACTCTTGATTAGTTTAATTTTAGAGCCATAAGGACAACTAGTGTAAATTTTTAGAGCCACATGGACCTTTTATGTTATTGATTCAAGGACGATTGTGTATTTTAGAGCCACATGGACGATATATGTAAAATTAAAAGTAAGATTTTTAGAGCTTGTTGTAAATTATATGTAAATTTTTAGAGCCACATGGACCTTAATTAAAATATGCCACGTCAGAATGATACTTAGAATAGGAAGATTAAGAAAGTATTTAAATTTTTTAGGAAAATTAAAGTAGCATCAAAAGTAAAAGGTGCAACTTGAATGCATTTTCAGACCATTTGCTTTTTTCTTACGTATCCAGAAATCCATAACATAAAAGAAAAAGAGTAAATTACACAAATAGTCCTCAAGTAGTTGCTAGATTTCATGTTTAGTCTAAAAATCAAACTATTTATTGTAGTCCTCCTCAACCTATAAAATGTTGCACGCCGCTAGTTCAAAAATGTAACAACGATTATATCGGCTCGTTATCTCTAGTCAAATGTCAGACCTACGAGGGTATTTTAGTTTGAGCTATGATTGGGAGGCCTAAAGATATGCTAAAGATGTAGGAAGAGGATTCTCTCAAGTTGGTGGGACAGCTTGACTCAAGTTAAAGGGTCCTCAATCATTAGATTAAAATAAAATGTTAAGATTAAAAGTGAACCACATCATCTTGAAATTTGATTTTAATCCAATGATTGAGGGTCAAGTTACTTGAGAGGATCCTCTCCTAAAGATGTATCTAAAACTGTGCGGTATCATCATGATGGTTGCAGCTAAAAGACCCGCTTTTTCACAAATCATCTAGTTTATCGCTAACTTGGATAGTATTGCCAAACTTGCAAAGAAGATGGTGGATAAGAAAAAGCATGCATCTCATAATTTGGTTTATCGGTTGTTGAAGTTGGCTTTAGTCTTGCCTGTTGCTACCGCTACGGTTAGAAAGATGTTTTTCTAAAATGAAGCTCATTAAAACTGATTTGCGTAATTGGATGGGCGATTATTATTTTAACGGCGCTTTAACTTGTGCTATAGAGAGAGAAGAACTTATTAATGTTAAAAATGAGGGTGTACGTAAGCGTTTTTTTGCTATGAGAGATCGTAGGATCACTAATTAGAAGGTAATATGTTCATTTATTTATCGTTTTAATGAAATCTTCGTTTTAATCCACTTTTTAACTCTATTATATTATGGTTCAAAAAAAATTGTGCACCCGGTCATATTTGTGTCTGGCTCCGTCCCTGTGTAACACTAAATGCTCAGTCAAAGACATAAAGAAATGAACTTTTTTATTATTTTATAAATGCTATATGTTTTCTATCAAACAAGCTTTTTAATAATAATGCTAAATTCTGATTTCTCTAAAAAGTTGTCTACCAAATACATCATAAGCTTTTTAATAATAATGCTAAATTCTGATTTCTCTAAAAAGTTGTCTACCAAACACATCATAAGCACTGTACAAATCAACATACACATAAATATCAACTCTACACAATAGATTTACAATCATTGTTACTCTACAAAAATATACTGTATAAAGCAACCCCCAGCTTTTTTATATATCTCTTTTATCTTTACACATATACAAAAACCATGAATATCACTGGATTCATATTTCTCATGACTATACATTTGAACCTTTACCTCCCATCATTATCCAACTACAGTACATTCTAAGTCAAACTAATTAAAAAAACAAGACTGGACATTTGTTCTTCACCTCCTATCAACTGCTAGACGTATTGAACATCCACCACCAACTGCTCAAACGCTAGATTTTTTGAAATGATGATGGTGGTCGTTGGATATGGTGAATTGAAAAGAGAAAAGATAGAGAAATGATGAGTGTAGTTGCATTGGATTTATTCACCATGAATTTACATATACCTTCATCATCATCATCATCTTCGGTTAGTTCTTTTTTTATTTTTATTTTTATTTTTTCCTTCTTCATATAATTCAATTTCATCACTAAGTTTAGCTATAATTTCGTATGCTCAATAGCTTGTTGTATTCTCACTAAGCTGTTTAAGGTATGCAGGTTAATTAGCTTATTTCAAAGTGCTTATTTGCTTATTTTAAACACCTCCTAAACATCTTATGCTTTTATGTATTGGTTTTAATTTCAGTTAAATGTTATATAGTAACTTACTGTGTCATAATTAAAGTTTGTCAAGAGTAAAAAACAAGTGGGTACTTTGGTTAATGTCATTTTATATATATAGGAAGATACTTATTAAGGTTGGTTTAAGTTTTTATACTCAATAATGTCACAAACTACAGTTTATTAGGATCGCACAATGACTGCCTTCTTGCTAATATTGGCATTTTTCTAAAAGGTGGCTTTGTCACTAAATTAGCAAACTAATCTATATAGATTAGTATAATGAGAATTGATTGGCATGTCTAAAAATAAACGCAGTTGGCATTTATCTATTGGTTAGTGAGTAAGTCTGGTTCCTTTTTACGCCGATAGATTAATGCCATATGAGATTCGCCATGTCTTTAGGCATGTCGATCATTTCTCAAATACGTGTACCAAACTAGCTCACTTTAATAGAACTAAAATTTCAGAACTATATCATTTTTGTGATGGGTGGCTTGCAACCCGGGTCCCTGCCCACTAAATTACAAAACTAGCCCATTTAAAAAAAAGTACAATTACCTGATGAGGATATTCTTGAGTAAAATTAATAATTTTAAATTATCAAACTAACTTAAATACGTTGCTATTCTATGATGATAGCCTTCTTTTATTGCAAGAGAAGAAATATATTATGAAGAAGACAACCGGGTAGTTAAAAATGAACTTGTTAGGTACTTTTAAGTAGCTAGAAAATATTTGTACTGAAAGTTACTAATCATATGCCATGCCAATCACTCAGATCAATCAACTCGGAATGCTTGTTTTGTAGACTACTGGACCATAACATAGTCGTCAATCCCGTTTATCTTCAATGCTGTAAGCTACTGTCTTCTGTACTTGCTATATCAGAAGAAGCACCATGGCCGATGCTCTTACTTCTCTCATAAACCAGTTACTCGACCACCTCAATGATTTTTCAACGTATAATCCTGAAAGGTTTTATGGATATTTAAATGTACGTATGACCGGATTCGAACTCGAGATTTCGGGATTGCACACATTACGTATGAGAATTGATGTTAAATAATTAATATATATAAATGTTATTATTATTAGTTATTAATCACGAAATAAATACTTAACGATAGTTAATATTTAACGAAGTTAGGCTAACGGTCGTTAAATGTAAACTAAAGGGACTAGAAATGAAATTAGAAGTCGGGAAGGATCTATAATCCCTCTTGGATCCTTGTGGTTGGCCGATCGGTTAATACCCTCCCCAAGGGTTTCGATTTTTCCAACTCAAGATTAAGTGTTTGGTTTGTTTGTGATCAAGAACCTAGTCTTTCACTTCAATTCGATATTAATACGTGTGTACAAGAGCGAAGGACAAATACACTTGTGTTTGTGGGTTTTTCTTGGTGGTCGACTTTTGTGGGTCGATTGGTATTAAACCCTAAGTTAGGGTTTGGGTTATTGTTCCTCATTCACATTAACGTGTGTTTCTTGATTTGCTAAAAGGTACGCATATTCTTATTCGGTTAATTACTTACATATATTATTCCTATTACTTCCGCTGCATTCTTTGATGATGTTTACTTGCTTTTGTAATTGTTATGATTTGTAATACCCAACAGTGGCATCACTAGCCGTTAATATGATGTAATTAATTACCGAAACACATGAAAATTGAATCTTTTTGATTATTGCATGCTTTTATTGGTTTCTAGGGTTTTGAATTTGAAACCCTAATTTTTTTTATTTATGGGTCGATTACCCTAAATTTTATTAATTAGGTTTTAATTTTGTAAAACTTGTAGAAACCCTAGGATTGCATGTATATTTTATGTGGTTTTAATGAATAATTGTTATATGCCATGTATTATGCGTATCTTGGGTTATAATTGTTATGAGGGATCCATGGTGGAACATGCATGTTTTGCTATGGATTATTGTTATTGATTAATTGTTAAGTGATATACACATGTTTATTTATTTGATAATTATTGAATTGGGGAAGACCTCAATATATCTAATAAAAGTTCGTTATGTGCTATTTGGTATACTATTGACTTTGGCCTACGCAATCGACTTGTCGATGCATGTGGCTCATCTACCTTGTAGTTGAAAGCCCTAGTTAATGTATGAATTATTTTACGCCTAGAATTGTTTATTAGCGTTTATCAAACTAATTATGCATGTGGCTAATTGTTTTACGTATGTTAAAATTGTTTAGTTATATGTTTATCAAACTAATTTGAGGGGTTTTATGAATAGAAAATTAAATGAACTAAATAATGGAGAAATTGATTTGTTTTTCTAAGTATTAATTCTTGAACTTTTAATCGATTGATGCGACTGTACTAAATGGTTAGAACGGCTCACCCAATAGAACAAAATAGAAAGGGGGTTTAAAGAAGTGCGCACAGTCACACTGAAAGGATGTCTAGGGTTATGCTTCAGCGCTTACCTGGTCCTCTGCCCCCCTGTGCGTTCGATTGGAACTACATAGTATAACCATTCTATGTAAGAAGCATCTTAGTGCAATGTTGTAAGTTTCTCAACGCATCGATTAAAACTTTGTAGAATTTAATCTTAGCAATTAAAATATTAGTAAGTTTTTTCGAAAAATTTTATGTTATAAAGTTCTATGCATGCTTCTTTATACATAAGTTTTGATTACACGTCAAAAATTATACCCTTTAAATTTAAGTTTATGCCATCTAATGATATGAAACACTTGAAGTTGTAATTTAGTTATGTGAGACCTTGAGCTAGATTACGATAACAAGGTGAATCGTTATGTTGTGTGAGACCTCAGCTTAAATAATTTGCAGTTTCTAAATTAGACAACTTAATTAAGTTAGTTAGTGAGACCTATAACTTAAGGCATAAGATGGGATAAAACATGCTTACGTTTTGCATAATTGTTTTGGCAAAATTGTAAATCCCATAATTTTTTAGGAATTGAAAACTTGTTTGTCAATTATTGTTTTTCAACAATTACCTATTCTATACTTTCACCACTAGCAGATCAACTGATGTGGTGAAACTATGATAATGAGGATCCTAAAATTCAAGGAAAATTCTATGGTTAATATGAATATTGACCAAAGGGTATTTTATTTTCTTGAATGTTTATTTATCGAAAGTACTAACTTTTGAACTTTTATTTATGTAGAAATGGCTCAAGCTGAATCTACTGCACTAGCCTCGTCGTTCAAATCTATGTTTGATCGAGAGAAATTAACTGGTAGCGCGAATTTCAATGATTGGTATCGGCAACTCAGAATTGTCTTGAGGGTTGCCAAAAGACTAGATTATTTAACTACGCCTTGTCCTCCTAAACCTGCAGCTAATGCTACTGCTGAAGCACGAGCTGCATGGAAAACTGAGTATGATAGGTATAATGAGGTCGCCTGCATTATGCTTGGGAGTATGGCTCCAAACTTGCAAAAACAGTTTGAGAATTACTTCCCTCACATCATGCTCGCCGAACTTACTCAGTTGTTTGAAAAGCCTGTGATTGTAGAACTGTATGATCTGATAGATGCCCTACACAGTTGCAAGCAAGGAGAAGGGAAACCTGTGAGTGGCCACTGCCTGGAAATGATGAGTTACATGGACCAGCTCGGGAGACTCAATTACGTCTACCCTAATGACATACAAATTGGCCTGATCAACAGATCCCTTAACAAGGAGTTTGATGGTTTCGTGCGCAATTACAATATGCATTGCACGGGGAAGACAGTTAGTGAGGTACATGCAATGCTCATTGACTACGAGAAAGGTTTGCCCAAGAAGGCTCCTACACCTACGGTTCTAACCATTCAAAAGGGTAGGATTTCTAAGCCTAATAAGCCGCTAGTGAACAAGAAAGGGAAAGGTAAGGTTAAAGTTGATAAGGGAAAACAAGTCATGGCTTATCAACAAGAACCCAAGAAGTACCCTCCCAAAAAGCGTGAGAATCCTAAAAAGTATCAGGCTTGTCATCACTGCACTGAAGTAGGACACTGGAAGAGGAACTGTCCACTCTACCTTGATGAGTTGCGTACTAAGAGGTATAAAAATACTGGCACTGTGGCTAGTACTTCAGGTACTCTTTTGATGATAGAATTATTTGCTTTTCCTCATAAAATAAATTCCTGGGTATATGATACTGGATGTGGTATTCACATTTGTAATACACTGCAGGGACTTAGAGGTGCAAGGAAGCTCGCTTATGGACAACAATACCTGCACGTGGGTAATGGAGCACATGCAGTTGTTGAAGCTATATGCACGTTTGATTTAGTTTTACCTTCGGGGTTTAGTACTGTCTTTGAACGATTGTCATTACGCGCCTTCTATTGTTAGGGGTGTCGTTTCTGTTTCCTTATTAAAAGATATTGGTTTTATTCATACATTTACTGATTATGGAATTTCGGTTTCTTTAAATGATGTTTTTTACTTTAATGTTATTCCAGTAAATGGTGTGTTTGAAATTGATTTGCATGATAATGTGATTGATAAAAATAATTCTGTCTTTAGCATCAACAATAAAAGAATCAAAAGTGATTTGGATTCTTCATATCTTTGGCATTGTAGACTTGCTCACGTAGGCAAGAAACGCATGCAAAAGCTGCAACACGATGGGCTTTTGCAAGACATCAATGATGAATCATTTGATAAATGCGAGTCTTGCATATCTAGGAAGATGACCAAGAAACCTTTTACAAATAGTTTAGAAAGGGCTTCTGATCTTCTTGGTGTGATACATACTGATGTATGTGGACCACTAAGACATGTGTCAAGGAAGGGTGCTAGCTACTTCTTAACCTTTACTGATGATTTCAGTCGTTATGGTTATGTTTATTTACTTAAACATAAACATGAAGTCTTTGAAACATTTAAGGTTTTCAAGAGTGAAGTAGAACTGCAACTAGGAAAGAAGATTAAAGCTCTTCGATCCGAAAAAGGTGGTGAATATTTAAGCCAAGAGTTTAAAGATTATCTAGCTGAGTGTGGGATTGTCCAGCAACTCACTTCTCCATATACTCCACAACAAAATGGTGTATCTGAGAGAAGAAATCGTACATTGTTAGACATGGTGCGATCAATGTTTAATCTTACAACTCTTCCCTTATCATTTTGGGATTATGCTTTAGAAACTGCTGTTCGCATTTTGAATATGGTTCCAACTAAGAAGGTTGATAAGACTCCTTATGAAGTGTGGTATGGGAAAGCTCCCAACTTGTCTTACTTAAAGGTCTAGGGTTGTGAGGCGTTTGTTAAACGTGACTCAACTGATAAGCTACAACAAAGATATGTTAAGTGTATCTTCGTAGGATACCCAAAGGAGACTATGGGTTACTACTTTTACTTTCCACCTGAAAACAAAGTAATTGTTGCTAGGTATGGAGACTTCCTTGAAAGGGATCTCATATCTCATGAATTCAGTGAGAGTTTATGATCTAGAAGATGATCAAGAAGATACAACACCTTCTGAAAACACTAGCCAACCTCAAGTAGAACCTGAAAGTCTGAGTGTTCCACCTGAAGTTGAAGTGGTTCCCATTCGTAGATCCGTAAGGGCTACGCGTGCACCTGAGCGTCTATGTCTTAACGTAGAAGCTGAGGAAAATATGTTAGGGGATCTTGGTGAACCTGCTAACTATAAGGCTGCCATGATTAGTCCTGAAAAGGATAAATGGCATGCCGCAATGAATGGGGAAATGCAATCCATGAGAGATAACGAAGTCTGGATAGAGGTTGACTTACCTCCAAATGCTAAGGTAGTTGGAAGTAAATGGCTCTATAAGATAAATACTGACATGGATGGCAATGTACACACCTATAAAGCTCGTCTTGTAGCTCAAGGGTTTACTCAAACTTTTGGGATAGACTACGAGGAGACATTTTCTCCTGTAGCAGACATTAGAGCTATTAGGATTCTTATAGCCATAGCTGCGTACTATGACTATGAGATATGGCAAATGGATGTCAAAACTGCCTTCTTAAACGGTCGCCTAGATGAGGACATCTATATGGCGCAGCCTGAAGGGTTTGTGAATCCAAAATTTCCAAAGCATGTATGCAAACTTCAAAGATCCATTTATGGGTTGAAGCAAGCATCAAGGCAATGGAACAAGAAGTTTGATGAAGAAATCAAGAAATTTGGTTTCACTCAAAATCTTGATGAGCCATGTGTATATCACAAAGCTAGTGGGAGTAATGTTATTTTCCTTTGTTGGAATCACTCCTAAACTAGATTACAAGTGTTAGTGATTAATATGTAATAGTTAGCTTAATTAGGCCTTTATGTTTGTTATTAAGCTAAGGCTTGTGTAGAAGGCCCATGAGCCTTGGCCCAAGCCCATAAGAAGGGAAGGATGCTAGTAGTGTTGCCCTAGCTCCTTGCCCTATACATAATCCTTGTAAACCCTCACTTGAGGGTTGGTTGTTCAATTCACTCATTCACTCTACGCATAACTCTTCATATATTATCATACGTGTGTGTGTGTGTTTGTTCATCCGATCTCTTCTTCTCTATTTCTTCTATTGATTCTTGTGTTATGAATATGGGAACCTAACAGTGGTATCATTCGCCAAATAGTTGGGTGAAAAGGTTTTGTTTTTGAAGTTGTTTTTGGTCTTACGCGTAACTCTCGGTTCAGAAACTTTTACACGCTTAAAAACTCATTTTTTACACTTTTCAATCCAAGATTCTTGTACTTTCAAAGTTTTTAGGTGTTAAAATATCTGTTTTTGGCAAAACGTTTCGAACTTTACGTGTATTTCATTGATTTTAAGCTTGATTTTAAATGCGTGTTCATTCTTACGCGTAACGTGTCTACAAGCTTTGGATCATCAAGTTTCACACTTTTGTGTTATTTTGGTGATATTGAAGCTGTTTCATCAAAAAAATCTGGTTTAGAAACATCTTTGGGCAGAAATCAGTTTTGGTTAATTTCCACGCGTAAGAAAACCCTAATCTTACGAGTAAGTCATCCGTGGTTTGATCTTCAGTTTTCGTGGTTTACTCAGTGTTTTCTTGCTTGGATAAGCCTGAAAACACTTCGACTTTGGATATCATTTACACTGTGATAGTGTAAAGGATTTTTTGGGCAAAACCCTAATTTTACGCATAAGCTTAAACTTACGCGTAGAACTCTTTACGCCTAAGTATTTTCTTACGCCTAAGCCTTGTCTTACGCATAAGTTTTCTACGTCTAACTTTCAGTTTACGCATAATCTTAGTGTTTCTCAATTCTTACGCGTAAGCTAATCCTACGCGTAAATATCACTTTTACGCGTAAGTTTGGTGTTTTTACGCCTAAGTGTTACGTTGCCTAAATTTGGTTTCTACGCCTAAGGATACTTCATCAACAACGTTTCATTCGACTACAAAGATCCATTTAACAACACAAGTTTTCAACATGTCTCAACCACCATACTCTAACTACTTTCCTTACACGTATACTCAACAACAACAACAACTAAGTCCACAACATCAACAATTTAATCAACAACAACAAATTTATCAACAACAATTCAACCAACAACATTATCCACAACAAGGAGCAATTCCACCTCAAATGGTTCAACCACCACCTAGTCTTCAAGTACAACCTTACACAAACGTTTACAATCAACATCCATCCAGGAACACTATGAAGGAACCGTCTTGGTTTGCAAAGATGTGTGAAGCTTTAAGTAGCCAACAATCCATTCATGAGGCAGGATCACTTGATAGACCTCCAATGCTCACTCCCGGAAACTATGATCAATGGGTGATTAGGTTCTTTAGGTTTTGTGATCTAAAGAAGCCACATGGAAAGTTCTTAAAGAAGGTCATCTTGGAAGGTCCATTTCAGATGCCTATTCTCGTTACACCCGGAGATCCAAATGCTATTCCACCAAGAGATGATCTCACAAACATTGCAACTGTCGCTGACCTTTCTGGTGATGAACTTTTACATTTCGAAGCTGATGAGCTAGCAATGCAATATATCCTTTTAGGATTACCCAATCCGATTCTTCGAAGTGTTGATGCTCAAAAGACTGCTAAGAAAATGTGGGAACATATTCATCTTCTTATGGAAGGCACTGAACTTAATCAAGAAGACATGGAATCCAAAATTTACTTGGCTTATGAACACTTCATGATTGAACCCGGAGACACATTAGAGTCATATCATCATCGATTCTCAGACATCATCAATGACTTGGACAAACACAACATCATCATGCCAAGAATTGCTGTTAACACTAAGTTCCTAAGTAGTTTTGGTCCTGAGTGGGAAAAATATGTCATTTTCATCCGTCAAGCGAAGAATCTTCATCATGCTACATACAGATTGTTGTACGACTATTTGAAGCCACACCAAAAAGAAGTTGACAAAGAAAGGACTATCCGTAGACTCCCGGCCCCACCGTCACTTCCGGACAATCAACAACTTGCTTTGTGGGCTCAAACTAGTTATCCTCCTCAACCCGCTCCTCAACCAACTGCAACAATTACACCATATGATCCGTCACAGCAAAAATCTCAACAAACTCAATTGGTTCCATACAAGAACAATAATGATCAAGCACTTTACAGTGAAGCTAATGAGGACTCCGATGCTTTCGATGCATTGCAACAAGGATTTGTTATGATTGCTAAAGCCTTCGGCCGGTATACAAACAAATCCAACAATCGCATTCGCTCCTCATCAAACACAAGGAATCAGGCTGTTGTGAACAATGGACGTGTTGAAGTTCAGAATCGTGGTTATGGTCGTCAGATGGGAGGTGGTCAAGGGTTTAATGCTATGGGAAGGAATAACATGGGTGCTCCACAACAACAGAGAGCTCAAGTGGTTGAACAGGGGAATGCTCAGAATGGGATGAATGGTCTTCGCTGCTACAACTATAATGAGAAGGGTCACCTGGCTAATGCATGCCCAAAGCCGAGGACTAGAGGCAGTGCTTATCACAAGGAGGCTTTACTTTTGGCTCTTAAGGATGAAGTTGGTGGAACCCTCACAACCAAAGAACAGAGCTTTATGGCAGATGTAGACTTAGGTGATGATATGGAGGACTTGCAGGCTAATGCAGCAGTGATGTTGATGGCACAAATGCAAGTTCTCCACATGAGTGACACAGGCCCATGTATGACACTGATGGCTTGTCTCAGGTACCCGAACAAACCATATTCATCACTGATCTTATATCTCATCCAACATCTAAATCCGACGAGGCTCATAATTTTCAACATGAGCCGTCCACATCTCATTCTGACAATTCTCAACTAGACCCCGTAGTTACATTTGATGATCAAGATGACCTTATGGTTACCTTTGATACTCAAATTGACTCCGTGGTTATACTTGAGGATCTGAATAGTGATCATGTTGTGACTCACGTTGAACACGCTGAACCTTTGCCTAATCCAGATGTTGATCTCTTACTTAAAGACCAACAATCCCAAATGGAAGAATGTTGTGCATTGAATCAGCAATTACACAGTAAAAATGCACTGTTAACCAGGGATATTGAATGCTTAAAACGGCAACTAAATTATTTTAAAACTCAAGAAAAACGTGAACAAGGTTTTGAAGTCGCTTTTGCTAAATCACACCAAAACGAAAAATCATTAGAACGACAGATACGTGATCTAGCCGCATCCAAGAATTCTTTGTTGTCTCAAATAGAACAACTGAAACATGATCATAAACAACAACTTAACGCTCTTACCTTGGAAACTCACAAATCCAATTCTGAGTTGTTAACTTGTCAAAAACAGTTCTCTGAGTACAAAAAGCATTCCACGAAACGAATAGATCACTATCTTGAGGAAATTGTCGACTTACAAAACAAAATCAAAGAGTTTCGAACTGTTGTTTATAAACATGGTGAATCAATCACAACGATTCAAAAGTTTACTTTCAAACCAAATCCAAATGGATATGGACCGAATCTTGCTGATTACAAACCTAAGTTTTCTAACAGAGCATTCAAACCAAATCCTAAAGTTTACAGTGCAGAAAATAGAGTTGATGATTCCATTATGAGTGTTGTTGAATATAACCATCAAGAGGAATTAGATGCAGAAGACGAGAGTCGATCAAAATTAGAAAGGGTTGTTTATAACAAACCATTTAACTATTCAAAAGCCGTCACTTTCGTTGCACAAAAGGATTTTTCTAACACACCTTGGGTTATCACACCTACTTTTGAGGGTCCCCTTTCCAATAATGTACAAATTAATGGTCCTTTACCTTCATTTAGTGAAATAAAAACATTAGCCGAACAATGTAAACTTATAAAATATTTTGAAACATTCATTTCGGACATCAAAATTTTGGAACGTGAAATTGAATTTCATTCTGAAATAAAAATTGAACATTTTCAATCGCCTCTTACCCGTGCACAAAGATATATTCTTCAGAAACGAATTTTACCTCATGTCCGAAATTTGAAAAATTGTGCTATATATTGGGAAAGGGATTTTCACAAGGAGCTTGGACTTATGAAAAGAGTTTTCGAACAAACAGAAACACCAATTTCAAATACAAAACGTAAAAAGAAAATATTACGAAAAGATGTTGATCGACTCTTGGAAGATGTTATCTGTGCTGATATCCATAATGTTGTGTTATTGCATTCTTTGTCATACGCATCTGATTATATCTCTGATGATTCTGTTGATTCTGTTGAAATTGTTGAGAATACTGATAATGTGCATCAGATCGAGTCTTTAAAAGTTGAAAATGAACAATTGTTAAACGAACTGTCAAATGCAAAACGTCATCTTCAATGGTGTCAAAAAGATTGTCAAAATCATGAACTTGCTCTGCAAAACAAAATCACCCAGTTGCGTTCAAAATCTTTTGATCCTAAAATTGAGCAACTGGATGATAAAAACGTGTCTTTGAAATGTCAAATCTCAAAATATGAACAAGAACTTGCAAAAGTTAAAAAGGAATATGGTGTCATATTTGATTTACTCAAACAAACTCGTGATGAAGCATCAAATGAACTTGATCATTATCTTGCACACACTAGAGAAGTCATGAATTTTTCTGGAAATCTTCGTTCTGAAAATCAAGATTTGTTGCACATTGTCATTGAGTTAAAAGAGAAGTTAGGAAAGTATGAACAAGTTCAGCTTAGCAACATTAAGAAACTTGCACCTGTAACACTTAGAAAAAGTGACACTAGAATGCCTACTGATAAATCACAAGATACTAATGTGCTTCCCTCTACTGAAATAGGAATAGTTGCCTCTTTTCCCAACGTCCGCACTTCACAGCCTAGGAGCAATACAAGGAAGAATAGGAAGTTGCGACCTAAGAAAAGAACAATAAAGAATGCTGAAGTAGAAGAACACCCTAGGACTTTGAATAAGATTCAAGTTGCACCCACTTTAGATATTGCGTCTGACAAATGTAATGGAAAAAGTATTGTAACGAATGACGTACCTTTAAGTACTTTTGATATTAAGTCTGAAGCTTCTTGTGTTATATGTCGTCAAAGTATGCTTTCTGATTGTCATGATAAATGTGTTGCTAAAGCTATCTTGTCTCGTTTACAGAATCCTAAGAAACGGAATACCTCTAGGCCCACAAATGCTTCTAAGTCTGTGCTTGGTAAACCACCCTCTTTAGATTCTAAGAAAAGCATTGATGTTCCTGTAGTTCCAGTATCACCTCCAAGGAATGTAGTACCACCCAGTGCATTCACTAAGACTAAAGCAAAGACTAGTTGGGGATGGCAGAAATGGATACATAATACACTAGGATTTAAATGGATGCCTAAAATCATTGATGTGTGTATTTCGACTATAACTGCTTCGGAACCCTCTAACTCTTCGGGTTCCACATCTACTTCTATTCCATCTGTGTCGTCTGTTTGTAATCCAGGTGATACAGATCATCCTTTGGATTGTTGATAGCGGATGTTCCCGACACATAACATGCAATCTCAAACTGTTATCAAACTTTATTGCAAAGTTCATTGGCACTGTCAGATTCGGGAATGATCACTTCGCAGCTATCATGGGCTACGGAGATTACATCAATGGAAACATCGAAATCAGCAGGGTTTATTATGTGGAAGGCCTAGGTCACAATCTCTTCTCCGTAGGTCAATTCTGTGATGGAGATTTGGAAGTTGCTTTTCGGGAGAAAACTTGTTTCATTCGTGATCTACAAGGAAACGATCTTATGTCTGGCACTCGCAATTCAAGTCTCTACATTATCTCCATGCAAGACATGATTGCTTCATCTCCATCTGTCTACTTTCAAAGGCAACATCAACAAAATCTTGGCTATGACACCGTCGTCTCTCACATTTAAACTTTCAAACCATAACCAACCTTGCTCGATACAAACTTGTTGAAGGTCTCCCGAGATTCCGATATTCTAAAGATCACCTATGCTCAGCGTGTGAACAAGGGAAAAGCACTCGTGCTCACTTTCCTTCAAAGATGGAACACAGCTCTCAGCATGTGCTTCATCTTCTTCACATGGATTTGTGTAGCCCGATGCGCGTGCAAACGATTAATGGCAAACGCTACGTCTTGGTAATTGTCGATGACTACTCAAGATGGACTTGGGTCTACTTTCTTCGAAGTAAAGATCAAGCTCCACAGATGATCATCACCTTTCTCACGAAAATTCAAGTTCAGCTCCGGAACACAGTCAGACAAATCAGAACAGACAAAGGAACTGAATTTGTGAATCAAACTCTTCGTGCATTTTATGAGAAAGTGGGAATTGAGCATCAAACATCTATTGCATGTACACCAGAACAAAACGGAGTTGTTGAAAGACGAAACCGCACGTTAGTGGAAGCTGCAAGAACGATGTTAATTAATGCTACACTTCCAGATTACTTATGGGCTGAAGTCGTGTCAACTGCATGCTACACTCAGAATCGCTCAATGATTACCAAGCGCCACAACAAAACACCTTATGAGCTTATCCACAACCATAAACCGAACCTCAAACACTTTCATGTATTTGGATCCCTTTGTTATCCGAATAATGATCGTGATGACTTTGGTAAGCTCAAAGCCAAAGCTGACATTGGAGTCTTTATAGGATATTTTGAAAATTCTAAGGGTTTCCGGATCTGGAATCGTCGTACGAAGCAGGTTATGGAAACGATTCATGCAAATTTCGATGAGCTTACAGAAATGGCTTCTGAGCATAACAGCTTGGAACCCGGTCACAACCGTTTAAAATTCCCTCTAACCCCATCATCAGCTGAACCAAGCCCCCAGCTTACTCGTCAACAAATGGAAAAGCTATTTCCTCCTCTGTTTAGTGATGATATTGATGAACGTGCTCCATGTGTATCCAATGTTTCCGCTGCTCAACCTGATCATATTCCAATACCTGATACACCTGCTACAACAACTACTGTTGAAGAAGCACCACCAGTTGACTCTATAACAACAGTTGAACAAACTGCATCCAATGACGCAAAACCAATTGATGATGTTCTAAACAATGAAGTACCCCCACCTGCAGATTTTGATCCAAATGCGTTTTTCAACCCGTTTGCTAATGAATCTGTTGCACCAGATGTTGCGGAATCATCTACAAACCATTTGAATCCTCCAAATCTGCACAATGTATATCAACATCAACCTTCAACACATCGTTGGACGAAAGACCATCCTCTTGAGAACATTATTGGTAACCCGAATCAACCAGTCGTAACAAGACAACGTCTTCACACAGACGGTGAACATTGCATTTATGCACTCACTGTCTGCCAATCTGAACCTAAAAACATTAAAGACTCAATGACCAAAAACAACTTGATTGAATCCATGCAAGAAGAACTCAATCAGTTTAAACGTCTTGAAGTATGGGAATTGGTTGAAAGACCAACAGGGGTCTTCGTCATTGGTCTAAAATAGATTTGGAAAAATAAATTGGATGCTGAAGGAACAGTAATTAGAAACAAGTCACGTCTGGTGGCTAAGGGTTATAGACAGGAAGAAGGTATTGACTTTGAAGAATCATTCGCTCCGGTTGCTCGTCTTGAGGTTGTTCGGATATTTCTAGCGTTCCCGGCACACATGAACATCACGGTCTTTCAGATGGACGTCAAAACTGCTTTTCTGAATGGTAAACTGAAAGAAACGGTCTATGTCAGCCAACCAGAAGGATCTGTTGATCCAGAGTTCCCGAACCATGTTTACAAACTAAACAAGGCTCTCTACGGTCTCAAACAAGCCCCTCGGGCGTGGTATGATAAGTTATCATCCTTTCTTATCGCCAATAATTTCTATAAAGGCTCGGTCGACCCTACACTTTTCATACAATATCACGGGGAACACATTTTAATCGTTCAAATTTATGTGGATGACATCATTTTTGGGTCAACACATCTAAAATACTCAAACGCTTTTTCAAAACTTATGACAAAACATTTTGAAATGTCCATGATGGGTGAACTTACATTCTTTCTTGGATTGCAAGTTCATCAATCACCCCGTGGTATTTTCTTAAGTCAGTCCAAATATGCCCTTGAACTTTTAAACAAATTTGGAATGCAAAACTATGACACCTATGCCACACCAATGGCACATACCAAGAAACTAGACGCTAATTTACATGGGAAATTGGTGGACCCTACCAAATACCGTAGTATCATTGGGTCTCTCATGTATCTAACAGCTAGCAGGCCTGATATTGTTTTTGCCGTATATCTTTACTCCCGTTATCAGTGGAGACCAACTGAAACCCACCTCTCCGAGGCTAAAAGAATCCTCCGATACATCAAGGGAACCGTTAACTTGGGGATCTGGTATCCGAAGGATTCTGGTTTTGAACTAATAGTTTTTTCAGACGCTGATCACGCAGGATGCTTATATTCACGGAAAAGTACCTCAGGAGCATTATAATTTCTTGGTGATAAACTGGTGTCATGGCAATCGAAGAAGCAGGATTGTACATCGCTGTCATAAACCGAAGCAGAATATGTAGCCATGTCGGCATGTTGTGCTCAAGTCATTTGGATGAGAACACAACTCAAAGACTATGGTTACGTATTTGACAGAATCCCGATGTACTGCGACAATCGGAGTGCTATTGCGATCTCATGCAACTCTGTTCAACATTCGAAATCAAAGCACATCGATCTTCGATATCATTTCATCAAGGAGCACGTGGAAAAGGGTACTGTTGAATTATACTTTGTGGGTACTGAATACCAACTGGCAGAACTCCTCACCAAAGCCTTAGCTCCTGCTAGGTTTAATGATTTGGTCTACCGGATTGGTATGCGGTGTTTGACTCCAGAGGAACTGGATGAACTTTTAAAACATTCTTAAAACCAGTCAAACACCAAAACCTCTTTTGTAAATATTTTTCAAAAACAAAATACAAAATTATAAAATCTGATAAAACAACAAAAATATTCTTCTATCTATATTTCTTTTAACATGGCAAGTACAAATCTTCCGTCAACACTCTAATCTTTCAACATTCAGTATTTTCTCGATCAAGTGTTGAGGGGGAGAAAGCAAATATTTTTCAGTTTCATAAAACCTTGTACTTGCATGTTACCTCATCCCAGTTGTTTCTTTAATAATGGTGGTCACATTTCTGGTTTACTGACACTCCTCGGACTAAAATTTAGAAATTTCATTATTTCTTATGTAGAAACTAGACAGACCTTGATAGATCTTGAGCTCTCGTAGATCATTAGTATTGCTTATGTAATCACAAACAAACTAAAAGAAAATCTCTACAACTTGTATTCTTTAGCGGAATATAAACACAAGTATAAACACGAATAACTAAGAACTCTTTGATCCTCTATGGATCGTTATATTGATAATAATCACGTAAACTTCTAGTACATAACTCATTCTATTGTGTTCCTTTTATAGACAAGGAACCCTAACTTGTTCACAAAGAAACGTAAAACTAAATAAGATATACACAATCACTTCCTAATAAAGCTCATGCATATCCTAACTATCTATAGAATATGCGGAATACTATCTCCGCAGAAACAAACTAATAACCATATAACTTCAGCATGATTATGTCTTCGGCAGAATCCATACACTTCAGTAGAATCCATTCAGCAGGAACTTCAGCATAATCCATACTTCACATAATTCCCAACAATCCTCCCCTAAACTGGAATTTGACTTGGTTAAGTTCCAGTTTCTTGATAGATCTTTAACACGGCATAGCTAGAGGATTGTACACGAAAAGCATCAGCAAAGAATCAAAAGAAGAACATCTCTTTGATGAATAAACTCTGAAACTCCATATCTTTGCAGCAACTAATGACAACAGGTACATCAAAACATATGAGTTTCATACTATTCTCATCACATCCAGGTGTGTTAACTCCTGTGAGAGGTGAATCATTGAAAATAATGGATTTGGTGTCTCTTTACCAATAGCCATCACTACTGGAGTAGCCAAATGTTTCAGTTCGAAAACCATGGTACACTGATAACCATCTGATTTATTAGCAAATCAGCAACCATGAACGGATTTGAAATGTCTTTACATGTAGCCATTTGCTCAGGACTAGTCAATGCTTAAAATTGGTGAATTGATTACCAAATATGGTAGTCCAATGCATTTACCACAAGCCATATACAAGTGGGCTAGTCAATTCTTGGATTCCAAAAAGGAATAAACCATGGTGAATTGATGACCATATAACTCTCAGCAATTAAGCATGGGTAGTTGCAAACCCTATGATTTTGAGCAAACCATTACAGCTATCAACAGATTTGATGTGTCTTTACCAAAGCTGTACCCTTTGGACTAGCCAACTCTTTGATATACACAAGGTACATCTGGTGAGTCAATGACCATCTATAATGTACAACAAACCTGCAATAATAGTTAGACAAAACATTTTTTTTAACTAATAAAAGAAATAACACAAAATAAATATATTACAAACTATACACAAAACCAGAATCAATATGAAGCTTTATGTTGCAGAAGCTGAGTCTTAATGATTCCAACACATTGTTCAGCATGCAACTTATCATTACCAACTGGATCTGGAGGAACTTCCAACTGTTGTCTAAGCATTCTTTCCATCAGCCTCATAGACAATGGATAATTCTTATCAGCAAACATACATACAGTAATCCCACTCTTTGTTTCCACCACATGCACACTAGGCAAAGGATAAAATCTCCAAGTCTCAACCTTCCATCGATGTGAATTCTTCCAAATATGATACCCTTTACCATTTGGAGATTGAGAATCAAACAATACTTGAAGATCACCCAACAATAATAAACCTGAACCCTGTGGTGTATGAATATCATAATGCTTAGTAACAATACCATACACAGTATTCAAATCTTGCCTATCCACCAGATGCAGTATTTCCTTCAAGAAATTGAACTTCATAGTAGTATAATCCAGACGATAAATAGTATTAAGCTCCCCTTCAGTCAATGTCCAATTAATCAACACAGCATGAGATCCTTCAGGAAAAACAGCAACAGATCCTTCTTTAATAAAAGTTGAAGCAGCAGCTTTTAAATCTAAAGAACTCCCTCTGATAGACTGATGAATCCGTGAAGTATATGACCCATCTGATCTCACAGATCGCCTTAGAGTAGTGTGACGTCGTTTAGACATTCTTTTCATCCTCCTACCAGGTATATAAACTTCCATAGATGGCACATTCTCAGATGTTTCAGGAACATCTTTAGCTATAGTGGAAGAAATATAAGAAAACGTAACTGGAGCAATACCTCTCGATTGATACATTTTCTCAAGTATCACTCTAGCCTGCTTAGCTTTAGCAGCTTCTCTTTCAGCTTTCTTACCCCATATCTTCTCCTTCTAAATCAATAAGCACACTGACCTTCTTAGCACAAGGTAATACTGTAGAAGAAATAGTCTGTGGTTCAGAAGATTGAACCCTTTCAGAAGATGTAACCCTAGCAGCTGAAGGTATAGATGCAGTAGATGCTTCAGAAGTAATAACAGGAGAATCCATTATTGGTGTAACATCATCAAAATTATCTACAATCTCAACTGTTTTAGGCCTCTTAGCCTTTGAAGCATCTGAATCAGCAGCACTTCTCTTCTTAGAAGATGATGCAGTCTGCTTCATAATCCTTTGAAACAACCTATGCAATTCATCATCAGGTAAATTCCAAACTTGCCTTTTCTTCAAACCAGAATTAAATATAGTAGAACTTTGATAAAAGACAACATGTCTCATGTATGCTTTCTTCTGAGCTTCAGTAGGTGGTTTTTCCCTTTTTGCCTTATTCTTTTGAGCAACAATAGCTTTCCTTTTGTCAGCTGCCTCTTGCTTATTCTTTTGACCAAGAGCTACCATTTGTGCAACAAATGTTTCACTGTTAAAATCTGCACCTAAGATAGTCTGTGCAAGAGTAGGATCTGAAGCACCTTGCTGTAAATAAGTATCCCATTGTGCATCAGTCATCTGAATTCGTAAGTCATCCAATTCTCTTTGTCTCTCAAGAGACAAATTTGAAGTAGATTCAGCTTCAATCTGTTTAGCCAAATCCTCACTTTTCTTCATGTCTGCACAGTCAGCTATCATTCTCTCTTGTTCTTTCATCTCTTCTTCACTTACTAGACCTGGACCAAGCTCCGCATCAACTATTACTTCTTTCTCTGTATCAGTAGATATGTGAACACCATCAGCTGAAGAATTATCACAAATAGTAACTTCAGAAGAAACATCCAAATTCGCATCAGAAGAAACATATTGAGACAAATCTTCAACAGGTGTGGAAAATACATCAACCACTGGATTCAAAACAAAACTTCTGCCAGCATGAAAAACTTCAGAATTATCAGCTGAAGGTAGAGAACTTGATTGTTCTTGTACAACTGAAGCTTGACCATGTACAGAAATAACATCCTCCATTGAAACATCAGCAGTTACAGCATCAACACTTGGTTCTGTTGAAGCTTCAGTGGATTCCTTATTCAGATATTGTCTTCTCCTTTTTCTAGTAAATCGAATAGGTTCCTTTTTCTTTGAAGATTCAGTAGCAACAGGAGGAGAAACAGGAGTCTCTTGAGCAACATCAGCCAAAATGTTAAGAGAACCATACAGATTATCCTCTTGCTCTTCATCAGAAGAAACCACTAGCTTTCTTTTAGAATGATGCCCAAGTTGTTCTTCCAAACTCTTAATCTTAGTTCTCAGCTCCACAATCTCACCACCAAGAGAATATTTAGTCTCTGCAAGTTCCTTTTTTAGAGCATCCACCTCAGCTACATACCTGTTCACTAGAGCATCGACAGATGTAAGTGTAATAGAGTCCTCAGCTCCACCATCTGATTGCTCAATGGTAATGGGAACTTCATTGGACCTTTCAGGAGAAACATGGTCATGCTCAACATAAGGAGAATCTTCATTAAATGATTCCCTGTGTGGACTAGGTGTGGTCAGTCGATTAGGTTCAGACTCAAATGAATCAAAACCAACCTGTGTAGGTGGTGGACTAGGACTAGATCTAAGTGAAGGTATAGGTGGAGGTCGGTCAGGAGAAACATTAGATGCTTCAGCAGTTGTAGAAGGGCCCTCATCAATGGCAACTGAAGGATTACCATCAGCAGTAACATTGGTAGAAGGTGGATTATTAACAACATTATCCTCATCAGCAGCCTCATTCCCCTGAGGCAACATAGCTGCCAGTAAAGGATAATGTGTCCCCTCAAATTTAGTTCTCATTGAAGCAAATAGTTTAGCAGTTAAAGCTCCTATGGGATAAAAGGATTGAGCTTGGGTATTAGTGTCTATAATCATTTGCAAAAACCTAGGGTACATTAAAAACTTAAACTTTTTCTTATGAATATTCTCAACCATGTTATCAAAAATAAACTTAGAAAAATTATAAGTTAGCCCCTGAGAAAGACAAACAATACCACAACCCAGTTGAGTAGAAAACTGGTCCCATCCTCCTGATTTATTGCTTATGCACTGAAGCAATGTGTGAACCAAAAACCTCCACATCGGACATAGCTGATTCTTGAGCCACATGTCTGTTCGTTCACCTTGGTATCCAATAGCTCTCAGTCCATCTAGTATCGCCACTGAATTAGAATGATAAACCCCATTCTCATCATCCAAACGAAGTCGATTTCTGATCAACTCCTCTGTCACAACATACTCAACATCATCAACCATAGCCACGATCTCTGTTTCACTACGTTTTGAAGAAGATGCCCAGAAACTCCACCATTGGTTTATAAATATCATTAGGAGAATGTGATAAAGCATAATGAATCTTTGACCTCTTCAAAAACTCCACCATTGGTTTATACAAATCATCACCCTTAGTTGTTCCCAGAAAAGCTACTTTATTATGATCGTGTTTGAATTGAAGCGTCATAAGAACTTTAGATAATGGATTACGATTCAATCAACTGATGGTGTGTTTAAATCGAATAAATAGGGAATCAGTTATTTTAGACGAAGATATGCGAATAGGGTATAAGGAGAAGTTTCCCAAATTTTGGTCAAAGATATAAGTTGTTGACCAACGCTGACGTGTAATGCAACCTTTAACCAAATTTAAATTCCAACTTCGGAAGAAACAATGGTCAATCTGCTGAAGTGATACAATCAGCAGAAGCAATTCACGTATTCAAGAAGCTTCAGTAAATATCTTTTTACTGTTTCACCCAACTCGCATTAAATCTCATTAAACCTTGAAACCGTCTATAAAACACTCCCCAATGCACACTTATCTCTCATCAATTTCCGCCAAATACCATCACAACCCTAATTCCACCATGACCCACAATCAACCACAATAAACCATGAATAATAAACCAGAGGTTGTAGATCCAACCTCTTCTCCATCATCATCATCCAGTGATTTCCTACAGTTCTTCTCATATACATATGACCCACGACCATTAAAATCCCCATTTCTCAGTTCTTCTGATGATGATAGTGTAGTGAATCCAAGTGAATCTTCTGATGACTCTGATGGGTCCACTATGAAGAAAACATCTTACTCCTAACCTTCAGCATCTCAACCTTAACAAAGGCCTCGTGCCGAAAGAGAGGTGGTGTTTGCTCTTCCTGCGCCATGGTTTGGTGCATCATCACATATCGTATAAGAGAAGAGCTACAGGAAGGTGGATGGATTGCTTTTTGGTGAAACCAAGTAGATGAAGCACAAAGGACATGTGTATTCATCTTCATCATCATCGTTTGCATCAATTCATCCTTCCCATTTTGATCCTTAGCATCTTCATCGTACTGGTCATGCATATCCAGCCATCGAGATAGAAGGAATGGGTGGTTATGCAAGATATCACAAACGCATATCCAGCAGCTGAAATGGAAGATATGAGCGATCATGCATATCCAACAGCTGTTGGAATAGATGATATAAACTAGAATAGGTTTAGTAGATCATGTATAGAACTGTTCTTGTAGTTGTGTTTGAAGTTGATTGTACTCTGTAAGCTGTAAACTGTAAACTGTTTCTCTAATGAATGAATTTCAATGAACTTCAGTACTTCTCTTGAATGAACACTTTAACTTTAGTACTTTCTCTTCAGTGGAAACAAATTGTTCACTTCAGTACTCTGATTTCAGAAGAAACAAGCTTTAAAGCTTACTTGACCATTTTCCATTTGACCAATCATGATGAACTTCAACTTAGATAAGCAATCTGCAAAACAAACCAAACAGAGAAACACACAAACCAAACAAAGACAAACAAAACTATCATTACATTAGCTGGTAAGTGTTAGAAAACCAAAGAAATCAAAAGAATACACAAAAATCTACAAATATACATACTAAATATGCAAAGTGTACACAAATCCTCCCCTGAGGCATATGCCTCCCCTTAAACTTTGCAGTTAAGGGTTAAGCATACCAATATGGACCACAAGGTGTTGAAACCTTGGTCCATCAAAAGCCTTAGTTAACAAATCTGCCACATTATCATCAGTGTGAATTTTAACCACTTTTATCAATTGTTTGTCATATGCATCTCTTATAAAGTGGTGCCTGATTTCAATATGTTTTGTTCGACTGTGAAAAACTGGATTTTTAACAATGCATATGGTACTATGATTATCAATAAAAATTGTTGTGTTCATGAAGTTATACCCATAATCCAACAATTGATTTTGTATCCAAAGAACCTGTCCACAGCAATTTGCAGCAGCAACGTACTCTGCTTCAGTAGATGAGGTAGCCACAATTGTTTGTTTCTTGCACTGCCAAGAAATCAATCTTTTTCCGAGGAATTGGCAACCTCCAGTGGTGGACCTCCTATCTAGATTAGCACCAGCATAGTCACTATCACTATATGCTTCCAGTTTAAATGGAGACTCTTTTGGGTACCAAAGGCCTAGATGAGGTTGGCCTTTGAGGTACTTAAAGATCTTCTTAACAGCATTGAGATGGGAAGTAAGTGGAGTAACTTGATGTCGAGAACAAACACTCACAACAAAAGTAATATCAGGCCTTGAAGTTGTTAGATACATCAAAGAACCAATCATAGATATGTATAAATGAACATTCACTGGTGGATCTACTTCATTGTTGGTCTTTGTCTTTGGAGCTTCATAAGGTGTAGTGGCAGTCCTGACACTCTCCATACCAAATTTATTTAATATGTCCCTCACATATTTGTCCTGACTGATAAAGATACCATCAGGTTTCTGCTGAACTTGGAGACCCAAGAAGAAAGTCAACTCCCCCATAGCACTCATCTGAAACTCTCCCTTCATAAGCTCCTCAAACTCCCTGCACCAAGCTTCCTTTGTGGATCCAAAAATAATGTCATCCACATACACTTGCACAAGAATAATATCTGTGGAATTCTTCTTAAGGAAAAGTGTCTTATCAATTGCACCTCTTCGATAACCATGCTTCAGCAGAAATGATGAAAGCCTAGCATACCAAGCTCTGGGTGCCTGATGAAGTCCATAGAGAGCTTTGACTACCTTGTAAACATGAGTAGGATGATCCGGGTCTTCAAATCCTTTAGGTTGAGTGACATAAACCTCCTCTTCTATTTCACCATAGAGAAAAGCACCTTTAACATCCATCTGATACACCATAAATCCCATGTAAGATGCATAAGCCAAGAATATCCGTATGGCTTCAACTTTAGCCACAGGTGCAAACACCTCATCATAGTCAATTCCCTCCTCTTGTCTATACCCCTGAGCTACCAATCTCGCTTTGTTTTTAATGACAACACCCCTTGCATCTCTCTTATTCTTCAGAATCCATTTAGTCCCAATTGCATACTTGCCATCAGGTAGTGGTACCAAGATCCATACCTGCTGATTTTGAAATTGTTGCATCTCTTCTTGCATTGCCTCAAGCCAACTTGAATCATCAAGAGCCTGAGTAACACTGGTTGGTTCCACTTGTGAGAGAAAACAAGCAAACAGACAATGTTCATAGTCTGTGTGATTGTCTCTTTGCTGATTTGAGACATAAGAGATAAAAGCCACTTGACCATATTTAGAACTTGTCACAGAACCCCTAGTTCTAACAGGTGCATTAGGATCACCAATAATATTGGACTGTGGATGAGTATTGTTGATCCTTTTAGTAGCAGTGGTGTTGACATCAATGGAGGTATCAAGATTAGTCACAGTAGGTTCAAAATCAGTGTCATAGGAAGGTGAGGTGAAGATGCCAGCTTTGGGTTGATGATGACCAAGATCTGAAGGTTTTGGAAAACGTGTATAAGGCTCTCCAAAATCTGTAGAACCTGTAGTAGAAATAGGAGTAGAAACAGCATGTCTTTCAGCAGATTTGGTGACGTTAGGAGAAACAGGGTCACTTTCAGCAGAATTGTTGTTTCCACTGATTGCTTCACTTGCACTCTCCTCAGCATTCCTCTCAGCATCTAGATTAGCTGCATACTCTTGTTTCTTCAGTCTAACAAGGTCTTCAGCATAGTGTGAGTCATCTTCACTCTCATCAGTAATATCGGTAGAAGTGTCACTCACAAAATTGTTAGGGGGGAAAGAAGGCACGACAATGGGTTGTTCATCATCTTCAAACTCACTGTCAGAATCAGTATCCGTAGTACCTGCACTGTTAGTTGGAGACTCTTGAGTACCTGCATGTTGGTTAGCCATATGTCTAGAGTAACCCAAATAATCAGTTAAGTAATCAAGATCAAAAGACCAAACATGACCCTGTCCTTGAACATTAGGCTTGTCTTCTAGAAATCTCAGGTTCAAAGTCTCCTCAATCTTCTTAGCAGATAAATTGTAAACCCTGTAAGCCTTACTATGAGCAGAATATCCCACAATATAACCATCATCAGCTTTCTCATCAAATTTGCCCAGTGGATCACTTGTATTCAGAATAGTCACTTGACAACCAAAAGGTTTAAGGTAATGAATAGCAGGAACTTTCCCATAGAGAAGTTCATATGGTGTTTTGAAGTGAGGTCTAGTAATGGACACCCTATTCAGTACATAACAAGCTGTACCAACAGCTTCAGTCCAAAACATGGTGGGTAACTTAGAGTCTGCCAGCATTGATCTTGCACCCTCTATTAAAGTCCTATTCTTCCTTTCAGCCACCCCATTTTGTTGTGGGGTTCTTGGAGTGCTGTAGTCCCTTTTTATCCCTTTTGACCTACAGAGTTCTATAAGTATAACATTCTTGAACTCTGTTCCATTATCACACCGAATTCCTTTAACCTTTTTGTTCAACTGATTTTCAATAAGGGTAATGAACTCTTTCAACACTGGAGATGTTTCATCTTTGGTCCTTAGAAAGAATACCCAACAAAATCTACTAAAGCCATCAGTGATAACCAGACAAAAATACTTTTGATCAATGCTTCTAACTTGAGTTGGACCAAAAAGATCCATATGAAGCAGCTGAAGAGGTTCAGAAATAATGCTCACAGCAGTAACAGCCTTGAATGAGGCTCTGTGTTGCTTCCCTTTGTTGCAGGCAACACAATTATGATCATTGGTGAAAAATTTGGAAGGAAGACCTTCAACAAGACCCAGTTTAGAGAGCTTGTTTATGGTCTTGAAGTTCACATGAGCCATCCTCCTATGCCATTTGGTAGACTCATCCAGGGATGCTTTAGCCACCAAACAAGTTAAATCACCTTCTGGTTTAACATCAGTTAAGTTGAATGTATAAAGATTGTGATTTCGAGGAACTCTCAGCAGAATTGCGGTTTCTTCTGGGAGTTTGAAGTCTTTAGATAGCACAAGACATTCATCCTCTGAGAAGAGTACTTTGTTCTTGGTGTCACAAATTTGTGAGACTGAGAACAAATTGAAGTGTTGGAGTTCCTTAACATAGTATACATTCTCAAAGTCCAGTTGAGGTGTTTTGATGGTTCCTTTCCCAGTAATTCTTCCATCACTTCCTCCAAAGGTCACATTGCCTCCTCCATCAATGGGTACAAAGTTGTGCATCATATCTCTGTTTCCTGACATACTCCTTGAGCAACCACTATCAACAATGCCAACATCTTTATGCTTAAGAGGATGATCCTACAACAACAACAAAAAATATACAAACAATTAGTACACTATTGAGGCTCAAGTCATTGCTGACTTGAACCTGCCTTGTGGATCATATGAGTGATGCCATGCAGATGTATAAGATCCACTATTGTTCTTGGGTTTCCATTGAAATTTGGGTCCCTTTGTTTTCCAAGAACAACCTGCTGAGGACTTGACAGCAGTATCCCAATACCCTTTCCCAGCATTCATTGAGTCAACATATCCAGGCCAATAACCATTATTAAAATATGAACTTGTGGGTTGAACAAATGGTCTAGCAACTGAACTTCTCCAATAATAAGGAGAATTGGTATAAGTTGCTTGTGGAACATAAGGTCGTATACTATTAACATTATTCCACATTGGTCTAGATTTCCTAGAATCATCACACCTACCCATCCTTTGCTCATGATAATCACAATCCTTAATTAAATGAAATTTACTTCCACACACAAAACATGTCTTCTTTTTAGAAGATTTATTCAAACCAACAGATGTTCTATTACAAGCAGAAGTATTCAAACCAAAACCATGAAAAGAATTGTTTTTAACAGAATTATTATGCAAAGAATTAAAACGCAAGTCTTAAGAGGCAACTGTCTTGGAAGTGGATTCATTGGCAGCAACTCTGACATGCTTATTGGTAATCTTGGGTGCAGGCAGGGGTGAAGACTTGGGAAGGTCAGACTTGTCATTTGAATCACACTCTGTAGACCCTTGGTCGGAGGACTTGTCACTGTTAACACAAGAGACAAAGTCATTAGAAGAAGTATCAGGGTCTGGCAAGTCATTTGACTTTTTGCCATATAGATGGTGTGATCCATCAAAGTCAACAGTAATGGAAAGGTCAATGGGCATGTGCTCACCTCTAATAGGTCCACGTACAGCATGTAGGTCACCTTCTTTCACAAAATTAGCTAGGCCTGCTGGTGTAGATTTGCGTGTGTCATCCCTAGCTTCTAACCCTACATACTTCTTAAAGCCTAAACCTATAGAAGTATTTGGAGTTTGACTAGCATAGATGTGACTAGCTAACTTGTTTCCATTTAATAACCATTCATTATGCCTAGCAATTTCCTCATCAAGTTTCTCTTTTAGCTCTAAATTTTCTGACACTACATCTGCTCTTAATTTCTCAGACCTTTTTAACTCATTTTTTAGCACATTCGAGATCCCTTTCTAATACACCTAACTTCTCATCATAAGCTATTTGATTCTTCTGAAACCAAACCTTTTATCTTTCTAGTGTTTTTAAAGCCTGTTTATAAGCTTCAACTTCCACATAGCATTCATTGTATTTAGGTTTCAAAATATCATAAGCTTCTTTGAGTTCATTATAACGCTCACTACAACCAAACAAACAGTTTTGTACCTGAGAGATGCCCATCAAGGCAATCTGATCATGCCTATCCTCTGAAGTACAGCTAGCCAGCAACCCAATATTTTCAGCACCAGAATTGTCATCATTCTCCTGATCATGCAGCTTCCAGTCTACATTAGTATCTATAGTAACAAGAGCAGCTGACGATCCAGGCTTCGAGTTTCCAGCTTCCCTCTGATTCTGCTGATAGGAAGAGTATCTCACCTCATCACCAGCTTTCCTATCCTTGTACTCTCTGGAGAAGTGACCCATCTGTTGACATGTAAAACACTTGACCTTCTTTTTGTCAAACCTTGCTGGATCTCTTCCCTGAAATCCAAACCTCCTTCCAGCTTTGTGCTCAAACCTCTTGATTTCCATAGATAGCATAGCCACTTGCCACTTTAACTTCATCTCCTCCATCTCCAGTGGGTAAACCTGATCTAAATCCTCATATGCCAGTTCCTGCTGAGGATCATAATCAGCAAAGAAGGATCCAAGAACATCTTCCATTACACTACTAGATTTAGAGTGAGAGCTTGATGAAGGAGTAGTATAAGATGAGGATGAGTAAGTTGGACTTGGACCATAACTCATCTTTGGGGTGGAGGCTCCTACAAATGTTGTGTGACTAGCAATAGATGATGAGCGGAAAGGACTTCTTACATCATGTTCAAGAGCTTTAAGTTTGTTATATAGCTCATCAAAAGTAAGCATATCCAGACCACCTTTAGCTTTTAAAGCAATGCTCACTTGTAGCCAGGATGGAGGTAAAGACCTCAAGAACTTAGAATTACAATCATCATTATGTGGCTTTGCCTGCAGCGGATTTAACTGACTTAAAATCTTGTGAAACTTGTCATAGCCCTTGTGAATTCCTTCCTCTTCAGAGATTTGAAAATCTTGAAACTGTTGTCTCAGCATCGACTTTCTCATTCTCCTAGACTCCTCATTCCCACCGAACTTCGCCTTGATTGCTAACCATATGTCCTTAGCATCATTCATGAACTGAAAATCACTCGAGTGATCCTCAGGAATAGCTTGAAGAAGAATTGTCTTAACTTTGGTTTCTCTCTGAACCGCCAGTATTTCTTCAGCAGATTTGGGAGGAACAAAAGTAAGATTGCCATCAGCATCATTGGTAGTTCTCTTCAAGCTGTTTCCCTTCTTAATTATCTCCCATAGATTCCAATCAATGTTGGAGATCCAGTTTTACATCTTCATCGCCCAAAGATCATATTCCTCCCTTTTAAGATAAGGAAACTTAGCATTACTATTCGAGAGACTTAGTTGTTGCATTTGTGTGGAGTTTTGGTTGTTGGTGATTTCGATATCAACGTCTGATCCAGGCATGGTGATTTTTGTTTTGGTTGTAAGGGTGTTTAGAAAAACCTGTTCTTAGTATCGTAGAGACTCTCACGAGGCTCTGATACCACTTGTAGAAACTAGACAGACCTTGATAGATCTTGAGCTCTCGTAGATCGTTAGTATTGCTTATGTAATCACAAACAAACTAAAAGAAAATCTCTACAACTTGTATTCTTTAGCGGAATATAAACACAAGTATAAACACGAATAACTAAGAACTCTTTGATCGTCTATGGATCGTTATATTGATAATAATCACGTAAACTTCTAGTACATAACTCATTCTATTGTGTTCCTTTTATAGACAAGGAACCCTAACTTGTTCACAAAGAAACGTAAAACTAAATAAGATATACACAATCACTTCCTAATAAAGCTCATGCATATCCTAACTATCTATAGAATATGCGGAATACTATCTCCGCAGAAACAAACTAATAACTATATAACTTCAGCATGATTATGTCTTCGGCAGAATCCATACACTTCAGTAGAATCCATTCAGCAGGAACTTCAGCATAATCCATACTTCACATAATTCCCAACATCTTAAGTCGAGGGGGAGTGTCGTCATGTTTCTTTCCAAATATCATTCATTTGGTAACCAAAATGGAAGTTATGGGCGCTGTATGTAAATGGTTAAGGTGGAGGGACTGAAAGTGTCAAAAGCTCAAAGTATTTTTAACAAAACACTCCACCTAAACTCATTAACTTATCACATTTATTTCACAACTACCAAATCCTACGCCTAAAAATCAATCTTCAAATCCGTGTTCTTGATCATCAATTTGTAAGTGGTTAAACGTTCTTAGTAATCATCTAAACATGGGTTTTGAATCGTTTTGAAAACCAACGGTTAGATTTTAACCTAGGGATGATTTTGTGTTCTACGCATAAGTGTATGAACACCTAATCAAGTTTGAGTGTTTGTGGTTAAAATGGTAGTGTCAAAACGTTTGTATAATCTCAATGATACCATTTTTATCATTAACACTCACCCAGAAACACGAATTGATTGATTTTGAATATTAGGGTTTATGCGTATTTTTTGGGTGTTTTCAAATGTGAATGTTTCTGGTTAAAAAGATAGTTATTTGATGTTGTTTACATGTTGAATTAACCAAATCCAGGCTTAGAACTTACCCAGAAACACTAAATGCGTTAAAATTGAATATTAAGGTTTATGTCCATAGAATTTGGGTATTTTTTATCCACTTAGGTTTTGATGTTAAAACTTGCATAAAACAACTCACTAGCCTTCTTAGACATCCCAGAAAAAGTTTGGTGTAATTCCTATGACTAAAACTCTTACACGTAGAAATTGAACATTAGGGTTTAAAGTCTACGCGTAACCCAGTTTTTACGCATAACTGCTTGAAAGTGTATTCATGAGTAGATCTGAAAAGGAATGAATGTAGATGTTAATGTTGGTGATATGGTGACTTTATTTCAGGTTTCTGCGCGTGAATAATTCAGAATCAAGGTTACTTGAACATCTCCACATAAGGATCACCTTACGCGTAGAATGTTATGCGTAAGAGTCATCTTACGCGTAACCTTTACGAGTAAGGTTCTACAAGGGGGACTACGCGTATCCTGTGAAGGATATGCGTAAACAGTAACCTCTACGCATAAGGTTCACTCTTACGAGTAAGCCTTACGCGTAAGGTTCCATATACGCTTACGCGTAAGCTTACGCCTAAGGCCCTCTTTTCCTACGCGTAATATTTCTTACGCGTAAGTCAAGAACCTACGCATAAGCTTATGCTTACGCGTATACCACTCCTGTTTATGCATAAGCTTGCAAAATCTACGCCTAAGCCTAGTTTTAACCTTAATTATGAATTGTTACGCGTGCAAACTTGTAAATTAATAAATCATAACGCCACGAAACCAATAATGTCACTAATAAGCTTGAATGTTTAATAAGTTGTGAAAAATAAGTGAAAACATAGACTTTAAAACTTAAAGTTAATCAACTCACGAAACTTATCATGACGTCTTTGGACTATTGGACTAACAAGTGACATTGGACTCGTAACAATCATCGACATATCACATTCAATAAATAGACAATAAAATCAATTGTTGACTAACGTAATATCTTTCGATATGTTGGTTCTTTTGGCTAAATATATTTCAGATCACGACATGGACGCTCAAATGCATAATGTGGAAGCACCAAACATTCTCACTATTGAAGATATCTTCCCTCGTGGTTATCCAGTGAAGATCGGAAAGAATAACCTCAAAGATTATTTTGATAGCTTCTATTGTTCTGAATCTTCGTGTCAAATAGCGGTGGATATTCTGAAGACTCACCTATATCAGAACATGCTCACCAACTCTGCTACAGTGCCGGAGATCTACGTTCACCAATTCTAGCATACAATGCGAAAGATCAAAGGTCAAAATGTTGTGACGGTGACGCTCAACCACAAACAAGTCACCATCACACCAGCAGATTTGAGGGCTATTCTTCTTGTTCCCGTCATCGAACCTACTGAATACAATGCCACTCCAACTGAAGATATCGTTCTCAAGTTCATGGTCGACATCGGCAATGATGAAGCTACCGGGGTTATCACAAAGCACTCATCTGTTGTGTTAATACAAATAAGCCGTAAAAACGTTTATTTATATTTTACGATCTTCTATTGTTTTGTCGATAACAAACGTAAAATCATATTAAAGAAACAAATAAAATACGTAAATGGTTTGAACTAATAGTTTCTAACATATTCACATTTTCACATAAAACACTAAAACAAGTATAAGTGATTTTATGATTTAGTAATACATATGTACAACAACTAGTGTCTACATATTTGGATAAAATATACACATAACTATTATGTAGTATATTGGGTAATATAAATGGGTAGAAACTTAAGTATCACAACCCATTGGGCAAATACATTGAATGTAGTTGGGTACAACCCAAAGCCCATAACCCATGGATCTTGACCCATAACCCATTGCATGACATCATGCTTATATCACATATGGATAATACCTATAACCCATGGATCAACCCATACCCAAGTGACTAAGTGCATTGCACTCAAAGATACATTGTATCTAGCCAAAGATCCATGGTTCAACCCATGACCCATGACCCATAACCAAAATACCCATGGGTAAAGAGGAGCGTTCCATGGATCCCTAGCTTTGTGCTAGCCGGATCCCAAGTGGAAGGGATCCGGGGAACAGTAGGATTTTTCCTCTATAAATAGTGAGCCATTTCTTCATTATTTCCAACCCCTTTTCTAACACACTTTCTCCCCTGAGTTAAATCTCACTAACCTTAGATCCAAGAGATCTATGTTTGTAGTTTTGTTTTTATGTGATCTTTTAGGTTCCTCTTAAAGGCAAGATCACCACCTTTGAAGTCGAGCAAGCTCAAGTCCATGAGTTGCCATGCTTCCTCATCATCAAGGCTACTGAAGGCTTCTTGTTGATGATTCCTTTATTTCTTCAAAGAAGTGTAGTGTTGAAGACATTAGTGAAAGATGTCTCAAGTGTCAAGACGAAGATATTAATGAAGGGTATCTATCGTCTATAGGATAAGCACTTGTGGTAGGTGCTTAGAAGTCAAGACAAAGAAGCATTAGTGAAAGGTGCTTAGAAGTCAAGACAAAGAAGCATTAGTGAAAGGTGCTTAGAAGTGAAGACACAAGACATTAGTGAAAGGTGTCTTGTAGATCTAGTCAAAGGCATTAGTGAAAGGTGCCTTAGATGTACATTCGATATGGTGTGTTTCGATGTACAAGATAGACTAGTATTAGATCCAAGGATATTGATATCCTTGATGATGTTGTAAAGGAGTAGATCTCCTTTGGGATTAGTCGTTGGTGTAGTGTGGTAGTAGTTCCTCCATTGTAATGGAACTAGGTGCTTAGCCTAGTACCTAATAAAGGGTAGGCGACGTTGTGAAGGTGTAGTTCACCTTGGAGTGAAAGAACTAGGTACTTAGCCTAGTACCTTATAAAGGGTAGGCGACGTTGTGTAGGTGTGGTTCACCTTGGAGTGAAAGAACCCAGTGGTTAGCCTAGCACCGGAAAAAGGGTAGGCGACGTTGTGAAGGCTTCTCCACCATAAGAAGATTGGTGTAGTGTTTACGAACTCTCGAGTAGGTGACTCGGGGAGTGGAGTAGGGCAAGGAAGGTGTCCTTGTAGTCGAACCACTATAAATACTCGCGTTGTGGTTTTGTGCTCCTTACTCTTATTTTTTCATTACATATCTTTATATGCTTGTTTATCAACATCCCATACACACAACCAAATAGATTGACATAAGTCGATCTAAATAGTTTAAAAGGAAGTTTTAATTGGTAAAACTATTCAACCCCCCCTTCTAGTTTTCCACAATTGGCATCAGAGCTTCGTTACCAAGTTTCTTGAAGTATATTGTACTTTAAAAACTTGATACGATCCATAGTTAATTGAAAACTACAAAGAAGGTTTTTCATAAAAACAAACATCATGTCTTTTAAAAACTATATGTTTGGATGTTGATTTGATAAACAACAGTTTTCTTATTTATCATTTCATTTAATTGCACTAATCTTCCTTGTCATGTTGATTAGTCAAAGCTCATACCCACCAAGCTTTAGGAGTCGCTTGGTAACAAGAATACCTTCCTTAAGAAGGTATCTTAATCGCAAAGGAGCGGGAATCGTCTAAGTGACATTTGTTGTGTCATTTGTAAAGACATTCCTAAGTGCGCTAGAGGTATGATTTTCTTTTCATTTTGCTTGATAATTAAGTATACCTTTTTAGGTATTTATATGAATATTTTTTGTGTACTTATACATGTTTTACATGAAGCTTCATTAGGAAGCCTTTGTCTCACATTCGTGTTTTACTTCTCGTCCAAAGTCATGGTATATAAAACTTATGTTTTGTCTCTTTTTAAATCCAATAATAAAACAAAACACGAATTTCAAAAATTCCTCCTTCCCTATAAAACTCCACCGTCGACCACTCTACCAAACTCTCACTTTTTCAAATCCTCCAATTTCAAAATTTTCTCTTATTCAAAAACTTCATCTTCCTCCTCATTTCATCTCAACCGAAACCAAGAAGATCCGTCATCAACATGGTTTACATCGCACTCGTGCTCATCGCCCTAACACTCATCGCACTTGTGTTCCCTATGATGAAGTTCACATATGGAGACATTTACTTTGTGTTGTTAATCTACATTGGGATCATATACCCAATCCTTTGTATCATTCTTAGTATTGAAATGCAATATTATTAATAAATCTAGTTTATCTAGGTTATTGTTATCATAATGTGTTTGTCACTTATTTTGATTTATATGTTTTATATTCTTTCGTGATACATTAGGAGTCATGTATGCATGCTAAAAGAAAATGTAGGATAAAACATATTTAGTGGTATAAAAACTGTAAAACCTATGTTTTTATCAAAATCTGTTTCTGTTACTACAGATCCACGGATCTCGGAATTTATACTAGCCGGATCCCTTTTGTAAAAGAACCGTGGGATCCGTCCTACTGGAAAACAGTCTTCATGCAAGATTAAAAACCAATATCTTTCTAAATGTAATAATCCACTAGAAAGTCAAAACTTTGAGTATGTTAAAGTGTTAAATACCATTGTTAATAAGAATCTAGTAAAAACATTATATTATCATAAGTTGACCACAAACATTTTTTTTTATTTAATTATCATTTTTATAGGATCAACTATGACGCATGAATATGAGTTTGATTTTTTACTCACTAGCGTCTACACTCCAAACATCTCTCTCGAACCCAACACACCTGTCAATCATGTCCGTGGGTTCAATAATCTCGAAAACCGTCACTTCCACGAAGGACGTATTGTAGACACCTCTCTACAATTCGAAGAAGGTATCAATACCTCCTTCCGAGCCATAGGACTAGAATATCTTCTCGAAATCAACGAGAATATATGTCCAAGGTTCATAATGGAATTCTTCCGTCAAGTCGAACTCGTTCGTAACGAGGATCGCTCTCTATCTCTTTGGTTTTATATCAAAAACCAAAAGTTCACTCTAACCCTTGGGCATTTTGCTCACATCCTCCGGATTCCAAATCATGGACAATGTGCCTTCATCGAAGATTGGTCTCTTGATTCTCTCTTCAACTTTCGTGAAGAAAATAGTCCATATTGTTCACACATACCCTCTCCGGAAGATTTAAATCACATAATATGCAAACCTCGACCATATTACTCCGATACAAACATTATCTTTACAAGGGATATCCGAGAAGAGTACAAGCCTCTTGCACTCATCCTACGTGAAAATGTTTGGAGTCTTAGGGGAAATCGAGAAATTCTTCCCACTTGTTGTGCTCACATGTCGTACTGTTTGCTAACACAACAACCATACAATCTCGCCTACTTCTTCGCAAGGCGAATTGCAAATCTTCAAGGATCCAAGAATAAACTCATCCCTTATGGAATGTTCTTGACACGCCTCTATCATAATGTTATGCACTTCCATCCTCAATTTCAAAGTCCGTTGTACGTACTTGTGAACAAGATGATGGAACCGCTAAACATATCTCTCATGAAGACGTTCTTCATTCTTGATTCCACCAACACTCATCAATCACATAATGATCCTCCTAGCGAAAACACTCAAGAAACCTAGTAGTATTCCAAAATAGGATCAATTCTCTGTATTCGTGTTTTATCAATGTAATCCAATTTCTTTCATGAAATAAAACATCTTACATTTGATATCTTAGTATTAGAACTCCTTTTAGACTATCCTTGAGATATAATGCATTGTCAAGATCATTGCATACCTTTAGTAAAGTACCTGCTGAGCAGATAGGCGGATCCCAAAGATTGTGCTAGACGGATCCCTACACTTAGGGAACCGTGGGATCCGGCAAACAGAAAATGCAATTGCAAGCATTATATTTCAAACATATCCTTAGAACACTGATTCGCTCCCAGACGGTCAAGTTTTATCACTCAAGCCGACCACTTGTGAATGGCCAACCGTAACAAACTTAAAACAGTCTGGAAACGAATGCAATGAAGATCTGGAGAGTATAGTGTTTCCCCGGGTCGTTATGTCCCAGCGAGCTATGCGATGAATCACCAAACGAATAGTGATCGAGATGATTTGAACAGAAAAGAGTATATTGAATGATTATAACTACAGAAAAAGTTTATAAATTACAGAGGCTTAAATGCAAATTTGTAGGATATTAGTTTTCACATACACATCAAACCATAACACAAAGTGGCGTATAAATGGAATTCTAGAGAGAGAAAGGTAGAGGTTTAGGGAACTTAGTGAGAGAAAGTGAAAGATATTATTATGAGCTCCAACTCTCTACCTTGGGAGGTAGAGAGTATTCATAAATCGCCACACATCAGGCTGTGGATCAGGCATACAGTGGGTAAAGACCCGTCCGTCCTCCACGGTGTTACTTAACTAAATACTACTTAACTAAAAAGAACTACGACTACGAGCTTTCTAACGATTACATATACTTGAGGTGACCGACTCTTTAATACCTGGAATTTCTAATTCCTAACAATCTCCCCCTAAGGGAGGTCACCTCAATCATGTACCAAAATTACATTGAATACAAATATATATTACATTAACAATTGATCTTGCATTCTTGATGTAGTCTTTTGCTCCTAAGCTCGTAGTCATTAATTCTTCACATTACATGTTTGGTTACTTCAAGTGGAGGTCTTTTACTGATCCACGTGATAATAAATTTGTGCCAGCTTTTGAGATCATCAGCTATCAAAAATCTCTGAGACATCCTTTGTGGTGTTGGTATTATGTGATGTTGTGAGATTAGGACCGACATGCTCACATTTTGGATCATGATATCTTCTCATCAGAGTAGCGGAAGCTTTCGTTGATTCAAGATATTGGCAGCAGCGTAGCAGAAGCATGGAGTGAAAATATCAGAGTCATTGATGCACTAATCATGATTTCTTTTGAGATGAATGTGTTAAGTGAGCATGCGGCTATGGATTGACCGCTTCATTCTGATCAGCTGCAAACGTCGGATGTACCTGCATACAACAGTTAGCAATAAATCGCACGAAAGTGTCTTTGATCACTTTCGTTGAATTGAGGTACACGGCCCACGGTTCCCCGTTGATCAGTACATGTACTGCCTGTGATCAGGTATAATTCCGAAGAATTTCCTTGACAGGGTTTCGCAGCTGCTCTAGCTGTTCTCAAACCGGAACATCTCAAAGAAGACAACACGGAGTGAGTGAACCAGCGAATTTTAAGTCCACTGATTGATGAAAAGAGATTTGAAAAACAATCGTGTATTGCTCAATAGAAATTGTTTTTGCAATACAACGAAGGTTTTATTGAAAATCAATTATCAATCATAAAAACACCTTTTGGTTTGAAAAATGAGTACACGGTCGATGAGCTAAAGAAAAAAGTTGTTAAGCACAAAGACCGGTTTTTCAAAGGTATCCGTCAATCCATAACCTGAACCAGGATTGATTCAAGAGATTGAATCGCCCCATTGTTTCCATATAATAGATCTCACATGCCACCTACCAGGAGCTTGTTTGATGTTGGCTCCAGAAGGCTTTCCATCTTCATTGTGAATATGTATACACATCACTCAGATGTTCTGGCAATACCACAAGGATAATGCGTAGGACTCAAGATATAATCTCTCTTTCCACATTGTGTGAAACAGAGAGTCTTCATTGAAAGTGTCCTAATGAGATTTATTGATGATCTCGTGGCTCTAGACTCAATTTTGTGCATATTTGGATCCTGTGCCGGAGACTAGGGAGAGGGTCTCCTTCTTCAATATCAACCATCTCTAAGATAAAGTCGATAGATAATGTTGGTTCCCCGTGAGAATGAAACAAGTCCTTTTAAGAGGAACTTGAGTGGTTTGGAAAGTTGAAGTGCAGTGCGTCACTGGGTCCATGACGTCTTGTCTTCAATACCGATGTTACCATCAGTAGCATATGAAGTGAACCCGGTTTCTGCCCTAAGGTTGAATAAATGGAGGGCTATTTGTTTTCACCCTTTTCTCATTCAATTCTTTTTAATTCTTCAACCCCTTCAGTGCTTACCGAGACTTCATAGCAAGAACCTTGTTGGGTTTGTTCTAGTTCTTGCTCTATCTCAGTCCGCACTCTTCCCATATCTCATTTTTCTCCTTTTATCATCATACCTAAGAACTCTACACTAACTAGTGGATAGTCCCTGGGTAGATCCCTCCGGTTCTGGCGGATCATGGGAACCAATACCTAACCTTATCATCCTTATATCACCGTACATAAAGTAAAGTTGGTCTGTCTATTTGGTATTGTTCATCTGCCATTGGAACCAATTGAAAACCATTTGAAAATCAATCCAGATACTTGTGATATATTATCAAAACATTTTGTGTCTGAATTGTTTTTTGATAGATTTAGAACAGGTGCTTCCCCTCAACATGTGCACCAAATGTTGAAATCGTTTTGCACACGGAGGCAAGAGGAAGAATTTACTTCATTGATTACCATTTTTCTAAAAGATATCAACATCACTTCCCTGATCAAATCAAGAAGATAAAGCATTTCCGGGAAGGATGAGGTTTCCATGAATTTGCTCCCCCTCAATATGTGCCTCGAGATTAGAAAAGAGTTTTGCACATACTAGAGGGACCCTGCACATTGGGATAAATGATCACGTTTCAAATCAAAGGTTTAAGATAGATGCTCCCCCGCAACATGTGCATTGAAAAATTTGAAATCGTTTGTCACATGTGGGAAGGACAGCATGTACATCCTTATAAAACCATTTACCGAATTATCAGTTTAAATCCAATTTACATCACACATTCTCCCCCGATCACAATTATCAAATCATTTGAGATTTGTGATCTCTTATAGATTTAAATTGATTTTGAAAGCTTTTAAGGAGAATTGTGACTTGATTATGAAAGCGTTTGAACTGATAAGGATCGGATTTTAAGACTTTAAACTCCATTGATAATACTTTAAACTCCATTGATAAAACATGCATGTATATCTTTTGAAAACAATTTAATGCCAAATAACTTTTTAATTTAATTGAAATCATTCTCCCCCTCAATCAATGACATAGGTTGTTGATTGAGAGATAGAGATTATGACAAATAAGTCCTGATGATTATCAAAAATAGAGACCGAGTTATTTTTTTTTCAAAGCATTTGGTTTTCAGCAGATAAATGTTTATAGAATCAGAGCATGGAATTTGAAAACATGGTAAAACATGGCTCTGTTCTTTCTTTTAAAACCGGGTTATTGCCTGAAAAATGACAATAAACCATAGTTTCTCTTTCTCCCAAATTTTTTTTTTTTTTTTTTTTTTTTTTTTTTTTTTTTTTTTTAAACATTCGAACAACATCTAAAGTCCCGTGTCATTCTTTGAATGACAGCATCAAGACCGTAGATATTATCGAATCGAGAGAAACATGACAAAATGACAATATTATTTTGAAGATTTTTCGAATTTTTCAATTTTTTTTTTTTTTTTTTTTTTTTTTTTTTTTTAATGAAAGTTTTATATTTTTCTATTTGATTTTTGAATAGATATATACAAGAGATAGATGAAGATAGACCTTTACTCCTCGTCTTCCTCCTGAAGACGTTTGAGTGATTCTGGTTGAAGGCTTTTCAAGCCAAGACGTGGAAGAATAAACTCAAAACGTTCTCTTGGAAGAGCTTTGGTGAAGATGTCAGCTAACTGGTATTCAGACCTCACAAAATAGAGTTCCACCACACCTTTTTCTACTTGTTCCCTGATGAAATGATGTCGAATGTCGATATGCTTTGCTCTTGAGTGTTGAACATTGTTGCATGAGAGAGCAATAGCACTTTTATTATCACAGTACAGAGGGATTTTGTTGAATACAAAGCCATAGTCAGATAATTGAGATCTCATCCATAAGATTTGAGCACAACAGGATGACATGGCTATGTATTCTGCCTCTGTAGAGGAAATAGAAGTACTCATTTGCTTCTTTGAAGACCAGCTCACAAGCTTATCACCCAAAAACTGAGCACCTCCAGACGTACTTCGACGAGTATCTTGACAACCTGCATGATCAGCATCTGCATAGGCCGTTAGTGACATACCGGTGTCCTTCGGGTACCAAAGACCCATATTGATGGTTCCTTGGAGATACCGAAAGACCCGTTTAACTGCTTCAAGGTGCTTTTTAGTAGGCTTAGCCTGGTATCTAGCACACATGCAAACAGCGAACAAGATGTCTGGTCTACTAGCAGTGAGGTACATCAGGGATCCAATCATACTACAATATTTCGTTTGGTCAATCATGATCCCTGAGTGGTCCTCATCTAGTTTGGTTCGGTCAATCATGGGGGTGTCAACAGGGTCACTTGAATCAAATCCAAATTTCTTTAAGATCTCTGTTGCATATTTAGATTGATTTATGAAAATGCCTCCGGGACTTTGTGAAATTTGTAATCCCAAGAAAAATGACATTTGTCCCATCATTGACATTTGAAATTTTGAACTCATTTCATTTGAAAAACGATCACATTCCATTGGGTCTGTCGAGGCAAAAATAATATCATCAACATAAATTTGAACATGAATTAAATGTTTGCCTGACTTCCTGGTGAACAATGTAGGATCAACTGCTCCTTTGCTGAATCCGGTTGATAGAAGAAACTTTGACAATGTATCATACCATGCCCTTGGAGCTTGCTTTAAACCGTAAAGAGCCTTCTTCAAACGATAAACGTGAGTAGGATGCTCTTGATTCACAAATCCTTCGGGTTGGCTGACGTAGACGACTTCTTTAAGATCTCTGTTCAGAAATTCCGTCTTCACATCCATCTGATAGACTACCATGTTCTTACTAGCAGCATTAGCCAGAAAGATTCTGATTGCCTCGATTCGAGCAACAGGAGCAAAAGATTCTTCAAAGTCAATACCCTCCTCTTGACGGTATCCTTTAGCAACTAATCGAGCCTTGTTCTTCAACACATCACCATGCTCATCAAGTTTCACTTTGAAGATCCATTTAAGAGCAATAATCATAGCACAGTCTGGAGCAGGTACTAACTCCCATACATCAAGTCGATCAAACTCATGAATTTCATCTTGCATGGCATTGAACCAGCTGTCTTCATTCATGGCGATTTTAACATCTTTTGGTTCGATCTTAGATAGTACGGAGTTGAAGAAGCACCATAAGGCATCGGTTGCAAGTTGTTTCCGGGTTGATACAGGACGAGAGGGATTTCCAATGATGTTGTCTAATGGATGATCGTGAGTCCATTTTCTGAAGTGTTCATGTGGCAGTTGTTGAGGGACTGAGGTAGCTGAGTCGATGTCTCCTGAAGAAGATGGTTCTGATGATGATTCAGGAGCAAATATGTTTTCAAATGGAGCATCTTCAGGAGTAGCAAAGGGATTAACTTCATCATTGATGCCAGAAACATTTCCATGATGTACATTTGAAGAGTGATGATTTGTTGATGAGACTGAAGGATCAGCAGCAGGTGCTTCTTGACTTAAAGATATTGAGACTGAAGGATTGACTTCATTCACAGGAATATGAGCATTCTCTGTTGTAGGGATCAACACCTCATTAGTAATTGAATCATACAGTTCATCAAACATAGGATCAAACAATTTCTTTAAATCATCTTCAGAAGGAGGTACATATGGAGTTTCTTGAGAAGAGTTTGGAACAAGGGATGAACCAATGGGACTGTTTTGAAGTGCGGGTCCTGAGCTGGAGTGTCCAGGAGCCATTTGACCGGTCAGCTCATCAAACGTAACGTGAATTGTTTCCATGATATTTCGGGTTCTTTTGTTGTAGATTCGGTATGCCTTTTTGTTTGAAGCATACCCTACAAATACTCCAATGTCTGCTTTAGCTCTAAGTTTTCCTAAGTCTTGTCCCTCATTAGTTGGATAACACAATGCACCAAACACACGAAGGAAAGAGAGATTAGGTTTTCTATTGTGGACAAGTTCATATGGAGTTTTTCCATGAACAGTGTGAATCAGAGAATGATTTTGTGTGTAGCATGCAGTGGCAATAGCTTCAGCCCAGAGAAACATTGGAACCTTTGAGTAGATCAGCATTGTTCTAGCGGCTTCTACAAGAGTTCGATTTCGTCTTTCAACTACACTGTTCTGTTGAGGAGTTCGAGGAACACTTCTTTGATGGCTGATTCCAATGCTTTCATAGAAGTCACTAAGTTGTTTGTTAACAAACTCAGTTCCATTGTCTGTTCGGATAATTCTGACTGTTTTGTTGAATCGAACCTGCAGCTGTTTGATAAGTTTGATGATGATATTAGGAGTTTCATCCTTTGTCCTTAAGAACTTGACCCAGGTGAATCTAGAGTAATCATCAACCACAACCAACACATATTTCTTACCAAAGATGTTCTGCACTCTCATTGGTCCACACAAATCCATGTGAAGGGTATGAATAACTTCTGTAATTGAGTTAGTAGGTTTGGGTTTATGGGCATACTTCTTGCTTTTTCCCAATTGACATGCTGAACAAAGATGATCCTTTTCGTACTTGAGTCTAGGTAAACCTACAACTAAGTCCTTTCTGGTGAGATCATTGATGGTGCCGAAGTTCAGGTGATTGAGACGACGATGCCATAACCATGACTTTGTTTTAGAAGCCTTTGATAACAAGCAGATTGGAGATGACCTCATCATGTCATCGATGGAGATGGTGTAAAGATTTGAGCCACGAGTTCCTTTTAACAGTTCCTTACCATTAAGATCTCTAACAAAGCAGGTATGTTTTCTGAAGGCTACTTCTAGATCAGAATCACAGATTTGACCAACAGAGAACAGATTATGACCCAAACGTTCCACATAGTAAACTCTAGAGATGACACTGTCACCAACAACGTAATCTCCATAGCCCATAATAGCACCGAAATGATCATTACCGAATCTAACAGTCCCGATGAATTTGCTCACGAAGTTCATGAGCCGCGACCGGTCTCCAGTCATATGCTTGGAACAGCCTGAGTCCAGGTACCACAGAACGATTTGAACGATCTGCAGTTGAACACAGACAAGAATGGATAACTGGATAATTGGGATCCCCATTCAAGAATGGGTTCCATTTGGTTAGTTACAATGGTTGGAACACCCATATCAGAAATAGAATCATTCATATCAGAAAGTGAGGCAATGGAATCATTGTGAATAGATGCAGTACTAGTGTCTGTATTAGCCCTGTTCACAGTGTGATCACTTCTTAAGGGAATTGTTCTACCAGTAGGCATCTATTTTCTAGTGGGCATTATCTAATTAGTCTTATGACCAACAGGTATCCAATAAAAGCCTATTTTACTGAATGTTCTTCCTATGGGTTTCCACTGTTTTCTAACTTTCTTTCGTTTTTGCCTTTTAGCCTTCTTAGCATGAATTTTAGCATTAACAATATTAACTGGACAATTAACATCATTAGGCAGAACATTAACACCACATTCATGATTAGAAACAGAATTCAAGCAGACATCAGTACAAGGTTTGCAAATAGTATCAGAAATCGAATTAATTACAGTACGCCTATGGCTAATACTAGAATCAACACGATTCGTTTTATTCGATTCAAACTTAAAGTTCCTAGATTGTTCTTCTACTCTTTTCCAGTGCACATTCTTAGCTTGCGAGGTCCTATCATTCCTTGTATTGTCTTGAGACTTTGACCTGCTCCCTTTAATGTCACTGATTACTCCTGTAGAGGGAATGGGATCATTAGTTGGTTTTACTACTCTTTGCATCACCTGTTTAGATGTGCTGGGATCTGAACTACATGCATGTGCACTAAGGTTCACTTTCTTAAAACTAGAGGTACTGAGATTTGTACTCCTAGAAGGCACACTTGAGTTCTCTTTCTTAGTATTGACAGATCTGGAATCTGAACTACTTAAAGGCACACTACGGTTCTCATTCAAAACATCGGGAATCGAATGCATATCATACTTGGCATTAGGCATCGAGCATGGAATCAAAGGGTTAACTCTCTCACCTAATGACTTTGGGCAAATTGTGATCAAGCATTCTAAGATTTCTTGAGATCGTTTGGCATATAAGCATGCATGTCCAATTGCATTATCATGAGGTTTCTCTAGCTTATCCTCTTCAACAATCTCACGCAGACATTCTAAGCAATTCTTAAGAGATGAGAAGTATGATTGAATAGCAAGTTTGTTGCTCCTTAGATGAGGAGGGACATATGTCACAGACAAAGCATATTTATTACAAGAGTGAACCTTTGATACACCATTCTCCCCATTGGTCATTGGCATTTTCCCTTTTACCTGACTCTTCAGATTCTCAATTTCCTTTTGCAATGAAGCTATTTGTTCGTTATTTTTGTTACGAGTGACCTTAATTGATTCAAATAACTCATTGAAATGACGTTTAACCTTTTCATTTTCTTCTAGAACACTTTCGTTTTCCTTTTGTAAAGCATTTACTAGGTTTTGAAGATGAAACGTTTGAGAATTCTGAGAATCTAAAGGAGGAGGCATTTGGGAGCCTGTCATATTGTTCGTTTGACCCTTTAATTGAGAGATTTGGGCTTTCAACTTTCTGATCGTGTTGCACTGAGCTTGAATCTGTTCATCACGTTTGTTAATTTGAAAAACTGCATCAAACTCTGGAGCATCTGATGATGTCTTGATATTTGAAGTTTTGACATTTTCTTTAAGATGTTGATATTTTAGTTGTAAATTAAAATGCTCAACTTCTAGTTTAGAAAAATGTTTAACCAAATTGTCGTGATCATCCAGTTCAATTTTCTCGTTTAGTTTAGAATTAGTTTTTTCAAGCTCAATGACACGATCATGGGAGACTTTCAGGGCAACAGATAGTTCATGAAATTTGGAAGCATTAATAGAGCAATTTGAAGCAGTAAAAAACATATCTTGAGCAACACATTCAGTAATAAGAGTCTCATTCAATGTATGCAAGTTCTTCCTCTCAATCTCATTATATTTTAGTGCACGCTCATAGTCACTAACTTCAACTATCATTGCATCAAATTCCTTTTCCATTCCCTTGATATCAGTTTCTATCCCCTTTTTAAGACTCTCAAAGTGATCTTTTAGAAGTTTAAAGAAAGGCATGACCTCAAAATAACATTCTTTCATTTGCTCAAAACCCCTTTCTCCTTCAGTTATACCAGTGGGTGTGATCCTTTTCTTGCAAGTTTTCTCAAAATCAACAAATAGTTGAAAAATAACGTATTGGCTAATTAAGGTCTTGCTTTTAGTGGCAATTGTTCTAGGAACAAGATGCATTGGTGTATTAGGAGGATACACAGTCGCTCTAGGCATTTTCCAAAGGGGAGGGTTTGTTTCAACAATATTTTTAGCTTTCTGCTTATCTAAATCCATTTTCCAGAAGACTTGTTCGGGAGTCAACAATGTCTGAGTCTTAAACTTGTTCAAGGAAATCCAGTTTTCCTTCTTGTAGTCATGAGGAGTGATAATTACTTTTTTTTCTTTGCATTTAGGATCATTTAGTTTCTTATTCATCTTTCCCCTAGTGATTTCATTTAGTTTCTTATCATCCTCTGTGCACTCAACGCAACTAGGTTTTTTTCTAGGCTTAAGAATCTCATTGCCATCATAGATCACACTTTGAGCTGCTTTTGCTATCTTTCCGTACTCAGGGTTGGGTTTATCTATAATGGGAACACTATGCTTATCGCTTAGAACTCTATGTTTAGTGACCATGTGAGCAATCTGAATGGTGTTTCCTTGTATGTACAACTTGTTTTCAAGTTTGTTTTTCAAAGTTTTCAGATTAGAAAAGTCTCTCAAGAGTTTTGATTCCTTTGCATTAAATTCTTGCTTAAGCATTTTCACATTTTCTTGAAGTTCTTGTTTTTGCTTAGCTGTTTTAGAAAGTTTATCTTGCAAGGAATTTAATTCTTGTTTCAATACTTCTTCTCTAAAATTACTTTTTCTAATTACTGTACGCACTTGGTCATCCATTTCCTGCTCACGAGTGGTCAACTCAAATTTAGCACGTTGTGCATAAATAGCAACACGTTCTTTATAGGCATTTAGTTCAGAGATTATAGAATCATCAGGGGCACATGCAGTGTATTCATTAAAAACATAGTCATTGTTGACTGCAGAAGATGCATCACTTGGTACAACTTCACTTTCACTTTGTTTCACAAATTGATCATATGGGACAATGTCGGTATTACCCATATTTTCAATATTTGATTCAATAGTTTCAGTTGATAGTACTTTGTCATGCATCTTTTGCACATCAGCATCATCGTATAGTTTTAGTACCTCTGAGATGAGTTTGTCCTTGGATGGGCCAGCTTGTGGTGAAGAAGAGACCTTGGGAGAAACCATTGGAGAAATGCTAGCCATAAAAATTGTGTGTGCAGTAGGTCCATCATCCACATCAGATTCGTATGCATCACAATCAGCGACTTGAAAGGCATTCTGATGATTGTGACCTATCTCCTGAATAGGCTGCTCATCCACATCTGCATCATAGCTCTTGGCATTGCCCTCAGCAAGAAATAGCAATTCCTCTTCATCCAAAGCAGCACCATTGTCCTGAGCTTGTACAAGCAGCATCTTATCTCTGAAGTAATCAGCATTCTGTGGACGCTTTGGAGATGTGTAGTTTCTTGCAATGTGTCCCTCACCACCACAGTTATAACATTTGATCGGCTTAGCTTGACCTTGGTTACCATTCCTTCCTCGATTCTGGTTACCAACATAACCTCTACCAGCTCCACCTCTTCCCTGATCATACTGTCTTTCCTGAACTGGTTGCACCACGATCCTTCCATCTTTAACAGTAGCTTGATTGTGTGAGTTAGATGCAGTTCTGAGGTTGTTGTTGGTTTGTGGGAGAGAATTCATGTTTTGACTAATCAGAAGAGCTAGTTGATTAATGAAGTTACCCACGTGTGCATCAGCATCAGCTTGTTTGAACATAGGATCCGGAATGAGTTTGTGATTACCATTACCCAAGGGTATGACTTGTGAGGCTTTGGTTGTGATTCCGATGTTTGAGTAGAAGGCAGTTGAGTCATTGGACGAGCTTGTCTCTCCCTGGTTGGTTTTGAACTGATTGAGAACCAATTTTTCAAACATAGCATGTCTCTCATTCTGAAGGAGGAATGCATAGAGTTGCTCATAAATTGTATTCTTCAATCCTTTAGTGAGCTTCACAGAGGTGACAAACTTGTGCCATTCGGGATTCATGTTGTTCACAAATTTTGAGTTCAGCTGAAGGTTAGGCATAGTCATTCTGATGTTTCTCATGTCATTCACCAACTTATGAAATCTCACATAGTACTCATAGACACTCTCATCCGGTTTCATCTTGAAGTGTTCAAATTCGTCATAGAGTTGTGATTCTCTGTCTTCCATAGTTAATTCTGAACCTGAGAGAAGCATCTTGACATTATCCCATACTGCCTTTGCATCGGTGTTGTGATTGATCAGCTTGTAGATGTCTTTAGGAAGACCTTGAAGAACAATGTTAGAAGCCCTGATATCTGCATCGAATCTCTTTTTCTCCTTATCATCAAGCTCATCATACATTTTAGGTCTGTCCATTCCGTAAATAGGAGTTCCATCTTCATTAGTGTCAAGTATATCTCTGGTCGTCTCAACTCGATACGGTCCTTCATCAATGGATTTGAGAATGTTGACACCATTTTCCTTTCCAAGGCAGTACAATCTGATTCGTTGAGCCCAAGAATCGTAGTCGGTTCTGTCAAGCATGGGTGGACGAGTATCTGAGCCAGTTGCTTGAACATCCTCGGCAACAGTGGAGATGATAGTAGGAACGTTGGTAGACATATTAACAGATTATACGGGATTTTATAACTCTATGATTAAACCGGGAAATAGATTCTTTCACGGGATTTTACTAAATCAAGAGAAAACCGTAAACAATCACCCAAGTCGCTAGAAGAAACTGCACCAAGTCGCTAACACCTAATTCGCTACACTCCCAAGTCGCTAAAGTCCCAAGTCGCTAGATGAGTGCAAGTCGCTAAGCAGTAACTCGCTAAGCCTCAAGTCGCTAGCAAAATTTTGGCAGCAATTCGCTACACAAGTCGCTAAAGATACAAGTCGCTAAATAGCAACTCGCTACAGACCAAGTCGCTACCACCAAGTCGCTACCCGTAGTGGAGAGTCCACTACTTGTACTGTTAATCGCTAGATCTAAGTCGCTAGCTCCAAAACTGTAACTCGCCACGATATTGCAAAGCAAGTCGCTACGAAGAATAAAGTCCGAATGTCAAGTCGCTAGCAAGAAAACCACATAAACATCACTTTTCAATCCAAAAACAACCCAACCAAGATGATTCAAGCTTACCAAATGAAAACCTAAACACTTGTGATGATTCTAAACATAAAAGTACTAACAAAATCCAAACTTTAACACAAGAAATCAACCAAATGATGCACAAACCACTAAACTTTTTCAAACTCAAAAACCACCTAAAAACCACTAGAAATCCAAAGATGTGCAAGATATGATCTAACCATGGCTCTTGATACCAATTGTAGGATATTAGTTTTCACATACACATCAAACCATAACACAAAGTGGCGTATAAATGGAATTCTAGAGAGAGAAAGGTAGAGGTTTAGGGAACTTAGTGAGAGAAAGTGAAAGATATTATTATGAGCTCCAACTCTCTACCTTGGGAGGTAGAGAGTATTTATAGTCTTACATAAATCGCCACACATCGGGCTGTGGATCAGGCATACAGTGGGTAAAGACCCGTCCGTCCTCCATGGTGTTACTTAACTAAATACTACTTAACTAAAAAGAACTACGACTACGAGCTTTCTAACGATTACATATACTTGAGGTGACCGACTCTTTAATACCTGGAATTTCTAATTCCTAACAAAATTAAAGGAAATTAAAAAGATAAAATATATTAAATAAACGCTATCACTATTTGCAAAATGATGTTTTTGATTTTATGTTTTTATGAAACTTGAATTTAAAACTACGTGACGTACTAAAGAAAATGTGAAACTAAAGCAATATAAATCCTAAAAATATGAAAATGACATTTTTACAAACCTAATGATAAAAGAAAATTTTTAGAAAAATAAAATTATTTTTATAACTATTTAATTAATTATTATTAATTAAAAACTATTTTTAACTATTTAATAATAGCCTAAAATACAAGAAAATAGGAAATAAATCTAGAAAAATGAAATTATGACTTGGAAAAATCTAAAATAACAAAAGAGAATTTTCAAAACTATTTTTATATTTTTCTGATTATTTTTGTATTTTTTATGAATTAAAAACTATTAAAAACTAATTAAATTGCTTAAAAATACAAATTTAACTAAGAAAAATCTGGAAAAATATTTTTTTGACTTTTTATATTTATCTAAACCTAGGAAAATTGAAAAATTATTTTTTTGAAACTTTTCTGAATTAATTGTATTAAATGCTAATTAAAATGACTTAAAAACTGATTAAAATCAAGAAAAATACCAAAAAGACCTAGAAAAATCTGAAAAATTCAAGATAAGTCTAAAATAATATTTTGAATCTAGGAAAAATATAAAAACAGGGGGTTGTGTGTAAGAAAATGCAACTGCAATGCAAAGTGCTAGAGAATAAGCACTTGAAATAAGCCACAAGCCACAAATAAGCACCAAACTGATACAGAAGCTATAAAATGCTAAAATTACTCAAAATGAACTAAAAACAACTATCTTAAACCTCTGAATTGTACCCTACACAGATTTGGCTATTTTGAGTTAAAGTGCTAAAAACAGTTTTAAGGGCTACTTTGTGGACTGAAAATAAGCACTCAAGATAAGTTGAAACTAAAAACCAAATGCTGGAACCTAATCTAGACCTGGCTAGCTATGTCTAAACCAGAGATGAGCCCTGGATGAGCTCTGATGAGCTTGGTGCAAGCCCTGCACAAAACCTGTGCACACTCAGTTAATATTGAGTTTGTGCACATGGGAAATGAGACCCATTTGACAAGCTCATTTGGAGCTTTTAAAAAATTGACAAAATTCTACAAAAATGATAATAAGCAAGTAGACCAACTGAACTTTAAAAACCTACAATTTTTTTTGATTTGGCTCAGAAATGAATCCAAGAAAAATCACCCCATTTGGGTGAAAACTGGTATTTTCAGTTTTTGACTTTTTAACAGTTTTGTTTTGTTGACTTATATGAACTTTGAGACCAATTTGTGGGATGATTGTGATGTTAATTGATGAAATAAAGCTACTGCAAGCTATGTTTATGAATTCTAAACACAAAACAAGTGTTTGATTTCTAAAAATCCTATCAGTTAAGTTATTAAGACAGATTGAATGAGATGTTGACTTTTGTGGTGTGCAGGTTCAGTATTAAGACAGCTATAAGTCAAATAAAGCTTAACAAGCCTAAACCAACAAATCTCAACCAATGAGCAAACCTCTAACACAGGCTAACCACTGATCCAAACACACCTTTATATAATTGATTTGCAAATTTAATGAGCTAACTACTGATTTAGCTAATGCAGACAATCAAAATGAATCTAAGTGAACTAAATACAACTTAATCAACAGAAAGAAACTAATTTAAACCATAGCTACAGATCAAGCAATGAGACTTGAAAAATTGACTTACTTAAGGTCCTTAGCCACAATGGCTTGAAATCAATCAAACCAGAACCCCTATCCTATTTATATCATCCCAAATCATTATAATTTAACCCATTTCCATGCTCTGCAACAACCATATCCATTTCCATTTCAGTTTTGGCCCAGTTTGACTTTCTTTGACCAAAACCCAATTTTGCTTGAAACTAAAATGTAAGCTTATAAAAAGCTCTAAGTAGCTTATAAAAGCTTATTAGAACTTAGAACTGAGCTATTTGAAGCTTGAAGGTAGGAGTTGGAAACTGAAATTTGCAACAGTGGCATAAAAATATAAAACTAGATAGAACTTTGGAATTGATGCTTAAAAATAGATTACACTGATAATTATACTTGAGTTTGATACAAGAAAACAAAAGGTAACAGATTTGAACTTGAACTAGAACATTTATTCTAAAAACGACATTGATGAAAATTTAAAACTAAAAGACTACTCATTTCTTCCTTCTCTTGCTTCCTTTTTTATAGCAACTGCTTTCTCTCACTACTCTGAGCATATCCCACTTGATTTGAGGCCATTGGATGTCTAGGAGTGATCTTGGCCGTTTGATGCGTTTTTGGCGCCAAAAAGGTATTTTAGCAGTTGGGGTTGAGTGAGGGGAAGGAGGTAGCATTAAATGCTCTTTGGAGTGTTGTTGAGGTGGGGGGAACAAGGTGAGTGGGGGAAGAGTAGGAGGTGTGGGAGATGGTGTGTTGCAGGGTATTTGGTGAAGAAGAAAGAAAAAAAGGGCGCGGGTTGCTTTGTTTAACCAGATGGGTTGACCGGGGTTAATATTAAAAAGGGGGGTCCAAATTGCAAAGGGTCCAATTGGTTTGGCAGGGTCACAAGTGTTATGACAAGGGTCCAAGGCTTGTATTAATAATCATAGGGACCATTTGTGTAAATTCTGAAAAACAAGGGACCAAGGCTGCCATTTTATCAAAGTTATTCCAAGGGACCAAAAGTGACAAGTTTCAATAGTACAAGGACCAAACTTGACATTTTCAATTTTCCAAGGGCCATTTTTGCCAATTTTTAAACTTGAAGGACCAAACTTGTAATTTCTCAAAACTTTTGATATTTTTCACCAAAGGACTAATTTTGACAAGTTATGATTTTAAAAGGACCTTTGGTGATTTTTCTTTTGAAATAAGTGCTCATGGACTATTTCTGACAACTTTTGAAACTTGGGGGACTGAAACTGCCAATTATGCAAACTTAGCTCATTTTTCATCTGATTTTGAACATTTTGTATCTGAAACATATAAAATGCAATTTTGAAATATTTTCAGTATTTTGATGCATTTCTGAGCATTTTTAAGTGTTTTGCAGTTCAGATTTAACCAAAAATGATGAGTATTTACACACTCATCAATCCCCCACACTAAACTATTGCTAGTCCCTAGCAATATTTTGAGAAAAACTTAATGGGTTTGAATCTCTTTACCAAAAGCCATTACTTCTGGTGTGTCTAGATCAAAGTAGAAATTATCATACTCCGGCGGAGATATGATATGAGTGAGTTCATCTGAGAACTCCTTGAAGGTGAATGAATCATATTCAGAATTGATATGAGTGGGTTCACTAGTGAACTCCTCCAATGTAAATGATTCATAATTGGGGAGAGAATTATGAGAATGAAAAGTGGTACTGCCACTAATCTTCTCTCCCATAAAACAGAAGGCTTTCATTTCCGGAATAGAATCATCGGAAAGAATGTCACTATCCTTAATGGGGATAGGAGAAGAAATAGGCTTTTCATTAAAAGCCTCAATTCTAGAAATGAGAAGATTAACATTCAATAATGTTGCACGAAGTGCTTCATCTTTGATTTCAGTGTTAGTAACTTCATCATTCTCTTCTTCTAAGCTAACAAGCTCAGAAGGTAAATCTTCCACATAAACGATGTCTCCACAAGATAACGAATCATCATCATCAGAATCGGAGAACATCTCAACATGATCTTTTGGGAAGACAAGAGGGGTAGGGATATCACACAAATGCTCGAGAATTCCCTGTGACTCTCTTGGGATTGGGACAAGGTTCTCAACACTAGACTTTATGAATTCGTCCGATTCCTTTTCAGGAACAGTGTCGAGATGCTCGTCCCCCATGTTCAGAGAGTGAGTGGGAGCTTCGGGTGTGATAGCAGTTGTTTGAGATGGAATCTCAACTGCTGGGATATCAACTGACTGAGGGAGTTGAGAAATAATATTAAAAGGATAAAAACTCTCCTCGTCATCATCATATAGAGCTGCCTTAAGAAATTGGGAACGCCTTAGAGCTGCATGCTCTAGGACTAATAATTCTTCCCTAGAGTTACGGGCCTCTCGTTCTTCGGCTAGCAATTCTCCCATGGTCTTTTCACCACTCACTTGATTCTTAAAGTTTTGAATCATATCATCAAGTGTTTTCATTGCGGTTTCAAAATTTTGGGAAATTTCTTGAGACAACGGCTCAGGTGGAGTTTGAACCGCATGATGCTGTGGAGGTTGGAAATTGTCAAACCTGTGAGAGTCATGATTGTTACAAGGAAATGGATTCTCTATTTGACGATCAGAGCTGAAGTGGGGACCTCCACAGTTCTCACAACAGTAAAACTGTTGAGTCTGGACTGGTGAATTATATGGATATTGGTCATAACCAAAGTTCTGAGCATCACCGGAAAACTGTTCATAGACAAACGTGTTTCCGGATTGACACTCAAATCCTTGGTGAGGACCTCCACAAAATTCACAGCAGTTATGTTGATTATATGAAGATAAGTCGGGCTGTGGTGGGTAATTGGAAAAGTTTGAGGGGTCGTTAAATGAGTTCGGAGTAGGATCATAATCAAATGAATTCCTCGAACCACAAAACAAACAACTCCCGTTATGAATATCATTACCACATTGTACACACGTACACCAACGACAGGGTGAACCAAAAAGAGGCTCACCACAACCGACGCAAGGAATAAACGATTTCATTTGAGAGTAATGAGAAAGAATCGGTTCATTCAAAGAATCAACAAAACCAACATGGTGATCCGAATGACTATCAAGTCTCGAAGAGCATTTTGAAAAATCCGGAGGTGGGACAAGTGGTGTGCTCTGAGAGCTAGCAATTTCCACTACTTCCGTTATGGTCTCCGGTGTTTGAACGGGTTCATCGTAATCAATTCTGATTCTCGACCTTTTTTCATCGGCTTGAATTTGTTCAATTAGATTACGGGCTCTAAATTCAAAGAGATTGTCCTCGTAACCCTCGGTGGGTGCTTGAGGTAACACTAACATTCGAACGGGTTCGTCAACATTAGAACGTATTTCGGGATGTGGCGTGGGGTCGAAATAACTTTGAAAAGACTTTTTGATGGATAATTCGCACAAATCGCAAAATTCGCTTGAACTAGGCCTTCCACACCGCTCACACACTAATCTAAACATAGTATCTTAAGGCAAAATTAAGTCCTTATCAAGATAGGATGATCTTTCCTACTCATACATAACTCACCTAGATCACACTCTAAGACGATTGTAGATCTACCGTTTCATCCTTAATCCATTACTCTTCCGCTCTTAAGCTCACACTTCATTTCTTACTTAATCTCTCCCATCTAGCCTTAGAGATCTTTTATGGCAAAATTGATCATTAATCATCCTCGCCTCAAAATTGATCAAAGTTGATCAAAATCTAGTTTTCCCATCTCAAAGCTTCTAGGATATTTTCCAAAACATTATCCTAAAACACAACCTGATCTCTAGATCATTTAGCTTCAATTGACACTCCAAATCTTTAAGTGTTATCCTTGCTCATCCATTGGTACTCTTGAAAGTTCCAAATCCTTCCATAAATAACAATCATTAGCTACATCATTCATTACCTTCAAGTACTCAAGCACCCCTTCATTTAAAGCACTTAAGAGGACTGAAACAATCAAAGATGATATAGGTCTTAGATCTTAGAAACATCATTTCCACCCTTTCATAACTGCTGAAAGCCGGATCCCTAGGATTAACCTAGACGGATCCCTCTGAGGAAGGAACCGTGGGATCCGGATGACATTTTATGTCAAATCTTGCTAAAACAATCATTTCAACTCATCTTCCTAACTCAAACACTCCATCTCATCTTAAATGAGTTCCTAGATCAGTGCAACCTCTGAAGTTGACTCTTGTGCATGTCAATCATCACATTCCAATGAATCCTAGTGGCTTAAGGCTTAAATGCACTTGCCAAATCTCTTAGTTTATAAACCACCTTGTTAGGACCTCCATAGTCATCACTCTCATCCTAACTTTCAGCTTTTGCAACCTCTTGAAATCATCTCATCATGAGGAAAACCCCAAGTAGTAACTTATCCACCAAAGAACCACCCATGAAAAAGGCTCGTGTTATACATGAAATCTCTTCAACCGAATCATCTCCGGTCAAGCCAACAAATGATAGGATCCTTCCTCATCTAATCAAACCAATTCCTAAAAGGATAGTACCCACAAAACTACCAATGTCAAACACCATCATACCTCCTAGGCCAAACAATATTATCTCCACTAAACCATCACCATTGGTTCCTAGAGCTATTTCATTTACATCCCCACTATCATCACCACACCTCTACAATTTAGAGGACTTGCCTCCTAGGCCGTCTCATCCGCTTCCGCCGACAACATTCTCCTCATTAGGAGGAATAATGGTTCAAAATCAAGGTGTTGAGTCAACACTTGCTCCGGCTTCCTTTTCGCCGTTTCCATCATATAATCCCATTTGGATTATGAAAAATCATCAAAGTCAACCACCCGACCATATGGAAGTTGACACTTCTCTACCACCACCATCATTTTTGGTTGAGTCATTCTCAAATGCACCTCCACCAATCCCTCCATCGTTTGAAGCTCCACAAGCCGCTTCAATTGATCCTTCGCATCAAGCCTTTTCATTTCATCCACCACCACTACCTAGCCATAACAAAGATTGCTATTATTGTCAACATGTTGAAAGTTTGATACATAAAGTACGAGAAGACCAACATTTCATGTTCTATCATCTCCTCGAATGTTTCGATGAGATCAAACCTAAACAAAACCTGAGCTAGAAGAATTTTAGTGGTGTCCTAGCATCAAGCGTTAGTTGGTCTAGAAATTCCTAGTCATGTATTGTCTATTTTCTTATTTTTAGAGTCATGTATATCATAACTCTTGTTTTATTAAATGGAATTACATGCTACTTGTTATTTTGTTGAGCATATTTTTTTTTTGTGATAACATTACTTGTTATATCACCTTGGTTGTTATTGAACAGCTAATACGGATCCCTCAGAATAGCCTAGACGGATCCCTAATAGGAGGGAACCGTGGGATCCGTAAGACAGAAAGCTTTCTTTCTACTAACGTGAATCACATTTGCAGGAAATTGTGAATTATACTTGCTTTCTAACCTTTGTTTTGTAGTTATTCAATTTACACATAAATACTTTGACATCCTAAAGCTAGGGGGAGCTTATGTCAAAGCAATACATTGCAAATTACTTGCAATACTAGGTTTACATTTCGTGACATCCCCTTGCAAAATTACAATCATCAAGGGGGAGCACATTCGTCTCATAGACGATATCTTTTGCAAACTTATTTGCAAACAAACTAGATTAATATCACTTACTTGACGCCCTTACATAGGGATGGACTCGTCAAGGGGGAGTAAAGACAAGATCATTTCCCGTTATTTGCTCTCTATTTCTTTTTACTTTTACTTCTTTCACATATTTTTTCTTAAAAACGATATGTTGCTTTCCTTCAAACACTTTTTGTTTCGACAAAAAGGGGGAGAAGAAAGTAAAAACTACAAATTCAAACTTTTACGAATTTTAGCTTTTCCTTAAAATAATTTTATGTTTTGTCATCAACAAAAAGGGGGAGATTGTTAATACAAATAAGCCGTAAAAACATTTATTTATATTTTACGATCTTCTATTGTTTTGTCGATAACAAACGTAAAATCATATTAAAGAAACAAATAAAATACGTAAATGGTTTGAACTAATAGTTTCTAACATATTCACATTTTCACATAAAACACTAAAACAAGTATAAGTGGTTTTATGATTTAGTAATACATATGTACAACAACTAGTGTCTACATATTTGGATAAAATATACACATAACTAGTATGTAGTATATTGGGTAATATAAATGGTTAGAAACTTAAGTATCACAACCCATTGGGCAAATACATTGAATGTAGTTGGGTACAACCCAAAGCCCATAACCCATGGATCTTGACCCATAACCCATTGCATGACATCATGCTTATATCACATATGGATAATACCCATAACCCATGGATCAACCCATACCCAAGTGACTAAGTGCATTGCACTCAAAGATACATTGTATCTAGCCAAAGATCCATGGTTCAACCCATGACCCATGACCCATAACCAAAATACCCATGGGTAAAGAGGAGCGTTCCACGGATCCCTAGTTTTGTGCTAGCCGGATCCCAAGTGGAAGGGATCCATGGGATCCGGGGAACAGTAGGATTTTTGACTCTATAAATAGTGAGTCATTTCTTCATTATTTCCAACCCCTTTTCTAACACACTTTCTCCCCTGAGTTAAATCTCACTAACCTTAGAACCAAGAGATCTATGTTTGTAGTTTTGTTTTTGTGTGATCTTTTAGGTTCCTCTTAAAGGCAAGATCACCACCTTTGAAGTCGAGCAAGCTCAAGTCCATGAGTTGCCATGCTTCCTCATCATCAAGGCTACTGAAGTCTTCTTGTTGATGATTCCTTTATTTCTTCAAAGAAGTGTAGTGTTGAAGACATTAGTGAAGATGTCTCAAGTGTCAAGACGAAGATATTAGTGAAGGGTATCTATCGTCTATAGGATAAGCACTTGTGGTAGGTGCTTAGAAGTCAAGACAAAGAAGCATTAGTGAAAGGTGCTTAGAAGTCAAGACAAAGAAGCATTAGTGAAAGGTGTTTAGAAGTGAAGACACAAGACATTAGTGAAAGGTGTCTTGTAGATCTAGTCAAAGGCATTAGTGAAAGGTGCCTTAGATGTACATTCGATATGGTGTGTTTCGATGTACAAGATAGACTAGTATTAGATCCAAGGATATTGATATCCTTGATGATGTTGTAAAGGAGTAGATCTCCTTTGGGATTAGTCGTTGGTGTAGTGTGGTAGTAGTTCCTCCATTGTAATGGAACTAGGTGCTTAGCCTAGTACCTAATAAAGGGTAGGCGACGTTGTGAAGGTGTAGTTCACCTTGGAGTGAAAGAACTAGGTACTTAGCCTAGTACCTTATAAAGGGTAGGCGACGTTGTGTAGGTGTGGTTCACCTTGGAGTGAAAGAACCCGGTGGTTAGCCTAGCACCGGAAAAAGGGTAGGCGACGTTGTGAAGGCTTCTCCGCCATAAGGAGATTGGTGTAGTGTTTACGAACTCTCGAGTAGGTGACTCGGGGAGTGGAGTAGGGCAAGGAAGGTGTCCTTGTAGCCGAACCACTATAAATACTCGCGTTGTGGTTTTGTGCTTCTTACTCTTATCTTTTCATTACATATATTTATATGCTTGTTTATCAACATCCAACACACACAACCAAATAGATTGACATAAGTCAATCTAAATAGTTTAAAAGGAAGTTTAAATTGGTAAAACTATTCAACCCCCCCCCCTTCTAGTTTTCCACATGTTGATCTAAAGAACATACCCCAGTCATGGAGAACACTCTACATCATGATTGCAAAATCCGTTTCTGGACTTGATAATGGTCATGAACATCACAAGCTCATGGAACTACAGATATTTTGGGCTTTGGTCAACATGAAACACATTGAAGTTGAAGCTCTGATATGGGACGACATGATGACTTACCTTAAAAAGCTTGGCACCAAAATCCCGTATATCAGATACAGCAAACTGTTGATCCAAAGAGCTCTAGGGTATAATCCTGACATTCCCTTGAGACTTAATGACCCAAATCAACACTCCGCGTTGTATGAGCCCACACTCACTGTCAGATTTAAAGACTCGACAACAAAGAAAGAGGGTGTAATGTTGCCAGATCATCTTCTTTCTGAAGACATCAAACAATTGTATTCGTACAAAAGATATCTGGTAGCAGTTGATGAAGGCAAAGTAGGTTTCCTTGATGAAAAATCCTCTGGTACACCTACTAGGAAAACCAGGAGAGGCAGTGCAGGAAGTGTTACAAGCACTGAGAGTCAGAGAAAGTTTCCTAAGAGGTCACATACTCTGAAAAGGAAAATTCCCTCTAAGGAAGCCATTCCTATTCCCAAGCCTGAACCGAAACAAACGCTAATGGATGAAACCTCTGAGGAAACTGAATCAGACGAAGAGGTCACCTACTCTGAAACTGCAATCGATGACACTCACACAGTAGCAAAACCTCCCAGTCCAAAAGCTGATAAAGGTAAGGGGAAAACTCCTGTGCTTGAGCATGATAAGGAAAGCTCTGAAGAACAACCATTTGATGAGGAAAGAGACTATCAAAAGAAGTTAAAGAACCTCAGACTCAAACATCTTGCCAATGAATTCGTACTGGATAAAACTCGTGGCCCCGAAGGGTCAAGTGGTGGAACTCAAGCCACACCAGTTTCCGATGCGGTTAATCAACCCGATAAGGGAACTGGTACCACCACCCACGAACAACAACAAAGGCAGATAGAGGATTCCATCAACTACAAATTTGAGGAACCACACATGCAAAAGACTGAGAAAACTCCTGGTGAAGATACTAAGGCTGATGAAACGGCTAAGTCTGGAAATGATGAAGATCTTGATTATGATAATTTTCTTCTAGACAGTCATGCACGCTCCAAGGAGGAAACTTTTGAGCCACTTAAGGACCATGAGCCACCTCACGTCTCCTCATCATCAGACTCGTCTTCTCACTCTTCACCTCCACCATCCAAAGGCACAACCAGATCCATATCTAAATCTGTGAAGAAACCAACTGACTCTTGGATATCCCGGGCTAATACCAAGATTGTCAAAGCTGTCAAGCAGGTCAGGAAGAAAGACGTGACCAACAAGAAGTTGAATCAACTAGCTGACAGCACCAATCTTCTACATGACGAGATAGACAAGATGTCTAGTGAAAGGGAGTATGTCCAGAAGTTCATGAATCGTGATCTTCAAGGGGAAATGAATGAGATGATTAAGGGATATACTCACAAGTTCCTTCTCGACACCGTTCCTGGCGTGACAAGAGAGATGTTCAACAGACAACTCTATCCGAATCTGATGCATTTGGCCAAGCAAACTATAAGATCAACACCTATGACCGTAACAATCAACCCAACTGATCCTATAGTGTTCTCCGATTCTGAATTGGTTTCCAGGCTGGTAACTCAAATGTCTAAACGATCTGCAACATTTACTTCTTACGAAGGTAAATTGTTTGACGCATTGTTGGAATACCAACTCAAATCAGCATGCAGAGAAGAAGCTGAAAGGCCTAAACGTCCAAGAGACGATGACGATAAGGATAAGGATAAGGATAAGGAGCCTAAATGTCCAAAGAAGTCTGGAGAACCCTCCTCTGTGCCACAACCACCCCAAAGGACACCAACACAATGACGATCTCCTCCACGCTCTTCTACTGACAAACCTCAGGACTCTGAGTCACCACCCCAGACAGAGAAAACTGGTGATCATTTCGAATACACTGGTGGTGACGATGAGGAAGTCCCTGAGCCCCAACAACAACCCACCTCTCCCGACACAACAAAGAAACCAGCATCCTCATCTAGGCCAAAGAAGAAGAAGAAGACGACTAAGGCTGATGTCGTCTCATGGCTAGACGAAGATGACACTGAATATGACTGGTTTTCTACACTTGTTGATGCTACTCCCTCCCTACCTGAAGGTCAAGATATGGTAGAAGGTCGAAAATTGGAGCATGCTAAATTTCTTCAAGAAAAGTTTCGGGTGAAGAAGATGACCAAGTCAGAGTTAAAACGCATCAAGAATGAAGCTTTTCAACTGCTCAAAGACAGCTCAGAAAGTGCTATTGAAGTTGAATATCATCTTGAAAACATAGCACGAGCCATGTCTAACAACATCGATTGGCTCAACCCTGAAGCGAACATTGACTTCACCAGAAAAGACAAGGCTCCATACTACACCGACTGGTCCAGACCTCTACCAACGATTGGCCAACCAGATCAACCAAAGATTCCATTTCGCTACTTCTTCAACAAAGACCTGGAATTTCTTCTACATGGTAGCGATGTGTCTAAGAAATACGCTACATCACTTACACTTCCGTTCCTGGCAGCCATATACTCCAACTGCATAGCCATCGAGGAAAATGCTACTCACATGTTTGCCAACAGAGTGGAAAATTATGACCTTGATGCGATGTATGGGATTCACCATTGGCCTGAACGCCGAAGAATCTTCTACAAAAGCTGCCAGGTTCAAAAGTCTACACATGAAGTGTTCAGTGATAAAGGGATCGTTGTTGTTAAGCATGTAGCTCTCTCGTCTAAATGGGACTACACTTTCCTCAAGAAAATCGTGGTCAAAAGACAAGACGAAGAGGACTATGCTTTATGTGAAGCGGACTTTCAGAATTTGTCTCTCAATGACATTGAAGATCTGTACCTTGCCAAAGTACAGGGAAGAATGAGACAATTCTCGACAGAAATCCAACGTGAATTCATCAAGTCCTTGCTAATCTTCATCAGAAGCATCGGGATCCAGGAACGTGTAGAAGATTTACAACTTGCCGTTGAGTCGTATCAGACACGTGTCAACCTCACCAAACCTCAGCTCGACCTCCCCGACATCAATCATCTTCCTCAATACACTCTCATCAGCAAACCGTTTAGAGTAGTCTACCGTAGTGAACTACATCACAACTGCTTGATGGCGTGTAAAGATCTTCATAAGTTTGGAGATCACACACTGAAGAAAGTCGGGGATGGGTTGGCTTATTCGTTAAAGGCGATACAACAAGGCATTGGGTCACCAAAGCGATGAAATTCTCAGGCGAAACGGGATGTGAAAAGGATCATCACGCGGATCGATGAAAGGTTGTACAGAAGGGACCAGTTCAGAACTCTGGAGAGCTTCGTAGGTGGCCGTCCCAGGATTTCTCTCACAGGCTATCAACGCCCTGTTCGCATTCCTGGAAATATTTCTGGACCACCTGAATCTCCTGGTACCCCTTGAGCTATTTCTTTTTCAATATTGATTTGGATGTGTGATTATTTTATGACAACGGCTTGTGCACACATAACAGTGTACAACCCGTTCTTGTAATGAAAGGACCCTGTGGTACGCTTCAGTGCCACAATCCTTACAAAAGGAGCGAAAGCTTCTTACTTTTAAGAAAAACTTATCAAAACTTTCACTTTCAAAGTTTTTGCTCAAAAGAACAAGTACTTCCCCTTATAATTTTTCAAAACCTCAAAAGTTAAGATCACTTGTTGAGGGAGAGTATTTGCTTATAAACTTTTTTCACAAAATTGTTCTTCATGGTAATCTTCCCGTAAAACTCGAAATGGACATATTCAATATCAAAACTTCGTCAAAAATAACATTTATATGCCATTTTTTAGGGGGAGAAAAATTATGTGATAAGAAATATGTTGTGAATTGCTATTGAATCTTCGTGTGAAAAGACTTCAACCCATGAACTGACGAAAACTGAACAGTCATACATCGAAAAGATTTGTTCTCCAAGATTTATCCGAGTAGATCGTACCTTTCGAGAAACTCCTGATAGACATGAACCTTGACGGGTTTGACAACCTTTCGGGGTTGTCCACATCTTCAAGGTAGTTATTAGAGCTAGTTGTCACCTAAAAACTGACAATGTATCTCTTTAACTATACAACGTAACCGTGTCTCGCGGGTAATTGTCTATCTTGAGTTGATCAATTCAAAAGTGCGCGCTCTTCTCTCACCGTGCAAATTTCTATCAAAACACTTAAGCACGTGTGGAGGGGGAGTATTTCTGCAAAATACAAAACTCTCGAAGTATTACAAAATGTTTCTTACTTATAAATACTTTGAGAGATTCTCATGCAAATTGGTTTTGTGGCAATGGAGTTATAAGGTGATTAAGGTTAGGAATAACCGTCCTATGATCCGCCAGAGCCGGAGAGATCTACTCAAGGACTCCACCAATAGTTAGAATCTAGAAATCCTTAGGTATGATTATAAAAAGGAGAAAATGAGAAACGGAGAAAGAAGGCGTTGAAGAATTTAAAAGAAAAGAAAAGAAAATGGTGAAAAGAAATAGCCCTCCAGATTATTCAACTTAGGGCAGACACCGGGTTCAATTCATATGCTACTGGTTGTCACTTGATGACACCGGTATTGAAGAACAAAGTCGTCATGGACCCAGTGACGCATGCACTAAACCTTCTTTGCCACTCAAGTTTCTCTCAACAGAAGCTTGTTTCATTCTCACAGGGAACCCTACGTAAACTATCGGTATTCTCTTAGAGATTGTTGGTATTGAAGAAGGAGACCCTCTCCCTAGTCTCCACTCAGGAAAACCAAAGTGCACTATTGAGTCTAGAGCCACGAGATTCATCAAAAGATCTCTTAGGTACACTTGACAATTCATCGCTTGTCGTTCAACAATAAGAACACAAGTGATATATTATCGTGTCCTTCACAGATCTTTGCAATCTGTCGAGAACATTTATGAGAGGTTCACACATGTGATCCTCAGTGATTGAATGGAAACTCCTGCCAGGGTCAACATCAAACAGCCCTGACAGCAGGTCACTTCGGTAACTCCCCGTGGATTATGCTTAGTGTGTCTCAAACGGTCTACAGTCGTGGGGTGATGCTTCGGTGTACCTCAGCGACTCATCTGAACTGTAGGTGTACTTCGGTACATCGCGTTATCTCACTTGTGGGACTCCAGTTCAGGAACAGCCCTTGTAAGAATTAAAGTTTTGTTTTCACACTATGATGTTAACACTCTCGAAGTTCAAACTTGTAAGGGCTAGATTATTTCTAACCCATGTTTTATGTTTTCTTCTTATGGATGCTTGCGGGTAGAAAGAGATCGTGCAGATTCTCCACATGCTTACGCCAACTACATCATCAAAGAAGTTCTCTCATATTCAAAGGCAACACAAAGTCATAATGATTCTTCATCAACAAAGAATCTACAAAGTTTAAAGACTAAAAGAACTTCATCAAAGCTGAAATCCAACGTTAAAGAGCGGTGAGCATGTTGGAGAAAGACGTGGAGACACTGGAGCAACGAAGCAGACCTGATGCAGATAACCTCAACATACTATCACTTTCACCACAAAGAACAAAGAACTTAAGAACAAGGAAATCAAAAGACGTCAAAGCAGAATACTTCAAAAGATACAAGATCCCTACACTGGGGAAATTGTTCGAATCAAGGCCCTTCTTCTCACAAGAAAGAAGAATGTCAGAAGACGTCAAAGCTACTATTACAACAACACCTACATCGTTTATCACTCCTTCATTCATCACCAACACTTAGGGGGAGATTGTTGGAATCACTCCTAAACTAGATCACAAGTGTTAGTGATTAATATGTAACAGTTAGCTTAATTAGGCCTTTATGTTTGTTATTAAGCTAAGGCTTGTGTAGAAGGCCCATGAGCCTTGGCCCAAGCCCATAAGAAGGGAAGGATGCTAGTATTGTTGCCCTAGCTCCTTGCCCTATAAATAATCCTTGTAAACCCTCACTTGAGGGTTGGTTGTTCAATTCACTCATTCACTCTACGCATAACTCTTCATATATTATCATACGTGTGTGTGTGTGTTTGTTCATCCGATCTCTTCTTCTCTATTTCTTCTATTGATGCTTGTGTTATGAATATGGGAACCTAACATCCTTATCTTATATGTCGATGACATATTGATCATGGGAAAAGACATTCGAAGTTTGCAAGATGTAAATCTTATAACAAGGGGAAGCAGCATTTATTCTGGGAATCAAGATCTACCGAGATAGATCAAGGCGGTTGATTGGACTAAGTCAAAGTACTTACATCGATAAAATATTGAAGATATTCAATATGCATAATTCCAAGAAGGGATACTTGCCGATGCAAGCTGAACATGGCTTAAGTAGTGAACTATGCACGTCAACACCTGAAGAGGTGGCACACATGAGAAAAGTTCCTTATGCTTCGGCTGTAGGATCTATCATGTATGCTGTGAGATGTACAAGGCCTGATGTGGCGTTTGCACAAAATATCACCAGTCGATATCAACAGAATCCAGGTGTGAAACACTGGCATGTTGTTATGAACATTCTTAAGTATCTAAGGGCTACTAAAGATATGTTTCTAGTGTATGGTAGGAATCCAGATGCAGAACTTGATGTTACAGGTTTTTGCGATGCGTCTTTCCAAACTGATAAAGATGATAAGAAGTCTTAAACGGGATATGTCTTTGTCATTAATGGAGGAGCAGTTGACTGGAAGAGCAAAAAGCAGACAACGACTGCGATGTCTATTACAGAAGCTGAGTACATAGCTGCTTCGGAAGCTGCGATGGAAGCTGTTTGGATTAGGAAATTCATTTCGGGACTCGGAGTAATGCCCTCAATCGAATTACCTTTAAATGTGTATTGTGACAACTCTGCTGCAATAACATTTTCCAATGAGCCTGGAGTCATGAAGGGCGCCAGACATTTTCCTCGTCGATATCACTATGTTCGAGAACAAGTCGAAATAGGTGAAATCAATCTACTCAAAGTTCATACAGATGATAATCTAGTTGATCTCTTTACGAAGCCTTTGCCAAAAGAAAAACTTACTGACCATGCTGATGGGATAGGACTTCGTTTAGCTAGCAGTTTCATGCAGATATGTGATTAGTATTTGGATAAAGGATGTTATGAACAAATATTATTTAAATGAAATAAAATAGTTGTTTATGTTTATTTTTCATTTTCTTAATATTATATCCTATATTTGCATGTTTAATCCTTGAATAACTTATGTTATTCTAAATAGTCCGTTGTCGATCAATGATGTGGGAATGTCATTGAATTAAGACAAATCTGAGTTTTGGTAGAATATACTTAAAGTATATTGATGCGTGGGACATACCAGATTCACATGATATTCAATGAATTGAATATAGGACAGATCCCAACTTTACATGATTATACTTATGGATCTTTGTCATTAAGTAAATCATGAAATGTTTATCCTCAGACTTGAGATACCAGATAACTGTTATGAATGTAGTGCACTTGTGTGAGATAGTCTAACGCTATCCGTAACTGGTAGTTATAAGGGCTATTTTCAGAAGTGTTACAAAGTTCATGAGTTATGTTTGTAGTCAAGAGAATTTGTTCCTTTGAATTTGTTTCAAAGCATAATACTATATTTGGGCCCCTCGTACGGTTGATAAGGTGTTTATATGGCCATACCCAAGATCAATCTGGAATACGTTCAGATGATTTGGTAATCTTGTTCAATCAGATATAACGAGAAACAGAATATTAACTTATGAAATGACTTGATCCATATTCATAGTTAATGTAGTATTAGTAGCAAAAGGATAAGTAAAAATGATGAATCATTAAATGGTTTTTCCAGAAAACCATACTCGATTCGATCTGGGGGCATTGGCGTGTTAGGCTAGACTAAACCAATGTCATTACTATATTAAGTAATATCCAAGTGGGAGCTGAAAGGTTTTATGGATATTTAAATATACGTATGACCGGATTCGAACTCGAGACTTCGGGATTGCACACATTACGTATGAGAATTGATGTTAAATAATTAATATATATAAATGTTATTATTATTAATTATTAGTCACGAAATAAATATTTAACGATAGTTAATATTTAACGAAGTTAGGCTAACGGTCGTTAAATGTAAACTAAAGGGACTAGAAATGAAATTAGAAGTCGGGAAGGATCTAGAATCCCTCTTGGATCCTTGTGGCCGGTCGTGGACATGCATAAGCCCAAGGGAGGCTTAACTTGTTCTCCAAGATTGGTTACCTATATATACAAACCCCTTGTATTCATTATAACCTAATATTTGTGACTTGCAAACCTAATTTCTCTTCTTCTTTCCCTCTTTCTTGTGCTTGGCCGATCGGTTAATACCCTCCCCAAGGGTTTCGATTTTTCCAACTCAAGATTAAGTGTTTGGTTTGTTTGTGATCAAGAACCTAGTCTTTCACTTCAATTCGATATTAGTACGTGTGTACAAGAGCAAAGGACAAATACACTTGTGTTTGTGGGTTTTTCTTGGTGGTCGACTTTTGTGGGTCGATTGGTATTAAACCCTAAGTTAGGGTTTGGGTTATTGTTCCTCATTCACATTAACGTGTGTTTCTTGATTTGCTAAAAGGTACGCATATTCTTATTCGGTTAATTACTTACACATATTTTCCTATTACTTCCGCTGCATGCTTTGATGATGTTTACTTGCTTTTGTAATTATTATGATTTGTAAAACCCAACAAATCCTTCATCTGTTGAAGCGCTAGACTGCAATAGATTGATAGCAGTATCTTTTGATCGTCTCATGAGTCACCTCAGAAAGATGATGCTCGGGTATGAAAATGAAGAAGCTCATGGCCTTTTTAAAATAATGGAAACGGTGGCTAGCATAAATGCCTTGTACCCCTCTGGAAAAACAATGATGGATATGATTTTGGAAATCATTGAAGAACTTCGTAACATCAGATATGTATTGAATGTAGAAAGAGAAGAAATTGCTGTGGGCTTCGATGAAGAAGTGGAAACACTACTTGATCAACTTACCGGAACGTCAGCAAAACAACTTCAGATTATTTCGATTGTGGGAACACATGGTCTTGGTAACAGAGGCGGAGATAAAGGGGGGTCCGGGGGGTCATGTGCCCCCGGCGAAAAAAATTGTAGTGTAAATTTTAAAATTTTCTGACTATTTTTGTAATTTGCCCCCCCAACGAACCAAAATTTAGTGTAGTTTCTAAAAATTATCATATTTTTCCCCCTCGACAAATGTTTTCTGGCTCCGCCCCTGCTTGGTAAGACAACTTTAGCTGGATATCTATACAACCATCCATTAATCGAGTATACTTTTGACATTCGGGCATGGAATTGTGTTTCTCAAGTAGAGTTTGGTTCAATAAAGATCAAAGAAAAACTAAAGATCAAATAAACCATTCTAAACCATTCATTTTTGAATCAAAACAATAAAATAAACTTTCACTTTCATTTTAAAAACTAAATATATCACAAACCATTTATTGTTAGATGAAACTAATCATACCATCACGACAAGCATAAAATTACCTTTAATTTGATATCCTACATCATATACTTTCGACGAATTTTTTTTCCGACTTTTTTGTGGGTTTAGGGTTTAGGTTTTTAGGGTTTAGGGGTTTGACTTTTTTGGTTTAAGCTTTTAGGGGTTAATGGTTTAGGTTTCTTAGAGTTTAGCGGATAGGGTTTAGGTTTTTTTGTTTAGCGGTTAGGGTTTTAAGGTTTAGGGTTGTAGGATTTTTATGGTTTAGGGTTTTAGGGTTTAGGGTTTATGGGTTAGGGTTTTTAGGGTTTAGGGGTTAGGGTTTTTAGGGTTAAGGGTTTGTAGTTTAGGGGTTGTGTTAACACAAAAGATTATTTTTAAAATTTTCATTTATGGTGTAATATATCGAAACCCGCAAAAAACGATAAAAAATAAGTTCGTCGAAAGTATACAATATTGGATCTTTATAGAAAGATAATTTTATTCTTGTCGCAATGGTATAATTAGTTTTATCTAACTATTAACGGTTTGTGAGATATTTACTTTTTAATATATGGGTGAAAGTGAATTTAATTAATTTGATCAAAAATTGATGGTTGAGATTGATCTATTTGATCTTTAGTTTTTATGTGATCTTTATTGATCTCACCCCTTCTCAAGTATATATAAAGAGGAACCTGTTACTCGACATATTAAGCTCTTTTAGCACCGTTGGTACAGATGAGAATTTAGAGGTGGCAAAACGGACGGGCCGGGCGGGCACGAGCGCGGGCTAGAATGGGCACGGGCTTAAACGGGCACGGGCTAAACGGGCGCGGGCCAAACGGGCACATGTTATACAAATCGCTTAATAAAAGACCTAAAACGATGAAATAAATTCCTTAAACGTAATATCTTATTTATATTAAAAAACTTAAATATATTATATATAAAAAAAAATCTTTAAAACGATCGTAATGTTCTACAATTGAGAAAAAAAAAATTTGCCCGTTAGTGCCCATTTAAGTTTTTAATGGGCTATATGTGCCCATTTCAAAAAAAGAAGTGGCTAAATGTGCCCAAATCTTTTTAAAATGTGCCCATTTAGCCCATCTTTTTGCTTTTGAGCACATTTTGCCACGTCTAGATGAGATATATAAAATGAGCGATGAGCTATTTGGGGAAAAGTTGTATAGGTTTTTAAAAGATCATCAATATTTGGTGGTGTTGGATGATATATGGGATAGTAAGGCGTGGAATGAGCTCAAAATTTAAGGCGTGGTATCTAACCATTTATTTTTCATTAGACCTGAAGTTATAAACAGTTGCAAGCGTAAACCTCCACATTTATTTCTTCTGAAAATTTTCGCAATGAAGGTGAAAGCTGGGAAATTTTTCAGAAGAAGGTATTTAGGACCGGATTATGCCCTCGCCGGTTGGAGATAATTGGAAGGGAGATAGCAAACAAATGTGGAGGTTTACCGCTTGCAACTGTTTATAACTTCAGGTCTAATGAAAAATAAATGGTTAGATACCTGGTGGAGTCAAAGTTCGCTTATGATTCGTGATCCAAGTCAATACATGGACTCGTTGGGTTTAAGCTACAATCTTTTGCCTCGTGAATTGCAACAATGTTTTCTATTTTTTGGAGTATTTCCTGAGGACTATGACATCCCGGTAACAAAGCTGATATGGCTATGGGTTGCTCAAGGATTCATACATGAAACCGGAAGAAAAAAGTTTGGAGGATGTTGCAGAGGATTTCTTGATGAATCTAATACAAAGGAGTCTGTTGACGACTGCCAAAATAAGGGCGATGGTCAAATTGAGCATGTCGGATACATACATGTTGCGGGATTTATGCTTGAGAAAAGCCGAGGAAGAACATTTTTTCCTCACACATATACACATATGCTCGTGCTCCTGCTACTGCATTACCCTCCTACGCTGGTTTTTGTTATCCATTTGAGTTGGGCAAAGTTCTTCAAGAAGGCGGATCAATGTTTCCTTCAGATGTAACAGATCTCGTTAATTTGAGATACTTGGCCATTCAAGCTCATGGTGGAAGTCTAAGTTGCACGGGGACGGAAACGGGAACGGGGACGGGGACGGGTACGGGTACCGGGAAACGGCAACATCCAAAATTTCAAGAAACGGATACGGCGAGGAAACGTCTATGTGTTTTATAATATTTTAGTATATGACAAATTGTTTTCCAACAAAAAATTACACAACATTCAAAAATCAAAATAAATATTAGTCATAATCATCAATTAAAAACTATAAAAACTAAAACTCCAATTTAATTAGACTTGATTAATAACGAGGCTCGAAGTTAAAACATTATTTGTATAATTCAACATCCATTTTAATATGCCACAAACTATATTGCAAGTTTATAAACCATTTAATAAATTAAAAAGTATAAAATCCAATATGAAAGTGGAAGGTAATTATAAAAATCAAGAAAAAGTACAACTTTTTATACTTACTCTGCAACCTCACGTGGCTCTTTCAAAAGTAGACAAAAGTTTGTCCTTTCACTTCTTCATCTTCTCCGATAAATCCTCCTTCATGTTCACCATTAAAAACAACTTTTTTACTTAAAAGCTTCAAGTTATCATAAGAAACGTGAATTTTCGGGCAAGAAACGTTTCCCAAACGTTTTCTAGATAAAGAAGGAAGTACCCCAATTGAAGAAACGTTTTCAGTTTTCCCGAGGACGTTTTCCCGGCGTTTCCTGACGTTTCCCGGCGTTTCCCGTTTCCGGGACGTTTCGGGTACGTGATACGGCATTCCGGTGGCGTTTCCGTGTATCCTAGGTGGAAGTCCCCAACCATCAATATCAAACCTTATCAACCTACAAACGCTGAAAATATCGTCGAGGAATAATATACTTCTACCAAAGACGATATGGGATATGATAAATCTAAGGCACTTGTATATCAAATCAGGGGAAAATCTTATCGACGAGCTGTTTTCTGTACAAGTGAAAGAGAACGATGGTTGCCCCAGTGGGCTGGCTAGCCTGCAAACTTTGACCCAAGTATGTCCTCAGTCTTGTGTGAATTTATCTTCAAGAATTCCCAATCTTAAAAAGCTCGGTTTTTGTGGACCCTTGATTTCAACCCAAGGTGATATCGAATTCCCAAACACACAATCTTTAAAGCACCTTCAAAAATTGAAGCTATTAAATACAATTCCCTACCATGAACCAACGAGGTCGTGTGATTGTCATATGTTTCCTAAAACGCTCAAGAAACTGACGTTATCAAATATAGGGTTGGATTGGGCACAGATATGGGACCTTTGTTGGTCCACCTAATCTTGAGGTTCTAAAATTAAAATCCCATGCGTGCGAGTGGGGTGCAAGCGACGATTGGAGAAGAGTGGGGTGCAAGCGACGATGAACATTCTGAGAGACTAAAGGTCTTGAAATTGCATGATTTGGAGTTATGTCAATGGGAATTTCGGAATAATAACTTCCCAGGACTACGACGTTTAGTGGTTCGTCGTTGCTTAAAACTTAACAGTATCCCCTCGGATTGAGGAAAGAATTTGGACACTGGAGGTTTTTGAGGTAAGTGGGTGCAGTAGCTCTGCACTAGAAATCCAGAAAGAGCAACAGAGCCTAGACAACGATTTCCTGAAAGTCTATACCGACCAGACACATCACACTGGTAAGTTTTTGCGAGCCTATGCGTAAGTGCTATAAAATTCAGTAGATACCTTGCAAACTGTTTAATCTTTATGACGATAAAAGATGCTTATGGCGAGAAATAATAGAAGCTTAAACAGCGCAGGCTGTTTAAGTTAGTCATGTGCTGAAAATTTAAACTCATTCAGTTTATCTTTGATGTTGGTTTCTTTTATTTTCTAGGGTAAAAAGCCATAAAATAACAACGTACTTTTCAAAATTTTCCGACTTGAAACACTTAATTTTTTATTGTCTTACTTCACCAACGTACTTTCAAAATTTGTTCCGACCTCACCCATATGACCCGTTTATATTAAAATAATAACTGAAACAATTATATTACCCTTGTATTCTTTAAAATTTGTTCCGAATTCACCAACGAACTTTTCAAATTTGTTCTGACTTCACCAATATGCCAAGGGTAATATAGTCATTTTAGGTATTATTTTAATATAAACTGATCATATGGGTGAACTCAGAACAAAATTTGAAAGTACGTTAGTGAAGTAACATAATAAAAAAGTAAGTGTTTCAAGTCGGCAAAATTTGAAAAGTACGTTGTTATTTTATAGCTTTTACCCTATTTTCTAACATCAGTCTGTAATGATTTTATTATTTTGCAGGATGAGCATTGGATCATATTTGGAAATCAAATAAATGGATATTGCTGAGCTTTAAATAGCTCATGAAAGATGGTTTGCAGGTTCTTATACTGCATATAAGCTAATAAAATCATGTTAATACAAAAACATGAATCTCTTAGGCGATCGAATAAGGTCTTAATTGTATCTTTCTTTAAGAAAACATTATGATGAATACTTTTTCCATGCTGATTATATGTGATATAATGTTAAATGTACAAATTTTGCCTTATTGTGACTGTAGAATAAACATGCGATCTTTGGCCTGCATGACTTTGTTGTGTGTTTCTGGACTGATCAGAATACTACTTTCCCAATATTGAGCTTATGCATTTTGGTTCATACTTTGAAAACCATATCATTATGTTCGTACAGTTAATTGAAGGACGGACTTATACACGGCATTAGACAGAAAAAACAAGGTCAGTCACTCGAACTGATGGAACGATTTATCATAGTCTAAATGGATGAACAGATTGGGTTGTAAAATGACTCTTTGGTAACTCACCCAAAAACTCAGGGTGTATAGAGCTTTCTTTAGTAAGTATAGCTGCGTTCCATGATGAAGTACCCTTCAAACAGCATGAGTATGTTCTGTCTAGTATGCAGTGGCAACAATGTTTGTTTGGTCTAGTCTCGTATCTCTTATGTGTCGATCATATCTTGCTTTTTCTGAACTGTTTGTTATTTGCTTGCCTATCACAATTAATGCTGATCAAGTAAGGTAGTGTTGGTTGCTTGATTAAAATGAACCTCCCATGATCCTTTTAGAAATAGTAAAATACATTTTGAGATTTTGTTATGCTAACATTTTTGCTATTGAAATGCTTAATGAACATGATAGTTTCTCATCAAGTATCCTGATAGAAAGTTTTTTTGTATGGTGGTTTTCTGGTTTCATTTATCCGCAACAAATTAATAACAGATGGACTTGTGTATTGCTGTCGTATGCATATGTGTTGTGGTTAAGGGAACGAATTTGGAAAACGCTTTTATGGGATTTAGGCTAAAATATATATATTTATAACAATACAGTAACAACAGGGTAAGATCGTGACACCCAAGACTAAAAAGTCTATACAAGGCATTACCAAAACATTAGCTGATGTACAACACTGAAGCAACAAATATGAAATTCCAGACTAAGATATGATTATTACACAAAGAAAACCTCTTAACATCACTTAGTAACATACATTAGAGCTCAAGTTTGAGTGTCTTGATCCGGGGGGAAGACAAGAAGCTTAAAATTCTTTTGAATCAAACGGGCAGAAGCAATAGCTGGACGCGAAGTCCAAGACAACTCGATAACCTCAAGAGTTTCTATATCCCCCAAACCAGAAGGCAACTCAACAAGCTGTTCACAATGCCTCAAACTAATCTGTTGGAGTTGAGGAAATTGATGACCTGCAGCCTCCCAATGCACCAAATCTGTCTTTCCAATTTGAAGAACTCTTAGCCGAACAAAACTTCCATCGGGTGTCTTCCATATTTCACCCACAAACGCATTGTCTCCCAACTTAAGAACCTCAAGACCTGGCAACTTCCCAAGAACTGACATGTCTTCCCAACCAAGCATCGTGTCAGATATAGTAAGTTTCTTTAGTTTTGGTGGGAACTTATACCATTCGGGTAGACCATGTAACTTACCGTCCAACGGTGGAATTGGGTATGTGTCGTTCAGCAATTTCAGTTTTTCGAGGTGACTTAATTTTGCAATGTTATCAAACTTACAACTACCCTTTTTCTCTTCCAAAAGTGTCATCAAGTTCCCACGAACGCCTAGTTTTTGTAGATTAGGCGTCCGAGTTAAGATCACGTCAGTACAACTATTTGGTGACACTTTAGCCATGGTTTTAAGATTTTCATTCACCAAGGGATCTTTAGCACTCTTCCGTGACTTTGAAGATGGGGTCGGTAAATCACTAGCTGCACTTGTATAAACATGCCTCAACTGTAACAGCTTCCAGAGATCCGCTTGAACATCAATGTTACGAGAATTTGTCTCTACAATAAGTGTTTGTAGGTTCCAAATATTCGAGATGGCTGCTGGAAGAACCTTAAAAGTCCCTAATAGTGCAATGTACCTTAAATGAACGAGTTGGATGCTAGGGAAACGAGGGAAACTAATTGGCCGGACATCCAAAACTCTAAGCAAACTAAATGCCCCCGGAAAATATGTTATGAGATCTGAACGTAAGACGGTTTCTTCTTTCCCATAGGACAAGAATGACCGAATGTGTGAAGAATTAGGCTTTGAAGACACATAATCTGAAACCCTAGAATGGACAGAAACACGACGAAAGACATTAGGATCGACTGATATATAAGAAGATGGCTCGTTACCTTTGATTTCCTTGAAGAAATTTTCTTCTTCGGCTTGTTTAACACACAAATCATGCAACATATCATGAACTCGACATGTTTTAATCCCACCATTAGCCCTTCTTTTCTCAACCAAAACCAGGTTCCGGTCCACAAGATCCTGCAAGTTCTCTTCTGCCATTTCTTCTGCACTAGCATCTCCAATTCGCTGAATAAACCCTTCAGCGACCCATATATGAATCAATTTCCACACGGGTATTTCAAAATCTTCTGGAAAGACACCAAAATAGAGGAAACAAGCTTTCAAATCGTATGGTAAATGGTTATAACTTAGTGCTAATACATCCATACATTGCTCTGGCTCCATAGCTACATAAGTATTCACCTTCTCCTCTACTCGTTCCCACCAACTGCGCGTTTTATCTTTCTTTTTTAAAATTCCAGCAATCACAACAATGGCAAGAGGTAACCCGTAGCACTTTCTTGCAATTTGCTTACCTAAATCCTCCAATTCTTTGGTGCAACGGGTTCCTTTAGGGAAAACTTTCTTCTCTAAAAGCTCCCAACTTTCATCATCTGTAAGAAACCGAAGCTGATAAGGAGGTAGACTCGTGTTAGCATGTATTGCCACATCTTTGTTTCGACTAGTTAACAAGATCCTACTCCCATTTTTTGTGTTAGGAAACACCATCTTCAAATCATCCCATGTCTTTTTAGTCCAAACATCATCTAACACAATAAGATACTTCCCATCTTTCAACTGCCTACGCAGTTCATCCGCAATAGTATCAACACTCCACTGCGACGTATCCTTGTTTTCACGAGTAACATCATACAAAATCTTGAGAAACACTTCCCTTCTATTATAAACTTGTGAAACATAAACCCAAGAACGAATATAAAACTCATACTGAATTGACGGATCGTTATAAACTTTCTTAACAAGAGTCGTTTTCCCTAAACCGCCCATACCAACAATTGACATCACCTCAAGCTCATCCGTCTCATTCTTAAGCCACCCAGCAACTTTTTCAGCTTCTTCATCAAACCCCACAACATTATCCTCCTCAACAGACGGAGGACACCTTATAAACGACACACTTTTATTAAAAACCTCGTTTGCAAACAGCTTATTATCATATATCTCCTTAACACGTCCCCTTATATCCTCAATCTCCTTACCCACACTTCTAAGCTTCATGGGATAGTCTGCAATATGAAGGGCTTTTTCAATATTGGTTCTTGACTTATGGACAGATGCATAGAACACATACATGTCAACAATGTCTTCGGCTTTATATACTTCTATTCTTATTCGTCTAACGAGTTCCTTAACTACAGCATGTTTGCTTCTGCTCTCGGTTGTTTCTTTCACGAAAGCTGCTAGTAGTCTAAGATCGTTGCATAACGAGTCGACTTGGTCTTTGACAGTTGAGATCAAATGGGCGTTGTAGACTAGTAGTTGTTTTAGGTTACCTAGCAGGAATTCTACTGCTGCATCAGCCATTTTTATGTATCAAAAAAAAAATTTTTTTTGCTAGTTCAAATGATTTGATATTGGTCACAAAAATGTTATAATTTGGAGTGGATATTATTTTGGCTTGTAGGAAAATTGGTAGCAACTTCTTGGCAAATTCATTTGATAGTTGACTCTATAGTTATAGTCGTTGTCTCGTTGATAAAGTCGTTTAAATTATTAAACCGTGTTCTTTTTTCAGAAATAATTGTTATGTCCTGTTTGAACATAACAAGTTTAAAATTGGGCCATTGGGCAATTTTATTATAGTAACTTCATCCATATATACAATTTTAAAATTGGACACCCAAACACCCAACTGGAGCAAAAAACGGGCCGCTGGACCCAAAAACGGGCCACGACGCAAACAGAGGCCCAACAACACTTCTTTATTATCAGGAAAATGGCATTTGCACTACACATGACGAAGAAAACCATTTTTTACTCCACCGACCTAGCAGATTAAGTATTATATAGAATACGGGTGTTCACAAAGCATGTAATAAACTTCCTTTGCCGCTAGTGGCGAAGAAGAATTTCACCGTAAAAAAGAAATGAAAATTGAAACCAAACCGAAGTGAACCAAATGAATTTTGAACCGAATTAAATATTCAACTTTTGGTTTGAATATGATTTTAGTAAAACGTATATCGAACTAAACCGAAAACTAAATTCACATAAATATGTATATTGTTTAAGCTTGGAAATATTGTTTCCACATAAACTATATAATTAAATAAAAAATGAAAAATTATGTAATTCGGGTTATTCCAACCAACCATAACCAAATTCAAATTTGGTTTTCGGTTTTATCCAATTTTTTTAACCGAACTGAATAAAGCGAATAACCTGATAACCGAATTGGTGAACACACCTAAGTCTTTATGTGTTATGAAAACATTTGGCATTATGAATAGATTCAAAAGCTTAAACGTTAATGAGATCTTAACAATTTAGACTTTTAGACGGGAGCTTATATTCATGTTTACAGTAGCTCGGGTATTTAGAAAATTGAGTTTATAAGTTCGTTTATCAAACATATATGTAATCAGAGAAAATTTGATCTCATATTTGCTATATATCCAATGAATCAATCATGTTCATTTTTTTTTTCAAAACAAAAAAATTAAAGTTTCTCTTTTTTTAAAAATTAAATATCACGCAAACCAATAATTTATTACGCGAAACAAATCATACCATCGCGACGAGAATTAAACTATCTTTATATCGATATGCACTTGTATATACGTTCGACTAATTTTTTTTTTCAAAATTTCCGGCTAAGAAAATCACACGTGATTCGAAAAAATCACATCTGATTTTTAAAATAAATCACATATGTTTTTTCTCGTCGGAAATTTTGAAAAACAAAATCGTTGAAAGTATATAGAATTGCATATTTATAGAAACTTAGAAAGATAATTTAATTCTCGTCGCGATAGTGTAATTTTCGTAGCTTGAAGATTTACCATTTGCAAGATATGCTTGTTTTTTTTAAAAAAGTGGAAAATAATTTTAATTAATTTTGATGAAAAATTGATAGATAAGATTGATTCATTAGATATATGACAAATATATGATTTATGAGGAATTTTCAATTGCTTACCTTTATTTTGGTGCTTACTAAGGGACAAATCTCAACCATTCATCTAGTTTAATCTAATGGTGCGGATTAAGCTAAGATTTATTAGATAAACATAAGTCCATGGTTTTTTTTTTTTTTTTTGTCTTTTTATTTTAATTCACTTTTTTTTTTTAATTCACGTTATTCACGTTTTTTTTTAATTCGCGTTTTTTTCTTCGTTTTCGTCCATTTTCGTCCGTTTTCATACGTTTTCGTCCGTTTCATACTTGTTTTTACGCTTTCATACGTTTTCGTCCGTTTTCATACATATTCGTCCATTTTCTTACGTTTTCGTCCGTTTTCATACGTTTTCGCCCGTTTTCTAACGTTTTCGTTCATTATTCATATTTTTTCGTCCGTTTTCATACTTGTTTTTACGCTTTCATACGTTTTCGTCCGTTTTCATACATATTCGTCCATTTTCTTATGTTTTTGTCCGTTTTTAAATGTTTTCCGTCGTTTTCATACGTTTTTGAATATTATTCTATAATATTCGGATGATCACAAGTGATATTCTGTGATATTCAGAATATAACTTGTGATATTCTAAATATCACAAGTGATTTTCAACTAATGTTTTGTAACATGAAAATCAAAATTGATATTCAGAATATCACAAAGTGATATCCAAAAAATCATAAGTGATATTCATAATATCACAAAGTGATATTCAGAAAATCACAAGTGATATTCAGAATATCACAAATATATAATTTGAATAGTAGCTACATAGTTTGGGGGTATTTGTTTAACCTTATTTTATTTGCTTGTGAGCTTATGTGATTTCGATTTATGTTTCACAAGCTTAATTTGCTTATTTTGAAACTTATAAAAATATGTAGGGCTGAGCATCGGGCTGAAACCGACCCGTCCAGACCCGATCCCGACCCATACCGAAACCGACAAAGCTGAAAATCCTAACCGAATCCCGACCCGATTTTAGTTCGGGTAATCCCGAATCCCGACCCGAGTCCTGAAAGAAACCGATTTGTATGGTTTTCTTTGTATTATCCCGGGTAATCCCGACCCGACCCGAGTCCCGAAAAGAGAAAATGGTCAAATTTTGGTTTAGAGTTTATACATATTCGTCCATTTTCATATGTTTTTGTCTGTTTTTAAATGTTTTCGGCCGTTTTCATATGTTTTCTGAATATCACAAGTGATATTCTGTGATATTCAAAATATCACAAGTGATATTCTGTAATATTCAGATGATCACAAGTGATATTCTGTGATATTCAGAAAATCACTTGTGATATTCTATTCAGAATATCACAAGTGATTTTCTGAATATTATAAGTGATTTCAACTAATGTTTTGTAAAATGAAAACCACGAGTGATATTCAGAATACCACAAAGTGATATCTAGAAAATCACAAGTGATATTCATAATATCAAAAAGTGATATTCAGAATATCACAAAGTGATATTCTGATTATCACAAAGTGATTTCTGAATATCACAAAGTGATTTCTGAATATAAAAAAGGTAAATTTAAAAAAAACGAATTTAAAAAAATGAATAAAATAAAAAACGTGAATTTAAAAAAGACAAAAAAAAATATGTGAATAAAAAAGAAAGACAAAAAGACAAGAAAAAAAACATGGACTTAGGTTTACTTTTAAATCTTAGGTTAATCTCCACCATTAGATCAAACTAGATGGATGGTGGAGATCTGTCCCTTAGTAAGTATAAATTTATGGGTAAGCAAAATAAAATCACTCTATGATCTATATTGATCTCAACTCTATATAATCATATGGCAAAAAGTTTTAATAACAAATGTTAAGAGATAAGAAATTAAAAACTTTAAAAACAATACATGACTTGAAAGAGCATTTGTTTTCCAATAATTTTAAATTATATATCTATATTAAACCGCTACGTCGGTGGCCTTATTTTAAACCTTTTTTTTATATTTTTTTTGTTAAGCGCTATTATTTTAAATGTTTTTTAATTTTTTTAAGGGTTCCGGTGGGTTTTTTTTTTATGGTTTAGGGCTTAGCCAGGCCCACGAAGTTTGGCCCGTTATGACCACAAAATGATGTAGTTTTGTTGGGCCTTTTTTGAGCAGTATATATGTCGCTTCGTTTTCTTTGCTGTGAAACTACGTGTATTCTCCAGATTTTTAGGTAGGTACGCCGTTTGTTGGATCATTCGTTCATTATTGCATGTTCGATTTCTGTGTTTGTGTTTTTCTTTTGCATGTTTGTTGTAGGTTGTTTCATCAGTGGGTGTAAGTCAGTAGGTGTTTGGTGTTGTTTACGAGCTATAGTATCTATTATTGTTTGTTATGTTTTTGCATGCACGTTAGTTTGGCTATTCTTTTGCAGCGCGTGGGTTGTTTTGTTAGGGATTGTTGTGTTTAGGTTGCTTTGTTGTTTAGATGCTTTGATTGTTAGTATGAGAAATAAGAGTAAGGCATGCAAGAGGGTGGACGTTGTTTGTAGTTGTCCTCGAAATTTAGAACCCAGTAAGCATGTTGTGAGCCTAGGTGGTTGTGCGTTGGATTCGCGTGGTTTGGTTACAGTTGAGGAAGGTGTTGTAGGATGTAGTGTTACTGTTCATGGAATTTTGGGACGCGATGTTGTTGGTCAGGGTGGTGCGTCGTTAGATAGTCATCGGAATAGTCGTGATGGTGCGTTGGAGGAGCGTCAGGCTTCCAATAAAGGGGCTTGCCATTCAAATGTCGAGCAGTCAACAGGTTCTGAGCGTATCTTTTTGTTTTTCTGAAATAGAGGTTTTCATTGTTCGCTTGACATTGTGACAAATATTTTACTACTTTGATAACAGGATCCACACCTATGAACGTTGTTGCGCGTGCTGCTAGCCCTTCAGTTGAACACTCTTCTGTTTCCTTTCGGAATGTTGGCTCTGTTGGTGAAAATGTTAGTGTCTCTTTGTTGCAGCACCCGATTGTGGTTCCTGATGTTGGGCAATTTTTGAATGATTCAACAGGTTTAGTGGCAGTCTTTTAAGTTAATTTTGTCTAATTGTTTTGTTCTACATGTTAAGATGTTAACAGCCTTTTTTTATGTGGGGTGTTGCAGTTCATTCTCGATTACCCATAAATTTGGATTTTCAATCGAGAGGCATATCTTATGTTCCACCAGCGAATGCTCAACTACCTGTTAATCTTGATGTCCAGTCAAGGGCTATTTCTTTTCCTGAAGCAGTGACGTTAGAGCATGGTGGGTGCCAAGTTGATGCAATTGTAACACATCGTCCCACAAAACGACTACGTATAATGAATATTGCTCCTGATGCGCTAGTTGAGGAAGGTGTTGAAGGATGTAGTGTTAGTGTTCATGGTATTTTGGATGTGATGTTGGTAGTGAGGGTGGTGCGTCGTTAGATAGTCGTCGTGAGTTTGGGCGGATGCTTCATTTACAAAGTAAGGTTGACGGTACGGATGCTTTACCTGACATGGCTAGAGCTGAATATACGTTGAAAAGGAAAGTTGGTGACAGTGGTGACGGTGCGCTGGAAGGCCATGGGGCTTCCAATAAAAGGACTTGCCTTTCAACTGCCGGACAATCATCAGGTTTTGAGCGTGCCTTTTTTGTTTTTATGAATTACAGGTTTTCATTGTTCGTTTGACATTGTGATGGATATTAACCTATGAGTGTGCATGTTGCTATGCGTGTTGCAGTCCCTTTGGTTGAACACGCTTCTGTTGCCTTCCGGAATGTTGGCTCTGTTGGTGAAAACATTGTTGATCCTTCTACCAACGTTCAATTGTCGCCTGAAAGCGTGGTAGATTTTAGTATTGATGGTGTCTCTGTTGCAACGGCCATGTGTGGTTCCTGAAGTTAGACAATTTTCAGATGCTTCAACAGGTTTGTTGGCAATCTTTTAAAGTCATTTTCTGTGATTGTTTGGTCGCTTTAGCATGTTAACAACAATTTTTTTTTTCATGTGGGGTCTTGCAGTTCATGCTCGATTACCCGTAAATCTGGACTTCCGATCGACATCCATATCTAATGTTCCACCAACGACTGTTCAAGTACCTCTTAATCTTGATTTCCAGTCAGGGACTATTTGTTTTGCTGAAGCAGAAATGTCACAACATGTTGGGGCACAAGTTGGTGCAGGTCTAACACGTCACCCCACAAAACGTCGTCGTACAACGAATAGTGTTCCTGATGCGCGTATGTCGTATGTGCATGCTAGCAACTGTGGTTCGACTACAATGGGTATGCGTTTGCTTGCAGCAATTTTTTCCCGGCAACTGTTTTTTATACTTTTTAATGGACGTGGTTCCTATAATAGCTTTGTTATTCAACAGGCCCGCCAGCAGAATATATGGAGTTTGGCCCTTGCAACAAATCATGTCGTCATTGTGGGGCTGTATTTTGGGACGAGGAAAAATTAAGTTAATTCTGTATTTTGGGACGAGGAAAAATTAAGTTATTCAACACTGTCTCGGGGTCCTATATACAATCGTTGTTGTCTGGAAGGGAGGGTGAAAGTGTTGACAATAAGGGAGTACCCTGCAATTATATGTGATCTGTTCTCTAACAACCATTTTCTAGAAAACATACGGGATTATAATCAAATGTTTGCTATGACTTCACTAGGCGCGAATATAGATGAATCCGTAAATGTTGGCAGAGGACTATATGTTTTCAAAATATTTGGGCAGATATATCACCGTATAGGAAGACTATGTCCAGTGCCAGGTTCATGCACAAGGTTTTTGCAGCTCTACATTTACGATACTGACCATGAGGTTCAGAATAGGTTGGATCATTTTTCAGAGGGGGCAAGAAACCTATTAAGACCAGAGATTGTGCAAACACTAATTACATTCCTTGATCATAACAATGCACTGGTGCAGCTCTTCAGGACGGCAAGGGACAAGCTACAACAACATGAAGTGTTGCAGTTTAAGGTGAGACTCTTCAGTGTTGGAAAGGCATCGCAATATGAGTTGCCTACTGCTGATGCAGTCGGCGCTATAGTTTTTGATGACATGGAGGAGACGGAGAGCGACTTTGATGTCATACTGGAAGCTCATTCTGGGGAAGCGCAGAGGATTAACAAACTACATGCAATATATATGCCATCTCAGTTTCCGTTGTTGTTCCTCTTTGGCGAACATGGCTATCATATGGATCTACGGTATCTTAACGTTGAATCAACTTCAACACGTAGGGGCCAAAAAATATCTATGAAAGTGTTTTATTGTTATCAGTTACATGATAGGCGTGGATATTACAACCTGTTGAGTAGAGGTGGGGGGCTATTTCAACAATATGTTGTCACAACATATTGTAGTATAGAATAGAGTAGAATGGATTTCATTAGAGCTAATCAATCAACGATTAGAGGAGACTATTTAACGGGTCTGTATGATGCAATTGCATGCGGTGATGTTGATGGTTTGGATGTGGGGTTGAGAATTATTTTGCCTTCGTCATTTATTAGGGGCCCCTGGTATATGTATAGTCATTATTTAGACGCTCTGGCAATCTGCAGGGTGCATGGCAACCCTGCATTTTTTGTAACGTTCACATGTAACACCAAGTGGCCTGAAATACAGGAATACATGGCTGCATATCCAAACCTTACTGCAGCTGACAGACCGGATGTTATAGACCGTGTATTTGAGCGTAAAATTCACTCCCTTATTAACTATCTACGGGAATCTCGACCTTTTGGCTCAGTGAATGCAGGTATATTATATTTTGATTACCTTGTTCACATAAAAAACTTATTGCTTCTTCATATTTCTTCTTTTCAGTGTTGTACACGGTGGAATTCCAAAAAAGGGGTCTGCCACATTGTCACATATTGTTGTGGGTAACACGCAGACCTGAAACGATGAGGCCGGAGGATGTAGATAGGTACATAAGCGCAGAACTACCCCATCAGCAAAACGATCCAAAAGGGTTCAGAGTTATATCAGAATTTATGATGCACGGTCCCTGTGGGGCAGCATTTCTGAATGCAGTTTGTATGCGTGATAGAACAACGTGTAATTTTTTTTCCCAATGGAGTACTGCGAAGCCACATTTTTTTGACAAAGCTGGGTATGCACACTACAGAAGGAGGGACGTGCAGATAGATGCACACCGAAGTGGTGTCAGGTTGGACAACGCTTACGTTGTGCCATACAATCGTGAACTATGTATGAGGTTTTATGCACATATAAATGTTGAACATTGTGGCTGGACGATGCTCATAAAGTACCTATTTTTAAATATATTTCAAAGGGTACGGACATAATTATTGCTCGGGTGTCCAGGCAAATAGGTGAGGCACAACATAGCCACGCGGGTGCTTCGACTTCCAATAGCAGTTCACTCATGGGTATGGACGAGATAAAGAACTTTGCGAATGCGCGTTATATCGGTCCTCACGAGGCTTGCTGGCGTATATTTGGTTTTGATATCTACATTAGAGAACCGGCGGTCCAAATCCTTGCTGTTCACCTTGAAAGCATGCAGCATGTTTCTTTCAAAGTATCACAGACAGTGCAATCTATACTAAATAATCCAAGCGCCATGCGAACAACTCTGACAGAATGGTTAGCGTTCAATGAATCATCAACATTTGGTAGGCATTTAACATATTTGCAGTTTCCTTCAGAGTTTGTGTCGACAAAAGGTGAAAAAACTTGGACTCCTAGGCGCAACCTCAACAAACCTGCAATTGGCCGATTAACATATGTGCATCCAACTGCTGGTGACCTATTTTACCAGCGTATGTCACTGTGTCATCAAAGAGGATGTGCATCGTTTGCAGCTGATTGGCTCCCAAACGGTCAGGTTTATTACACAAGTCAACCACTTGTGAATGGTCAACCGTAATAAAAGCCAGACAGCTTGAGAACGCAATGCAATTAAGTCCAGAGGAGTTTAGTGTTTCCCCGGGTCGTTAAGTCCCAACGAGGTGTGTAAACTGTAATACAACGAATATGTGATCGGGTGAATATTGAACAGGAAAAGGTTATGATTGATTACACTAAGGAAATTAAATCTAATAAAGATTTTGAAGTCATTTTAATTCTATTCTTAAAAACGATTAACGTTTAAAACCTAAAACGTACGTTTAAATAAAATTACGTGAACGTACGAAATAAAATGTGAAAATAAAGAAGTAAAATACCTACGGATATGGAAAATACAATCCTAAGAAACAATTAAACGATGCTAAATTACATCCTAGGGTGTTAAAATGCAAAAACGCGAGAAACCGGGAAAACACCGAGCCCCGAAAGTGAAAATTATGCAATTTAAATCCTACGAATTCGAAACTAATTTTCCTACATTCTAAATGACTAAAAATAATTTTAGGAAAAAGCTGGGTATTTTTTCGACTTTTATTTTATTTATTACGAATTAAAAACTAATTTAATCTATTTAATTAATTAAAAATATTAAAATAATTTGGAAAAATCTGAAAAATTTACAGAAACTATTTTGACTTATGCTTGATCTAAGAAAAATAAGAAACTAGGTGGTTGTTATGGAAATAAGCTACAGAATAAGCTAAAAAGGAAATATAAGCTAAGGACTGAAAATGCATATAAGAGATTTATTTGTGTAAACTACAACAAGAAAAGACCCAAGGGCATGTTGGTGTTGGAGTGGTGTGTTGGAGCGTGGCTGTTGTGAGGGGACTGACCTGGGTTCGAATCCCAGGCAGTACCTTTTTGGCTCTTTTATTTTCTTTTTGGTTTTTCAGCTTTAGCACATCAGACAAGAGAACAAAATAAAACTTTTTACAAAAACTAAACTTACCAAAACTTCAAAATAAGCTGTGTAAACTGCTTATTCACAGCAGAAACAGTTGGAGGACTGTTTGGCTTATGAATATTGCCAAAAGAGTACAAGAAACTTGTAAAAAAACTAATCCTAATGCATATTAATCTAGTTAATCCTAAATGGAACTAAAGGTATTCACATAAGCTAAAATGCCAACTGATAAGAGCTTCTAAAGGGGTAAAGTTGCAGCATGTACTATACTAAGGCATGCCAAAAGGAATGATAAGCTATCCTAAGCTTTCAGCGAGCTACGAAACTAATAATCAACACTCTAAATATCTAAATGAATAAAAGGGACACTGAAATAGCACAAAATATATATATATATATATATATATATATATATATATATATATATATATATATATATATATATATATATATATATATATATATATATATATATAAAATAATAAAGCTAATAAGCACAAATAAAAGTCTAAATCTGCTGCTGTAACAGTTTAACAACTGCTGTTTGGACAGGACCCAACCAAACAAACCTTTTTCAGTTTTTAAGCATCAAATAAACCCATAAAAAGTTCGAATAAGCAACATCCAAGACAACCAATTGTACTAAGCTATAAGGACAACAAAAGAAAATCAATTACAATGGGGAAAAAGCAGTTGGCTAGTTAAACTATGCTAGGAGATCCTAAGCTAAGTACATGGAAAGTAAGCAATTGAAAGCTACATTTAAGCACTAATAAGCTAAAGCTAACTTATGATAAGCTAAAAGAAAGCTTGGTGCCTAGGCTGCTATTATGGGACAGCAAAACAGCCAAGTGGGGATGATTTGGCTTAAAAATAAGCTACTAACTCTAATCCTAAACCTAAAAGGGGACCTAAACATGCAACTAGGGATAATGGGGTATCCTAAAATCTACTTGGGAGCTATAAATAAGCCTAAAGCAGCTGAAATATAAGCTATGAAAAGCATGCAATGGGACTGCAGCAAGCTGCTGTAACAGAAAGAAAATGACCAAGTGCAGGTTTTTAAATGCAATTTTAAGCTAAATAAACTGATCCTAAATGCATAATAACTATCAATATATTTAAATGGGTATGTGAAGTTACAAGAGAAGCAGATTTGAAACTTTTTTTGTGAGAAATAGGCTAAAAAAAAGGGTGTGAATCAGCAGCTAAGGCTGCTGTTCTGGTGTGCAGGACAAAAAAAAAACATGAAGCCTTTTTTTTTTGGCTATCCAAATCTTGTAAAACTTGATAAAACAGGTCACAGCTTGCATAAACTAACTAAAAACTTAAAAATGAGTTTGACTTTAAAAGTCAAAAATGGGTAAAAAGCTGTTTTAGACTTCAAATAAGCTTTAGCCAAACACCCCTTTATGAGGTGTTAATTGTTGAAAACTGATTTTTTTTGTACTAGACTCTATGAATCTTTTATGAATACTTGATAATAATGTGAAAATGATTAATAACAAGCAAAATAAACTTACTAATAAGCACTTTTGACAAGTGCTTAATGACTACTTTTAGGACAGAATTTATAAAAACAGACTTGTGCATAAAATAAAACTTTCATTAATTAAAAACACTTACAATACTGAAATAAATTTAAAAAGTATTTTTAAAACTAATTCCTACTGCCTTTGAAAGGCTTACAAAGCTTCTTATTTATACTAGTAGAGGTCTTCAAGTGAGAGCTTGTGCTTCTTGAATTGATCCTGACCATCTAGCAGTTAGGTACTCTTCAAAAACAATCCGAGCCATCCATGGGGTTGAGTGTGTCAGGAGTGCTGGGATTTTCTGGGTAAAGAATGGTGGGTGTCAGGGAAAGAAGAGAGAAAAAGGAGGGAAAGGGGGAGACGGGTTGTGGGTTAAGTTTGGGTTTATTAATTGGGTTTGGGTTATGTTTGGATCCGGTTTGGATTTGGTATTTAAGTAACACAAGGACCAAAGGTGTCTATTCTGAAATCCAGGGACCACTCATGTATTTCTGAAAATGTCTTCCAAGGACCAATCTTGTCATCTTTGAAAATTCCAAGGACCATATTTGTAATTCACCAATTCTTGAGGGACCAAAAATGTAATTTTACAAAGATTATTATAAGGACCATAAATGACAAACTTTATTAACCAAGGGCCATAAATAATATTTTCCATTTTTGAAAATCCCGGGGACTTGTTTTGCCATTTTTGAAAGTTGGGGGACTGAAACTGCCAATTATGCAAACTTTGTTCGTTTTTCATTTTTTTTTTATAATTTTGCATCTGAAACATATAAAACGCAATTTTGGGATATTTTCAGTATTTTGATGCATTTCTTAGTGTTTTTAAATGTTTTGCAGTTCAGATTTGACCAAAAATTATGAGTATTTACACACTCATCAGCAGCCATTCGGACTGTTAACGATTTCACATACGCGACGAATAGGGAAGCCTGTGAAGCTATGGGTTTGTTACAATATGATCAAGAATGGATTACAGCTATGCAGGAAAGTTGCACAACGGCTACTGCATTTCAGTTGCGATCACTCATTGCACAGATATTGTTGTACACGGATATCACAAGCCCAATAATACTTTGGCAAATGTTCTGGAGACGAATGTCATATGATGTACCACGTATACTATCAGAGGCACTAGGTGTTAGGCAGCTATTCATAAACGACCCTGAATTAGAGGGTGGGGTTTTATATGAAGTGCAAGCATTGCTCACCATCCATGGAAAGTCATTGAGGGAGTATGGGCTACCAGATCCTCCATCAGGATTGCTAGATTTATTCAGAAACCGTACAGTCATGGAAGAAACATCTTACAACAGAGCTGAAATGGCTTCGGAAAGCAGAAGTCTTATCCCACAGTTAAATCACCAGCAGCGCCAGGTATTCGACATAATAACAGACGTTGTACGCAATCACATGCAACAGTTAATGTTCGTGTATAGACATGGGGGAACCGATAAAACCTTTTTATGGAAAACAATTATTACAAACTTAGAGCTGAAGGAAGGATTGTCTTAGCAGTAGGTTCATCGGGCGTGGCATCATTGTTATTGCCAGCCGGAAGAACAGCTCATTCGCGTTTTAAGATCCCGATACAACTAACTGATGAGTCAGTATGTGCAATAAGAAAAAACACGTAGTTAAGTGAACTCTTAAGCCAAACAGAATTGGTCATATGGGATGAAGAGCCCATGAATGAGAAGAGGTGTTTTGAAGCGTTAGATAGGAGGCTGCGCGACGTTCTCAGCAAACCACATTTACTTTTTGGAGGGAAATCAGTAATGTTAGGTGGAGATTTCCGGCAAACATTGCCAGTAAAGAAAGGCGCTTCAAGAGATGCAATTATTGGTGCATCCATTGCTGAATCAGGATTATGGCGACATTTCAAAGGGGTTTTTTTTTTGCTGGAAAACATGAGATTACAAAGGCATGGCATGACGGACCAAGAAAAAATAGAGTGTCGATCATTTTCAGAGTGGCTTTTAAAGGTAGGAGATGGAAATGTTGGCACACAGGATGCCGAAGACCCAGAAAATACTTCCTGGGTGCGCATCTCGGATATCCATTATTTTCAACTGGGTGGGCAAGCATTGGATGAATTGATCGAATTCAAATATGACAACGACTCGCTGCAAGCACCCACAGTTACTACATTTCAAGACAAATCCATAGTGTGTCCAAAATCCGATACTGCTGACACAATAAATGCACGGATACTCCAACAGGTATCTGGGACATCTGAATTCTATATGAGCATGGACAATGTAATGCCTATTGGAAACGATGGAGCTGCTACAGAGTTTTTATACCCAGAAGACTATTTGAATTCGATGACATTTTCAGGAATTCCTCCACACTCCTTGGAGATGAAAATAGGTGTTCCGGTAATGTTGATGCGCAATTTGAACCTCACGGGCGGTCTGTGTAACGGGACTCGCATGATCGTCACTCAACTGTTGAGCAGGGTGATATAAGCAAAGATTATAACTGCCACTCGAATAGGCGAAAAAGTTTTGTGCCACGCATTATTCTGACGGTTAAAGACAACAAGATGCCATTTGTTTTTAAACGCAAGCAGTTCCCTGTTAAATTATGTTATGCAATGAAGATAAACAAAAGTCAAGGCCAATCACTTGCAAAGATAGGAATTTTTTTTACCCGAGCCTATATTCGGATATGGCCAACTATATGTTGCCATGTCAAGGGCTACCTCATCAAAGGGTTTGAAAGTTGTTATTGAACCGCAGGCGAACCAGCCACCAAACACTACAAAAAATATTGTATACAAAGACTTTTTGAATAAAATTAAACTGCAACAGGTTTAATTAGTATTTCATATCGTTATGTGAATTTTTTGAAAGCACAGGTATTGTTCCTAGAATGCAAACGTCTTTGTCGGTAGCTACATAATGGCTCATACTAGCCATGCATAAATATGCATGTTGCTCAAAATATTATCATGTGTTGTCCCAACGTCGCTAACCGGTATTCCAAACAGTTGCAGAATAATGGCTGACAAAGGGGAAGGGGAGCTGATTCAAGCAAGCGGAGATGAAAGTGCTACAACCGATACAATCAGTACTGCAGACTCGAAAGACAAAGGGCAACTGATAATAGCAGAAGTTGATATTATTGACATGACAAATATTAAACCCGAGGATTTGCAAAAAGAATTGCAAGTTAAAGTCTACCGAAAGTGGGCATCAAGGAATGTGCCTGATCCTAATCCGCCGGGTCTATGTTTCATGTTGCTAGACAAACGGGTAAGCATACTAACCACACTTGAAAAACTGAACACAAATAGCATCATTAATAATATTTGTTAACATATGATTACCACAGGGAAACGCTATTCAGGCAAATGTAGACGTCCGGGACATAAAACAGTTTGAAATCGTTTTGCAAGTAGGCTCATGTTACAGAATTCGCAGGTTCAGTTGCAAGAACACTAATATTTCGCAACACACCCTTCCCAACAACACAACACTATTATTTGGAAAGTATAGTGACGTTTTGCCTATAGAAGATTACGGTTTCCCAACCCATCATTTCAATTTTGTTACATACAATGAACTTGTAGCTAGAGCCGATGTTTGTGATGCGGTTCTAACAGGTAATTCATTTAGATCATCACTAATGATAGCAGGAATGTGATGCGCGTACGAAGCGCGTTTGGGGTCAAAGGAACTTCCTTTTCATCGAGCAAGTTTTTCAACACCCTAGGCAGTGAACCTAATCGTTATAGTGAGTATTGGGTAAGCCTCAGGGATTGATATCGTTCTCCAGGGGAATAGGAATGCTAGCAAGAAGTGTATTATGCTAAGGTGGGGGTTGAGGATGATTCTTTTTTATCTTTTTATAGTTTTTTAGAAAGCTAATTGTAAAATCTCGGGGCAAAAGGTTTGGGGGTGGTACTTCTACCGATTACTTCTACTATTCTAATGATCTATTACTATGGGTAGCTATGTCTATTTGATGTGTGCTCGTATGATGATTAAAAATGTGTTTACCTAGATACTATTACTCCCTAGTTATCTTTTATTGATGGTTGAATTGTCACGTCCTTATTCTTAACGCGTTGTGCTTCCTAAAGACGTAGGGTGTGCATATGCCCTAACTCTTTGAGGTTACCTTTGGGTTTAGCCTACTAAATCCGCTAGATTAATCATAAACTAACTTTCACAAAGATTATTCAAGTATTAAACACAACGATAGCCTAGTTGCACTCCTAAGCCAATTAAAATTAAGATAAGAGACAACCTAACAATAATTAATGATTAGGTTTCATAGATCTAAGTAAACACACAAGAAATTTAGCTAGACATGTTAAACAAGCAAGCATACACACAATCAATGGAAGACATAATGATACTATTGGATTAAAACACTTAACTTGATGTGTAAAATAGGGTTTGGAACCCTAAGATACTGTCCAAGTCGGACTACAAACGTTTAGGGTTTTTACTCCAAAAGTCTACCTCCTTAAATGCAGAAAAATCGAATTATATATATAGATTTACAAGTGCGACGGCGTCGCCTTATAGGTGGGACGTCGTCAGATCGCCGTCATTAGGGTTTTCGTCTTGGCCAAGTTATCGATGGGACGGTGTCACCTTAGAGTTGTGACGCCGTCAGTCTTCATATGGGACGTCGTCTTGGTTCTGGATCTGGGCCGTCTGAGATGAAAAGTCTGAGTGACGCCCTTCTTCTTCAAATCCTGACGTCGTCAGGTGTTATGAGCAAAAATTCCACTAAACCGTCTGGTGCATGTTTTTATCAAATCTGTATAGAGGGACGGCGTCGCCCTTTTATTGGGACGTGTTAGGAATTGGAAATTATATTGTAAAGCATCGGTCACCCCAAGTATAATCTAGCTTGAGTCAGCTCGTAGACATATCGGATATTATGTTAGTTGTTAAGTAAGTGATTAGCTCAGTTTTAGTGTAGTGTAACACCGTGGAGGAAGGACGGGTCTTTACCCATTGTATACCTGATCCACAGGCCGTCAGTAGGTCGTTTAGTTTGTAACCTATAAATACCCTCTACCTTGCAAGGTAGAGGGTTGGATGTTCTTTGGTAATCTAATCTTACATGAGTTTCTCTTTCTAAGAATATCCCACTTTCTCTCTCTAACATCATCTATACGCCTAAGTATGTTTGTGTGATAATGTGTATGTGAAATCCAATATGTTACAAATGGTATCAAGAGCCATGGTTAGATCATCTCTTACATATCTTTGGATTTCTAGTGGTTTTTAGGTGGTTTTTGAGTTTGAGAAAGTTTAGTGGTTTTTGCATCATTTGGTTGATTTCTAGTGTTAAAGCTTGGATTTTGATTGTACTTTTGTGTTTAGGATCATCACAAGTGTTTAGGTTTTGATTTGGAAGGCTTGAATCATCGTGGTTGGGTTGTTTTTGGATTGAAAAGTGTGTTTTGGAAGTTTTTCAAGTTAGCGACTTGGCTCTCGGTGTAATTTTCTTGGTAGCGACTTGCTTTGTAAATCTGTAGCGAGTTATAGTGTATTGTGGTAGCGACTTGGTGCCTAGCGACTTGCCTTTAGAGACAAGCCGACAAAAAGTACTGTTAGTGGATTCTCCACTACGGGTAGCGACTTGGTAAGGTAGCGACTTGCTTTCAATTTTGATAGCGACTTGCTCTTTAAGTTTCGTAGCGACTTGGTGGTAGCGATTTGGTCGTTAGCGAGTTGCTATTTAGCGACTTGACATCTTAGCGACTTGCTGTCAAAATTCATAGCGATTTGGTAACTTAGCGACTTGTTACTTAAGTTACTTAGGAACTTGGTGCCTAGCGACTTGGTTCATAGATTCGTAGCGTCTTGGTTGACTTTTGTGCGTAATACGGTTTTCTCTTGATTTAGTAAAATCCCGTGAAAGAATCTATTTCCCGGTTTAATCATTGAGTTATAAAATCCCGTATAGTCTGTCAACATGTCTACCAACATGCCTACAATCAAATCTACTATAGCTGAGAACGTTCATGCAGTAAATACTCATCCACCCACAATGTCTTACGTCACTGACCCTTTTAACTCCAGAGTGCTTGTACTCTATGATACCTCACAGAACAATGAAACGGGTTGCATTTCTGAAGATCCTACCTTGATTGATTCTACAAATTATGATCAAAACTCCTCACCTTCTGAGTCAAACTTCAACAACCCACAACTGTTAATGACCCATGATGCAAAGCATTCGGAATCCAACATTGAGCCGTTTCAATTACTTCATCAGCACCTTACACAACTGTTATCCACTCCTATGAGTCGAACATGCTGTGCTCTCTTTCGCCAAGACTTACCTACGTTGAAAAAGGTTGTGCTACTGAACTTAGAACAACTGAAGCTTCAAATTACCAATGAGAAGGTATTAATTGATGACTCTAATGCTCCACTTCAAGTTATCTACAACCAATTTCAGCCATTTATCAAAGGGGAATATTCTGCTGACTTTGATCAATACATAACTGGAATTTCATTCAAGAAACACACTAGAATGGAAATTCATGAGTACATCAACACATATATCCTTCTCATGAATAATGTGGAAGTCTACATTAAGAATGCTGCTCAAAGGAATGATTGTCTTAATAGGTTGAATGAGAGTCATGGAAAATTAAAGGAAAGGTGTGATATTTTGGGTAATGGTGCAGTTGAAAGAACGGATGATGGTGATGCTGACTGCAGAATTTCAGAAAATAAAATGAATGATGTAATTAGCTGTACTGAACACAAAGGCTCAGAGTCCGAAAAACGTGAAACTGCTTTCATGTCAGTAAATCCTGTTGTGCATAAGGTTTACACAGATGTCATACCAACAAATGAACATGTGTCATGCATTGAGGTACCATTAACTGACCCTATCTTTGATAATGATATCGAACAATGTGTCTTGGCTGAGCCTGAATCTAAAATCTTTGAAACAAATGACATGGTAACAAAAGGGGTTTATGATGAACTTTCAAACAAATATTCAATTCTTGAAAAACATTGTATTTCCCTGGAAATTGCAATACAACAAAAGGAAGAAAGTTTTCATGCTACAAAATCTTGCACTAATCCGGAATTTCCAGAATTTCGTGAATTCTTTGAAATTGATCACTTAAAAACCCAGATTCAGGACAAAGATTCAACCATATGCAATCTGAAATGTCAACTCTCAGATCTGCATAAGAAATGCAATCTTAGGATGAACAATCCTAACCATGAGATGAGTAGTGAGCTTAAATCTAGGAATGATGAATTAGCTTTATGTGTATCCAACTTATTAAGAGAAAATGAGTCCTTAAGAAAGAACTTATTAGAGAACGATTCCAAGTTGATAGTTCATACAAATTCCTTTTTGGCTGACATTGATGCCCTCAAAGCCCAAATTCAGGATAAGAGCTTCAATATTGTTGCCTTAAAAAATGAGCTTAGAAAATCTATTGGAAATAGGGTGAACACTAAGTTTGCAAAACCATCAACCTTGGGAAAGTCAACTGTTCAGAACAACTCAAAACATACCATAGTTAGGCAGCCGAATGCTTTTAGAACTGAAAGATCTAAACCATCAAAATTTAGGCTTGCCTCCCAAGTTGATGCGAATACTGTTTTGTCAAAACCAGTCACTTCACTACCGTGTTCTAATATGATGAATAACAAACCTCAGGTTAATGTTCATAGTTCTAAGATCAGGAACACTAGGAGGTCATCTACTTCTCATAAGAAGCATCAAATGGCAGATCAATCCCCTAAGAAACCCAATGATTTCAAAAGGACCAATATTCATAAGAGGAATGTGCCTACACCCAAATCTACTAGCAGCTGTTTCAAATGGATTCCCACTGGCAGGTTATTCAAATTTACATAATCCAAACTAACTTATATACCTAGATCTTGCCTTAAGTGGATACCCACAGGAAAACTCTTCAAGAATAGTGACACCAATGATATGCCTAGATCAAACAGTACAACATCCAGTAGTGAGACTACTCATGTCACTCACTCATCTATGTGTAATACTACATGTGCTTCTAGTGCAATGTGTTCTCAGTCTTTTTCAGGTACAATGCTCAACTCATTCAGGAACTTCATGACTTGGTTTCCATCTGAAATGAATAGTGCTCACTCTAGAATGGTTGCTTGCCAGACCTGACATACCTTGTGCTTTGACTCCTATTCATCTTGAATCAGGACTCGCTCTTACATATCTCTATACAAATCATCTTTAAAATAAATAAATAAATAAATAAAAATTTATAGAAAGATTTTTTTTAATTATTTAATTTTCATTCTTTGGATTCATAATTTCTTTGTCATTTTCCTCTATCTAATAAGGGATATATCTTCTGTTATCGATAACATCTACGATCCTATAAATGTCATTTAATAATGACACGGGATCATAGATGAAGTTCGAACAAATGATATATTCTTGTTTTACAACCGGTGGGGTTTATTCAATCAATGTTCTTTGGTGACATTGATTGAGGGGGAGAATGTTTCAAGATATCTCGCTTGTCTCTGTACCACTGCTGGACATGTATTGTACCCAGATGAATGCATTTTTTATTCTTGTCTTGCTCTAGTGGTGTCTTCTGTGTAGTTTGCTTATCTGTTTCATGGTGTCCACTGTGCTAGTCTGCTTATCTTACTATGATTATGTTAGTATGTTATCTGATAAGTTCATGGACTGTAAATGTCTACTTTACATAATATGATATGATAGCGACTTGCCTTTGCAATTTACCATGACTGTGTTAGCAACTTGCTTTGAAAAGCCTAAATGACTTGTTAAAATTCTATGATAGAGACTTGCTAAGCATTCACAAAACCATAGGGACTGATAATGACAACTTGGTATTCTTGATTTAAACCCTTCCACTTTACTTAGCGACTTGCCATTCGTTTCTTTTTCAAAAATTTTATAAAAACAAAATTTCTCTTCTCTCTCTTGTGTGAACATTGCAACGTAGCAACTTGTGTGGTAAGATCATCTTTATCTGCTTCTTGTTACAAAATTTGTAGATTATATGCATCCCCTAACTCATTTTCCTTAAACAAATTCTCTCATCTTGATCCTCATCAATTGATTTCCTCGCTTAGGTTTGTTAATGGATTCTGTAATGATGCTATTGATATATGTTGTGTAAATGGTTTAAGGGATGTTTGGATGCTCTAGGATTGTTGTAATGTTTCATATGTATTTGTTTTAATGAATCTGTGAGCGTCGAGTATATGGTTTGATTTGGGTTGTATTGCTGAAATAGTTTGTGTTTATGGATTATATGCACATGTTCTTTGTAGCGGTTTGATTGTGATGAATAGATTGTGATATTGTGCGAATGATTTGCTTGTGTTCTTGATAGCGACTAAGATCTGTTCTTCATTGCAAGTTGGATATGTATGTTCTTGGTAGCAAGTTGGTGTATAAGTTCTTCGTAGCGAGTTGGCTTTTATGTTCTTGATGACGACTTAGAGGTGTTCTTCGTAGCGAGTTAGTTTGAGTATTCTAGGTAGCAATTTACCAATAGTCTTGGTGGCGATTTAGCTTGCTTATTCTTACTTAGCGACTTACCTTTGTAACTCGTAGCGACTTATCAGCATTAAAAATTGGTAGCGACTTGTACTTACAAGTCTGCATGATGTCACTCGTATAGCGACTTGGTTCGATCATTTTTTATAGTGACTTACGTTTTATAAGTTTAGCGACTTGCTGGTTAATTGTTCTTGTGGCGACTTGGTATGTTAAATTATTTCAAGGTGACTTGCTATTGCAATCTCATGATTAGCGACTTGATTCAGGGTTACCTGTAGCGACTTGCTTTTACAACATACTCTTAGCAACATGCTATAACATCTTTGTTTGAGCAAATTTGTACCTGGTTCCTCTTGTAGTAACTTCGTACGACAACTTGTCTCAAATAACCTGCTATATCATCCACATAATAGTATCTTACCTCATGAAATTGTTAATAGCAATTGTGCATTTAAATAATTTGATACTAAAACAACTTGTCACTCGAAAACTATACCAAATGGAACCTGTACCTAAAACTCTTTGATGTCTCTCATTCTTTTTCAACATGCTTATGGGAACTCTGTCTAAACTACTATGTTATAGTGTTTATGACATAAGGGTGTATTCAATGTTGCTTAACTAACCATCTATAATCTAACATGCTCTCAATCATTGCTGTTGTTTGTGTGTATCATTAGATTTTCAATGGCAAACACAACCTCAGCCGAGAAAATTGCATCTTCTGCTCCACCCAAAGTGCTTACAGACAACGAAATCCTTCCTAAAGATAAATGGGTAGAGATAGGAAAAAGTAACTGTTATGTGGACATGCAAAAACTGCAACAAAATCCAATCCTCAAAGTGTCAATTGATATACTCAAAAACACCAACTTCTTCAGTGCCCTAACCAAGCAATGCACAATTCCCACCATTTACATCCAACAATTCTTGAACACCATTAAATATGACAATATCACAACTCATTACACTTGCAAGCTGGATGATAAGGATCTTGTAATCAACTCGGACATTCTCAGCAAGGCTCTTGGAATCACACCCTGTAACCCCACCATACGAACTGAACCTCCACCTAGTGCGGAAGATCTAATAGTCTTTCTGATTGGTTTAGGTTATCAAGTCAGCATATCAAGGGCTTCTGACATCATCACAGGACACATGTATCAACCCTGGAGAGCAATGACTACAGTTCTCAATTTATGCTTGTCAGGAAAAACATCCGGGTTTGATAAAGTAAGGATTCCCGTCTTGCAAATTTTATGGGGTATAGTCAATGGGGTGAATGTTAATGTAACTGAACGCATTTGGGAAGAATTCTCGTTGTCAATGAACACATTTATCACTGATAGAACGAACTTTCAGAATAAAGCTCAGGGTAGAAAGAAAGTTAACAAACTTGTGATCCCTAGTATCAGATTCTCGAAACTTGTCATCCAGTACTTGCAACAAACTCACAACTTCAATCCTAGGAGTGAATCAGTCCTTCATGATGCCAAGGAAGAATTTTTTTTGGGTAACCTTAAATATGTTCCTAAAGGTATGGATAAGGAGATCTTTGGTCTGGAAATTCCTGATAGTCTTCTCACTGACGATATTAAGAAGACGGATTACTTTAAACTATACAAGAAAAGGGCTTCCAGATCCGGTGTTAATGATGAGGTCTCTCCCACTCCACCACAATCCAAATCAACTAAGTCTGTTTCTGGCTCAAAGACTTCAAAGACTTCATACGCTGCTCTCCCTAAAAAGAGACTTGAAAGATCACAAACTACTGGCACCACAACCCAGAAGCAAAAAAGAAAGAAGACGGAAGTGGGAAAGGGAAATTTTGAGGAAACAGAGGTTTCAAGGGGTAAGACTAGTTTGATTGATGAAGATGCTGCTGCTCTACAACTGGGGATCAAGCAAAGCCTAGAAAGTTAGAATGTGAGAGCACCAGTTGGAGGAGTAGTGCTAAGAGAACCTGAGAAAGTGTCTCGCCAAACAACACCAATCACACATGACAAAGGGAAAGGAATTGTTGGTGTAGAACAAGCTGCTCACATGCTTCTGACCTTCTCATCCTCACCATCAAGAACTACCAATCAGTTTGAGCTAAAGAAAAGAATTGTTGAATCTTCTTCAGCTTAAGAACATTCTAGACTGGAAAAGGAGGTATCTGAAGTACAAGAAGAAACTCCTGCATCGAGTGATACCCAGTCTGAGAAAAATGTTGAGGAAGAGTTACAACACATCTCACAGGAGAACCTTGAGTCAAAATCAGATGAGTCCAGGCACTTGGAAGAACCAAATTTGTCTAATGACTCTCTACCCTCTTTGAAGAATCTTGATACAGACATCTCCTTTGGTGATCAGTTCATAAACGACAAACCCACAGACACTGAGACTCTGAAGCAAGATAAGGAGAAAGATGAAGTAGAATCCATGTTCACCGTCAACATACAGCAAGACACTTCTACAATCCCGCCTATGTCTGCTCCTTCTCTTAAAACCGCACTTCCACCACCTGATCCTACTAATGTTCAAACAGTTGGACCAGCGATTACAGTCTCTGATACTGTCACTCCTCCTGCCTCGCCACCTCCTGCTTCATCTTCACCAGTCAAAACAACTGAATGATTACTTGAAGAGGCCATGACACGTATTGCAACCATTGAGAAGCATTTTCCTATCGCCGTCAATAATCTTGATAGTCGTGTCAAAAAAATGGAGAATTTTAAAATCAATGAGGTCATTACAAAGGCAGTAGAAGATGATATCAAAGATGCAGTTAAATGGGCAATGAAGGCTCCGTTACTTCAACGATTTAAAGACTTGCCAATCTCTGATATGAGAGATGCTCTCTCTAAAAGAATGTACGATGCAGGAGAGCATTTGAACATTACACATAAGAAACTATATGAAGCACTCGAGAAATCAATGAGACTTGACAATCATCAACAATTTGTGCAGCTTGGACAACGGTTGATTCAAGGTTCACACCCACATTCTCTTCAATTCCTGAAGATCAAATGATTCATGAAGAGTCGTATGTCATGGCAGAGTCGGAATCCGATGAAGATGATGCATCCACCAAGCATATTCCCAAGCCATCTGAAGATGAATGGTTTGATACATATGTATCAGGAGAACGCCCTAACACATCTAGAGTGGCACCTTCAAAGGACACAATTTGAAGTTGGCTACCCGAAGAGAGACCCTATACACCAGAACCCTCATGGTCTATCCCAGAGACTGACACGATGATCCCTGAAAACAACTGGGCTTCCACAATTTCTACTAACTATAAAACTTCAGATGAAGACTCTCTACTTCATGCCACTGGAGATATGGGCAGCTTCATTAAGTGGTTCTGTGAACAGAGGGGAATCGCGTCAATCACTCCAAAGGATCTTGAAGGACAAGCTTTTGAAATTGTCAAGGTCTTTTACTCGGATGCTAATCATCTACAATACCAGATGGAAGAATGTCATAGGATGCTGAATGATCAAGTCAGTGAGCAGATCAGTCGCTTCAATGTGAACAAGCCTCTTCCTCTCGGTGGTGAACCTGGACAAATGACCATTCAGTCTGAGTTCTTCTTCAACCATGACCTTGACTATCTTTGTGCTCATACTACTGAAAGAAGACCAGCCTTATCGATATCAAAGATGAAAGCTGCTACTTACTCTGATCAGGGACTTGAACAGATGGTTCCTGATCAATTCTGGGCTGACGAAGAACAAAAGTACGACATTGCCACTTCATATGGTATTTCTCACTGGTGGTACAAAAAGAAGAATTTCTACATCGAGAGACATGGAGCTGAGAAAAGACAAAAAGGTGTTAGATCCAAGCTACGAATTCTAAGTGTCATCAGTGTAGAGATCTTCCCAATCCATGGCTATGAGTATCTGAAGAAGATCGTTCTTAGAAGAGCAGACCAAAAAGATCATGTGATTGAAGAGAACGACTTCAAGCACTTGATGCCCAATGATTTTGAAGACCTCTACCTTCTGAATCTCCAAGGACACCTTGATCACCTACCTGCTCGTGAAAAGAAAGCTCTCTCTGCCTCTGTCAATCTCTGGATCAGAGGCTTAGTCATCCGAAAACGGGTTGAGGACTTTCAGCTTGGGATGGAAAGCTACCAGACTCGGATCAATTTAACAAGGCCGCAATGGGATGCCTCAGGACATGAATTTCGTCACGACTATAGAGTGCTTGACACCCCTAGAGCCGTCCTCTTCCACGACAGATACGAGACTCGCATGCTGATGAGATTGTGCGAGCTCCACAAATTCAGTGATGGTACTCTCAAGATGGTCGAAGAAGAACTGAACTCCAGAGTGAAAGAAATCAGAATTGATCTGAAGCAGTGGAACAAAACAAAATTTTGGACCGATGTGGATTTAAAGAGGTGTGAATATTTCATTGCTGCAATCAAGCGAAGACTTAAGACTCGAATGATCTTTCGCAGCCTTGAAAGCTTTGTTGGTGGTAGACTTCGTGAAGGTCATTACAAACTACTTCAAAGAACTGAATGAAGACATCTTCCGGAAGTGTTTATGTTTTGTAATATTTATGTGTAATATGTGGTGTACAAACTATGAACAACTATAGTGCATGTAATAGCGTTAGGTTATGTACTGTGGTTTCCCTTTGTGTCTAAAAAGGGAACTTCAGTGTTGTCCACTTCTGATCATATAAAATTGGACACATTTTTCTCCAACAAATGTTTTGTCTCATTTATATTTAAATCACTTGAGATCCAAAATCTCAAAGGATTTGAAATTTTTGATCGGGGGAGAAAATGTGATATAAATATGAAAGATGATAAAAAAAATGACCATTTTATGTCTTAAAGTGCATACTGCTCTATAATATGTGCTAAACAATTTTCGAATCTCGAAGCACATATTAAGGGGGAGCATTTCTAAACAAATTCAAACCTTCAAGGTACAAGGTTTTCCATGCTTTTATTTATGGTACCTTGATTGTGTGTTAAATGGTTTCTAAATGTTTGGCAATCGTGGTAGTACTTCAGCAAAAAAAAAGTCTTCTTCCTCTATGTGATAAAATGATTTCAAATATCCTATGCACATATTGAGGGGGAAAATTTTACCAAGAAAATCAAATGGCTTTTTCGTACGAAATTGTGATCAAGAATTTGTTTCAAAGAACTCTTGCCTCCATGTGCTAAACAATTTCAAATCATATGCGCATGTTGAGGGGGAGCATTTTCTAAATGATCAAAACTATTAAGGTACAAAATGCTTTGATTTTATATCACAAGTACCTTGATTGTTTTTCCAAATGATTTTTTCAATTGGTTTCAACGAAGAATGAACTGTACCAAAAGACCGACCATTTTACTTTATGTATGGAGTTATAAGGATGGTGAGGTTAGGTATTAGTTCCCATGATCCGCCAGAACCGGAGGGATCTACCCAGGGACAATCCACTAGATAGTGTAGAAGTCCTTAGGTATATTGAAAAAAGGAGAAAAATGAGATGTGGGAAGAGTGCGGACTAAGACTGAATTAGTACTGGAATAAACCCAACAAGGTTCTAGTTATGAAGTCTCGGTAAGCACTGAAGGGGTTGAAGAATGAAAAAGAATTGAATGTGAAAAAGGGTGAAAAGAAATAGCCCTCCATTTATTCAACCTTAGGGCAGAAACCGGGTTCAATTCATATGCTACTGGTGGTTACCAAGGTAACATCGGTATTGAAGACAAGACGTCATGGACCCAGTGACGCACTGCACTACATCTTCCCAAACCACTCAAGTTCCTCTTAAAAGGGCTTGTTTCATTCTCACGGGGAACCTACATAATCTATCGACTTTCTCTTAGTGATTGTTGATATTGAAGAAGGAGACCCTCTCCCTAGTCTCCGGCTCAGGAACCAAATGTGCACAAATTGAGTCTAGAGCCACGAGATCATCAATAAATCTCTTTAGGAGACTTTCAATAAAGACTCTCTGTTTCACACAATGTGGAAAGAGAGATTATATCTTATGAGTCCTACGCATGATCCTTGTGGTATTGCCAGAACATCCGAGTGATATGTAAAATATTCACAATGAAGATGGAAAGCCTTCTGGAGCCAACATCAAACAAGCTCCTGGTAGGTGACATGTGAGATCTTTTCAAAAGATCGACCATGTGACAACTGAACAGAAACAATGGGGCGATTCAATCTTTTGAATCAATCCTGGTTCAGGTTATGGATTGATGGATACCTTTGAAAAACCGGTCATTGTGCTTAAAAACTCTTTTCTTTAGCACATCGAATGTGTACTTATATTTCAAAATAAAAGGTGTTTATGATTGATAATTGATATTCATCAAAACCTTCGTTGTATTGCAAAAACAATTTCTATTGAGCAGTACACGATTGTTTTTCAAATCTCTTCTTATCAATCGGTGAATCTCAATTCACTGGTTCACTCACTCCGTGTTGTCTTCTTTGAGACGTTCCGGTTTGAGAACGGCTAGAACAGCTGCGAAACCCTGTCAAGGAAATTCTTCGGAATTATACCTGATCACAGGCAGTACTTGTACTGATCAACGGGGAACCGTGGGTCGTGTACCTCAATTCAACAAAAGTGATCAAAGACACTCTTGTGTGCTTTATTGCTAACTGTTTTATGCAGGAACACCCTACGTTTGCAGCTGATCAGAATGTAGCGGTCAATCCATAGCCGCATGCTCACACAACACATTCATTTCCAAAGAAATCATGATTAGTGCATCAATGACTTTGATATTATCACTCCATGCTTCTGCTACGCTGCTTCCAATATCATGAATCAACGAAAGCTTCCGCTACTCTGATAAGAAGATATCATGATCCAAAATGTGAGCATGTCGGTCCAAATGTCACAACATCATATGCTAGCAACACAACAATGGGTGATGCTGAGATTTACAGTGGCTGATGTTCTCTAGTAATGCTCAAAAGGTCATCAAGGTGGATCAGCTCAACAACCTCCACGAAACATACATTGTAGTTGAACAATGATGAAATCACCACAGAAGCACATAGTTTGTATACCTTGATGAAGTGAAGTCTGCAAGCTCAAGACTGTAGATTTATTAGAATGCTAGGATTCACAATGTAATTCATGGGGTGACCTCCCTTAGGGGGAGATTGTTAGGAATTGGAAATTCTATTGTAAAGCATCGGTCACCCCAAGTATAATCTAGCTTGAGTCAGCTCGTAGACATATCAGATATTATGTTAGTTGTTAAGTAAGTGATTAGCTCAGTTTTAGTGTAGTGTAACACCGTGGAGGAAGAACGGGTCTTTACCCATTGTATACCTGATCCACAGGCCGTCAGGAGGTCGTTTAGTTTGTAACCTATAAATACCCTCTACCTTGCAAGGTAGAGGGTTGGATGTTCTTTGGTAATCTAATCTTACATGAGTTTCTCTTTCTAAGAATATCCCACTTTCTCTCTCTAACATCATCTATACGCCTAAGTATGTTTGTGTGATGATGTGTATGTGAAATCCAATATGTTACAGGACGCCGTCAGGTTCAGTTTTAGCAGCTTGAGTGGCTTTGATCTTGACTTTGCCATTTCTTCATGTTTTCACTCCTTTTCGTCCAAATGTGCATCATTCCAGCATTTTGCTTCCAAGAGACCTAAAAAGTGAAAAGGAACGAAATTAAGCAGTAACGGATATAAAAGTGGTCGATTAAGGGCTTAAATGACCCCTTAAAAGTGTACGTTTTAAATCCTTTTCAGAATGTTAATGAAACATTTGCATGCTCTTGCAGACTACATAGGAATTTTCAGAGGCGTTAGAAGCATGAAAACATTTGGAAGCTCGACTACCAATCGAATAGTCAGAAAAAATGTAGAAATCCAAAATCTAAAGTACGCACTAACACATAAAAACTAGTCATAATCAGCATTGACTGGTATAGAATTCTAATGACTTACTTTACATGGCAGCGGAAATAGCATTACTCTGAGTTAATGGAATGAAACAACAAAAAGATTCGAAACGGAAATTGGTATGCGGGTCGAAGAACCTATTGTACTTGCTGTTAGCTCGTGTTTGGTTAAAAGCTTTGCTGGTAGCATACAGTTATCTGCCACCCCTGAAACGAGCTACTATTTCAATCCTAAAATACCCGAGGCAGATGAAATCTGTGGAGTGTAAGTCTTGCCTAATAGCCAAAAGCTTATCAGGTCATGTATGCACATGCAAAACCACTATTTGACACAAAGCATGGTTGTAGGTATGCTAATCTATTAGCAACTGGAACACCACTGATGTTGCCACTGGTGACCCAACAACAATCACAGGAGGACTCACCCGAGCAGACAGTGCGGATTGCAACACTTCTGGACATAAGCCCTAAAACGCTTACTGTAAGGCATCGAAAAATTCTGCAATACAATTACTCACTATATATCACTAACTCCCGTATTTAACAGCAAAACCAAAAATTCGTGACTGAAGCGGTCATAGTCAAAATTGAGGAAGGTGCAGCCTGGTATACGAACAGATGCAAACGATGCAACAAAAATATCGAGCCAGGTAGGCCCCATTGGCATTGCCAACAACCAGGGATGCCGGTTGTAGCTAACTACATGTATGAATTGCAGACCCTTACTGAAACTGGAAATTAATCAACTACAAGTAGTAACTCATTGCAAACTTAACACACAACAATTCCCGCTATTGCTTCAAGTCCATCATTGCTGATGTAACCGGAGAAGCGTCTCTGACATGGTACAGCCCCGAGGCACATGCTCTTCTTCCAATTTGCTCAGAGGTTCTCAGCTATGTTTCAGACCCCGATGCATACCAAGTTCCACCAATTATCAAAGACTTCAGAACACAAAGCATAAGTTTGAAGTGCGGTTTGGCTATGGCAGCAAAAAAAGGGAATCCAAGATTAATTCTTGACAGCGTCGCTGATGCACCCACACCCGCACTACCACCAGCAGACGCTGCGGAACCTTCAACACCGATGAAAACTCCAATCAGCGAAACAACTGTAGCAGAGGTTTTGAGCAACACCCTAACCCCACCTCCAGTTTCTACTGAAACCGATGAAAAGGAAGTTGTTCCTAAACAGGAACAACATTCATCAGTTCGGAAACAACTATTCCAAGCCTCAGCAAAGGACCAAGAAATGCCAGTAACGAAGAAGCCTAAAGCTGACCCTGGTGCCAAACCAGAGGTCTAATAACTATAAACACTAAATCACCGACTTTTGTAATATGGTTATAGTATAGCTGACACAATGCTGCTATAACAAATTCTGATAAACTACCTGTAGGGATACTTAACTTAGAAAATTGCTCTATGGGAGCAATGGTAATGTAAATCACTCTTAAGTAAATGACGGTTTGTGCATTACAGCTGCACACGGTTTTTGCACAACGTTTGCAACATAGCAGCAATAAAAATCCGCAACTCCAATACACCGACTATCTCAAGAATGCCTGATCACAACAATCACTACACGGCGCTATCTTTCACGAAATAGTACAACTACCACAAAAGACTCTAAACAACAACTTATGCTCATGCAACTAACATACTGGCATCCTGACGTAAAACTAGAGGAGTTGCATTGGGTATTAAGACATTTAAAAAAACATTAAAAAAACCTCTCAAACCTTATCATTCACACATACAACCGCCCACGCAACAACGATCAAAGATAATTAACAATGCTCGCATTCCCCGATAACCAATTAACCCTCCTTACCTTCTTCATCCCATGATTCAAGCCAAACACAAACAACATTGCAACAAACATTATTGCTACTATCCAACAACAATAATAAATAGGATAAAATAGCTACCATCATTAACCATTCACCATTAAGATAATACTAATTGTAGCATTATCATTGCAACAGGGTAAATACCATAGACAAAACAAAATCGTAATTTGCCTCAGAGTACATGCACCCGTTGGAGTTAGATAAGTACATAAAAACAATAAAACACCAAACAACCTGAACAACGGTTAGAACCTACTATCAACACAAACTACTGGCCAAAAAACATCAACAAAAGCCAGCGTTCACCAGACTAACCATCAGAGAGATCTTCATCAACCGCCATAAAGACTACTTGCCTCTCTTTTTCAACAATCCCATCACGAATGGCTTCGATAAGAGCTCCAAGTGCAACCAACGTTTGACGATCCACACGCTGCAATTCCGAAAGCCCCCTCAGACCGTCAACCGCCTTCTCATTAAAGGATCCGAACCAATGAGTCTCCACAATGGTTTGCTCACGTTTTTCGATTTTGGTACGCAACTGATCTTGCTCTGCCTCCATACGTATAACCAAATTGCGATCCTCACTGATCTCGCTATTGAAAAGAAACTTGAACGCCGTTGTTAGGTGGTGAAGTATAGTAAATGCGAATACAAAAAAAATGCCACCTTCTCATATGAAGAAGTATTTATAACATGAATTTTATGGAATAAAAAAAAGGTACCAAACGTAAGTAAACACCTTTACAAACATAAAACAAAATATGAAACCAACATATATTTTTTTTATAAAGCTATACCTTTTTTGGCAAATATAAAATAAATGTTTAACATCATATTTTATACTACCTTCATCCCATAACTATTTTCCACTTTTGACTTTTGAAGTATTTAGTTTTCAACTTTAGCGTTAATCATTTTTATTTATGTTACATATTACTTGAAGTAGAAAATAAATACACTACTTAAAATAAATTTGAAAATAATCGACCCATTTGACGCAAACAAAAGCAAAAAAAAATTTATAACGTCGAAACTTAATATATCACGCTAAAGGATATTACAAAAAGCCCGCCGCGTTGTGGCGGGGTTTCCAACTCGTTATCTTAAATGCCGAAAAATAACGCCGTTCAAAAAAAATTGTTATGGGTCACTAATTAAAATACGGGGTTATTCATTAAAAAGAATTTCATTCATTGGTTGATTAAATGGTTAGTGTTCAACAATTGCCAACAAACAAGCAAGTTAGGCGTCCGGCGCGTTGCGCTCGGAAACGTTTTTGTAATTTTTATTTTATTTTATTTTTTTATTTATTTATTTATTTATTTTTTTTTGGCTAATGAGCATATGGGCTTGTTTTGGAGATTTTTAGTTTATTTCTAGATTTGTTTTGTATTTTTTTGGCTTCTAGCGCCTTGCTAGTAGCTTTTTATGTTATATAATATTTTTCTGCCGTTAAAAAAATGGCTCTAGACCACAATTAAAACAACTCTAGACCACAATTAAAACAACTCTAAAGCTACAAGGGACGTTAGAATCTACGTCTTTGAAAATCTACCTTTCAAAAGGACCAAAATCCACCAACCAAGCCCAAGTAAAACACATGGCCACTAACACAATCACCCGATATATATAGAGTATGGAAACGGGTGAAAACCCGACCATAACCCTTACCACTTAACAAAAATGGCCGGAATTTCAAATCAAACGATTCTGACCACACAATCTGGTCATATTTATTTACACTTCGACACATATATGTAACTAGAAATAATCATTTGGCCTTAGACTGGACAATAAGAAAAATCGTTGAACAATGAGACAAATCTTTTGGTTGAACATCCGTAGGAACTAAATTCAGTCATTTTCTATCTGTTGGAAGGTAAGGGTCGTATGATCTGGAAATCTTTTCAATTTTTAATCAATTTTTCGTTTATTGGGCACGGCTCGATCTGTTTAGAATATAGGATTATGTGTGCTTAAAAAACTACTCTGTATTATCAACGTGCTATGTGTGAACCCAAAGGAAGGCTAGTTGGTTTCGACAATAGCAATGATCGAAGAGCAAAACCTGAAACCAATTTAGTTAACTAGACGATATCAGACGGCATTTTGTTGCATAGCTAGATAGCAATATCACAAATGCATAAAAGACAAATACCCACAAGTTTCTCTAAGAATTGACGAAAATATTCATGAATTATTTTGTATTAACATGTATTTAGTTATTTCTATTTTGTTAACATACTCAATCTCGGATAGGAACTTATATTAGAATACATCAAACTGCGTAATTCTAGGATTTTTTTTTTTTTTTTTTTTTTTTTTTTTTTTTTTTTTTTACAAGGATTTGACAGGCCAAATGATTTCTTATAATGTGGAAATTAAGTTATTGAGTTTTGCATATAAGTCTAGTGAGTAGTGTATGTTTGTTGAGGATAAAAGTAACACTTAGTGAGCGTCTTTTGTGCTTTTTACCTACGCTAAAAGGTTTTTTAGCCGTCGCAAAAACATTAAGATTGTTGTTTTTTGCCACTTGAAATTAAAATTATTCTTTTGTCTTAAAATTTGGACTATATATATGCAAAGCTCTCATTGGTTCAAAGTTCAAATACTGAGACAAATCAATTGGATATTATAATATTTTCCAAAGATTCATATAATAATCCGAGAGAATTGAAATTAGGTCGCCATTTTAAAGTTCGCTGAATAAGTCTTTTGATACATACGACTATACGAGAACTTTGTCATGTTTATATTAATTTTGTTTATTAAACATTAAATGGGACCGATGTTCAGAAACAAAAAAAACATTAAATGGGACCCATTTTATTGTATTTCCATTCCAAAATTCATGACTTTAGAAAGACTAAAATCATTGCATGTTCTTGCAAACACGTAAATAGCAGGAGATTGAGTTTGTAATGTATGTACCCTCAAAGGATAATCTGTGAAAGACATAGATCAAATTGGTTTGGCGAAAAAAACGTGACCATTGTACAGACGATCGATGGTCGAAAGTTTATACAAGCTAGTATGCATGTAATCAAAACCTTACACCTACAATTCATCATGAACTAATTATTTGACGCTCCATGCAAATACGCAATAGCTCCAAAATTTTCGTCTCATATGTCAAAAAGTTTAGATGAATATTTCATACTATTTTCTATGGATCTTTATTTGTTTTCACACCCTAAACTTGATTCTTTTCCTTTTGTACGAGAATTTATGTCCTCATGCACATGTTTTCACACGGTCTCGTGGCTTAAATTCTTTCAAACCTTGAATGTATTTCAATAAAGATTATGCCCATAGAGATTGATAGAAAAGTACTTTGACTTTCAAATAGGGAATTAAATGTGTCTCATCTAATGGAAGTAGCTGCAAAGTCCTCTACATACTTCATGTGTTTAAATGTTTAATATATATGTTTGAAACATAAAAATATGAGATTATAACATGTAGTAAAAGGTTTAAGTCATAATGATCGATCTACATTTGGTAGTACTTGACCATTTTATTTCAGTGTCTTTGTCCATAGTTTTATTCATTAGAGAGTACTTTCTGTTAACAACAAATCAAACTTCTTTTTTACAAGATATCACCACTACAAAAAAGACTAAAAAGAGCGGTTAGAAAGCATTAAATAGATCGGTAGCCAACCACTCTAACTAAGGGTGATTTATTTGAGGGTTCAGCCATATAGATCGGTTTAGAACCGATCTTTTTGATAACTCAATCAGAACGGGCTGAATAAAGAAGCGATCTATTTATGTGATTTGGGCGGGGTTGCTTAGGAGCAGTTAGATCGGGTGTTCAACCGATCTATATGATAACTGTAATTTAAAAATAATATATAGCTCTAAAATTTGATTTTTCCAGAATTCAAAACAAAAGTGCAGGCTTCTAAAATTTAAATCACACAAAAATGCAGGCTTTTTCCAGTATTGCATTGTGTACAATGCACATTAGTATTCCCATACACATAACTTAGTTAAAGATTCAACATTTAGGTTACAACCCAAAATAACTTCGGTTAAAATAACAACAATTGCAACATAAATCAACACCCTATAAATACGAGCTTAACAAAGTGCTACTAAGTACTAACTACTAGCCAAAAATCCAAGCTGCTGAGTTGCAAATATAAAGGTAGAGATCCACTCCCACCTCAAAATAAGAAAAGCAATCAAGGATGCAAAAGAGAAAAGCTCGATGACCTTTAAATCCATTCCTTATAGGGCTGTCGTTATTGTTGCTGTCGTTGTTACCTGCTCTCAACATAAACATAAACTAAATCATAATCTACAAGGATGGTTTAACATAAAGTGGTGTTTCGACTAGCTTAAATATTATCCGAGGATGATTAGCTTAAGATGCCCTAGTTGATACGTTGAGTTTCTTACAAGTGGTAAACCATAATCACCCTCATACCATACTTTTATTGAATCTATTTCAAACTTAAAACATACATCATTGTTTAACTATTTGCTATGATGTAAGCTTGTTAAAGAACTTCAGTAGTTACATTTTAAACGCAAATAAGCTCTACAAGTAGAATAATTGTTAAAATATATAAAATACTATAACACTAAAAATACTTGAATCATTTACTGTATACATTTTCTTTTTCAAAGATTGCTTAGATTGGGTAGTAACATACCTCATTAGTCGAGCCACAATGAAAACCACGCATTGACGACGGCGTCTATCTCACTTATACTTAACGAATTCTCTTCACCCCAAGGGAGCTGTATGCACCATAATAAATAATAAAAGATGTTATAGCATTTGCCATTTAGTATAAAAAAGAAAATACAAAGATGTTAAACAAGTACTTACTATATTCGGAAAATCATCATGTTGATATTTTAGCACAAAGTCAAGCACCCACTTCATGACATAGAATCCACACTCCCAATTCTCCTCTTGCAGATTTACAATAGGCAACTCCCAACTCAAATGACCAACAGCCCTATAAAAAGAGAAAATAAGCAATTTCTATGTTAATGATTATAAAAATATAAGTGAACTTGAACTCAACTTAAAAATATTATTACCGTTCCACATGTTTAACAAGATAGTAGTCTTCCTTGGTTCTCTTTTTTTCCCACTTATAAGAATCTAATATGAATCCCCTTCCGTGCTTTGGGCAAATGATGAGAAGAACATGATGACCACTGTATATGTGCAAACAATTACCGAACATGATGACCACCGTATAAAGCAAGTAACTTTAAAAAAAAATATATAAAGATAAAGATGGTACCATCTTACCTTTGTAGGTATGGTGCCACAAAAAAATCATAACCCGAAGTCTCACAATTCAATGCTTCTGTCAAGTAAATTACAATATTGATGTCTGTGTCCAAGTGTGTGTCTGCCGTGATCATTTCCGGGTTCAAGAAACCAGTCTTGTTATTTTTATTTGGTGAGTTTGCCTTGAGAGTATAAAGTGACCTAATTAAACGTAACAAACCTTGATAAAAAAGAGAAGCATAGAAGATACCTAAATCAGACCATAAACAAAATATAACTAAGACCCAAACACCCCTTCACAGTGACAGAACTTGAGCTATTTTCTTGGGAGGGCCAGAACTATCATACCGTAAGATGTAGTAGCTTGTGTATGGAGAATGCATAAAATAATAAAATTACAAATAAACCCAATTACCTCTAAAATTCATCTATTTAAGTCAATAGTCTGCTTAACTCTTGTTACAATAATTCTGCCTAAAACCATAGCCTTTTTATATAAGCTTAATTGAGCTTATTTCTAATCTTAATTGCTTATCATTCTAAGTTTTAGAAAAAGTCAATGAAAGTCAAATTTGGTCAAGTTTAAAAGTCAATTCAGTTTTGGGTGAAATTCTGTGTTCAATTGGTTTATTGGTCAAGTTTGTTGTTAGTTTGAGTATATCAATTCAGTTTAAATCAGTTTTCCTTAAGTTTTCAAGTTCATTTTGCAACTTAGCTATATAAAGGAGCGTTTGGTTTAAGTATTTTTATAAGATTTAGAGTAAGTTTGGTTTACTGAATTCAAGCTGGCATGATAATAAAAGACCCAATAACCCAATTTCCACATGAATTCTAGAATGAACTTGGTTAGATGCTTTAACATGCATGACACTACTGACAAAGGGTAATTCTGCATCAAGTTAGCTGTGAAGAGTAAACTTAGATAACTGCAGAACAATATGAAGAAATTAATGACTAGCCAATGCTGATTAAGTGGTCTATCACAGAACATGCATCTTGTTGAACTTAGTTATTAGCACTAAGATGTGTGACACTATTAACAAATTTAAGTTCATATCAACTTACTTAGCTTTGAAACATTGAGGAGTTAATCTTAATTACTACTACAAGACAAAATATCAGTACAACAAACACCAATTACAATCCAGTGTTAATTGTGTAATTTATCATATAACATTAATATTGGTGAACCATTCGAACTACAAGTTACCAGAAAATGCTCTTATGTATTACAGCAACTTGTAACAAAATATCTCTGGATACTTACGACAGTTAGTTAGCACTTAGATAGTTCAACTTAGCTAAAGTCAAATGTATATAAAACAATGTATCTCATTTTTCATTCAAAAGAACAGTAATTGAACTTAAACGGTAATTATAAGCTAGTCTAACAAATCAACATCCCTATCACTACATGTAATTGAACTTAAACGGTAATTATAAGCAGTAACTGAATTTACCAAATAAAACTAGTACACAGCAAACATGAATCACTAGCCGATACTAACTAGTCTATCACATGACATTCATGTTGATAAACTTGGTTTGATGTTTTAATATACACGTCACACTACTACGGAAAGTGTGGATCCGTAAATCCCTAGCTTTGAAACATTAAAAGGTAAATCTAGATTACCGCATACTAATACATAACAAACAGTAAAGACTATTCAAGTGTCGTTGATCCAAGAGCCCATGATCCATCTGCATGATAATAAAGGACCCAATAACCCAATTTCCACATGAATTCTAGAATTCTATAATTTTGACGACTAGCGCTTCTAAGTTACTAACTTGCCATTATATATAAAACGTACCTCGAGAAAAGAGTGAGAATGTTGGTCCCTAGTTTCTCGCCCGTCAAAAGTTCAATGATGTCTATTGGGTTGATTGGAAGGGTAAAATCCTCAGCATCCCGAAAGATCTCTTTTTTGAAATAAACCATTTGCGGCATGGCGCAATCCTCATGGGCCATCCAACGATAATATCCCTTCTTCACAGCATCAGATCTTTCATCTATATCCTCTTTCAAAGAATGTAACCGTTTTCTGATGCCGGCTTTTTCCTTTTCAACTTTTGATAGCTTGACAGGTTCTTTTAATGTCTTTTTTCTTTTCTTGCTCCCCTATACACACATCAGTACATATGAATCATTTCCAAGTTTTATTTTGAAGCCTATCAAAACTATAATGCTTTAGGATTTACCTGAGTGATAGTAGGAACAGTCACTAATGCTCCACATTCCATTGAAGGACCTTGTACATTTTTGGGTAAGGTACTCTTGGTGGCAGCTGAAGGTCCTTGTACATTTGTAGGGATCGTACTCTTGGCAGCAGCACGTGTAGTAGGGGTGTTTTGCAAACCCTACAAAATTTTAATTTAAATACATAAGTAACACTTACTGATATATACAACAGAATTGAGAAAAGTGTATACAAGTAATACCGAAAAGCGAGCAATGGCACCAATTGGCCATTGAATAAAGGCCCCGGCTGTGCCTCCTAAATTAGGAATCTCTTCATCCGGCACAGGAAGCTCCAAATCTTCTTGTCGATTAAGTACTTTGGAAACCGAGACCCTCATGTAACCCTTTCGTAACCTTTTTCCATGTATCAATCCGTCCCCAACCGGATATAGCATAGCGTGTGCGCACAAGATCTTCTGCCCAGTCAAAATGGATTCAGGACTGAACAAAGCGCATACGGTGGGTTCCTAGAAAACAAACCACGTTAAGTATGTGTTATATTAGGCGTATGTATATAAAGTATGCTACGTGTCAGTTGTCTACTAAATATAACATATATACATTCACGTTTATGCAATCTATCTTGATGTTGCTTGTTGTCGAGCCAACACTACTCGTTCCACAGACCTTATCCTTCCTTATTTCTTCCAGCATTTTCTCCTTCAATTGATCCCAAATTTTACCATTCATCAACTTTTCTTGCAAATTTTCTGTCAACTCTTCAAACTCTTGTGATTCTTTGTAGGTCCTTTTTTTCCTCACATATCCTTTTAAGCCTTTCTTATATCCAACAATAGAGCTAACCCCCCTAGTGCGACCCCCATGCTCCGGTCCGCACACAATGATCAAAGGATCTGCTCCAGGTTGAGATTCAATCGTCCCTTGAGACAACTGCTTGCTCGCTTCTACCTGATAATTAATGCAAGTAGTAAATAAGCAAATACAACTTAATCATAAACCCCTATGAAAATGAGAAATTATAACACTATTCTTGCAAAACATGTAATATAATTACCAATTTTTTTGATAGCTCAGCTGTCTCTGGAGTCGCAACTAAGTTTCCATCTTTATCAGGACGTCTCCTACCCAAACAAAAACTACTCCCACGACCTGGTATCTTGTGAAGATCTGTTGCTCTTTTCGGGTCATTCCTTTCCTCTTCCCACTGCTCCTCAAAACCAGCAAACCCTTTTGCTCCTACCCGAGGTCGATTTGTTTGTTTACTTGCTCGTGCTCTCGCTTCTTCGCGCTTTCTCTACACATGGGAGTCACTAACAAATTAGAACCTTTTCAATGTAAGTTAATAATATATTATATTAGTACAGGAAGAAGTGAAACGAACCTGTTTCTCATCATTATAATGTTCAATGCGACAGAACTCTTGCCATATTTTAGGGTCGAGGAATGTATATTTACCACGAGGACAAATATTCTTAACCATGTACTTAGCCCTTAATGTGTTCTTGAACGCCCTCCACTTTTGGCCACACGACTTAAGTGTAACAGTTTTAATTGTATCATCGTCTTCAAGTCTCATTTTTCCCTATTTAAGTTGACATGAACCTTGTTAAAGGTGAAGATGTATATTAATCAAAAGAAAATGTAGCTAAGAGTCATAGATAGTATACCTTGATATCCATCCATAACATCTCTTTTTCGTTGTGTTCTATTTTGTCCCATTTCCTATAGAGGATAGATATATTCTTCCTAACAGCATTTCCACAGTACTTTGCAAATATACGTCGATGTTTACCTACAACTATGCCAAAGAACGTATTGTAATCCAATTCCCAAATTTCTTCAATGACACCATAATATGACTCTTTTGCGACCGACAATCTTGAATTATCTATTGTTGTTGCAACTAACGTCACTCCACTATTTTGAACGGTACTCTTTTCATCTTGTTCTTTGGTGTAAAACGTATATCCATTAATTTCGTATCCTTGATAATGGAAAACACGTCACAGACGGTACGCCAATTGCATTACTTCAGCTTCAACATCTGGGTATCTCGTCTTTACAGTATCTCTCAACCAGTTTGAAAATGTTCGTTTGTGCTCAGTTTCTAACCATTGTAGGCCTTGACGACTATTATTACTTTTTAAAAATGACATGTGCTCGTGTATATAAGGTGCGATAGATGTCATGTTCTGTAAAACTGTAAAGTGTGCTTGATCCAAATCATGGTTGTTTGGTGTGACATCATTGCGCCCAATTGTCCCTTTCCCTTCAAGTCTACCCTCGTGTCGAGATTCAGGAACGCCTATATCTGGTATGCCATCGATATAACTTGTACAAAACCTAACAACCTCCTCCGAAACATATCCTTCAATAATACTTCCTTCCGGCCGAGATCGGTTTCTTACATACCCTTTTAAGAAACCCATATATCTCTCAAATGGATACATGTAACGTAGAAATACGGGACCACAAGCCTTTATTTCTCCTACAATATGAGATACGAGATGAACCATGACGTCAAAAAAGGAAGGTGGAAAGTACATCTCTAGTTGGCAAAGAGTAAGAATAATATCACGTTGCCATTCATCCAACTTTTGAGGGTCAATAACTTTTGAATGAATCATGTTAAAAAACAAGCAGAGCTTTGTGATTGTGTGTCGAACTCGGGTTGGCAATATTCCACGAATTGCGATTGGAATCATTTGTGTTATTAAAACATGGCAATCATGGGACTTCATACCAATAAACTTTAGGTCTTTCATTGACACCAACTTCTTAATGTTAGCAGAGTAACGAGATGGAACTTTAACATCATGCAAGCATTGACAAAATTTAATTTTTTCAGCCTTCGACAAGGTATAACAAGCGGCCGGCAAATACGTTCTTTTATTACCAATCTCTTGTGGAGCAAGCTCATCTCTAATCCCCATTTCTACCATGTCCTTTCGAACATTAACCCCATCTTTTGTTTTTCCTTTGATGTTTAACAATAAGCCAATCAAACTTTCACAAACATTTTTCTCAATATGCATTACATCAAGACAATGTCGAACTTGTAAATGCTTCCAATATGGTAACTTCCAAAATATAGACTTTTTCTTCCAAATATTTTTGTTATTTGGAGGAGCTTTATCCTTTTTTCCAAAAACAATTTTTATATCCTTAACACGAGAGAGTGTATCACGTCCATTCAATGCTCCCACCATCCTTCTACGCTCTACTTTAACATCGAACAATTTCTTTTTTTTACGGTACGGGTGTAATTCTGGAAGTGATCTTCGATGTCCCATATACACAGTTTTCTTACAGTTAGTCAACCACCGCGAGTGGGTGTCTTTTTCACAAACAGGACACGCTTTTTCCCCTTTCGTTCCATATCCTGACAAGTTACCGTACGCCGAAAAATCACTTATGGTGCAAAAAATCATGGCATATAATCTGAAGCTCTCTTTCTTGTACGCATCATACACTTTGACACCTTTAGACCAAAGTTTTTCCATGTCATCGATTAACGGCTCCAAATACACATCAATATCGTTTCCGGGTTGTTTTGGACCCTGAATTAACAATGACATCATGATGTATTTACGTTTCATGCATAACCAAGGTGGAAGATTGTATATGCATAAAAGAACCGGCCAAGTGCTGTGGCGACTGCTCATGTTTCCAAATGGATTAATTCCATCTGAACTAAGCCCAAACCGTATATTCCTAATCTCAGCTGCAAATTCTTTATGACGACTATCGATATTTTTCCATTGAGGAGAATCAGCCACATGTCTCATTTTCCTGTCGATTTTGCGATCTTCAGCATGCCACCTCAACAATTTTGCATTCTTAGGGTTTGAAAATAATTGCTTAAGTCTTGGTTTGATAGGTAAATACCACAATACTTTAGCAGCGGGGCCATTCTTTGTCACGTCATCATCAAATTCTGTTAGATTTGTATCTTTATACCTTGAAACCTTACATACAGGACATTTGTGTAAGTCTTTATACCCCTTTCGATACAATATGCAATCTCTTGGACACGCATCTATTCTTGTGACTTCCAATCCCAACGGACACATCAATTTTTTGGCTTGATAAGTAGAAGTGGGCAACTCATTGTGTTTAGGCAACACTTTATTTAACAACTCTAATATTTTATTGAAACATACATCACTCACACCATATTCTGCTTTTAAGGTCAACAAATGCAACACGGCTGAAAGTTTGGTAAAATTCGTACAACCCGTATACAATGGTTTTTCTGATTCGATAAATAGTTGTTGTAATTTCTCCATATCGATTTCAGTATTATGCTCCGCATCATGTAACATGTCATTGATATTTTGATTACTACTACCACAAATATCATCACCGCTATCATCGTTATTATTGGCATTACTTTCCGAAACAACATTGTTACAATTACGTTGTGCTTCACCATGACAATCCCACCACATGTAGTTATCAGTAAACCCATTTTGAAATAAATGGAATCTAATATCCTCAATATCATCATGACAAACAAAATTTTGACAGTCTTTACACGGACATGAAATACGAGCTTCTCCTGTCTTTGCTCGATGATCCTCAGCAACTTTAATAAACTCAGAGAACCCTTTGATGTATACGAGGCTAGAACGTTTTGTATCGTACATCCATTTCCTATGATCCATCTGAAATATACAAATTCATATTTTTAATAAGATGCAAGCATGATGTAGTAGCATATAAAACTAGTTCCAAGCCGTCAATCCTAACCCACTTTTTAAATATTTAGTCTCATATGTGAATTCGTATTATAAGTCGAGTATTATTGAAGAAAAACCTCTATTAGGTTAATTTCGGACGGGTATTAAACTAAGGGGATATGAATCTAAGTGAATCTATACTAAATGCTTAAACGCTACCATAAAATATGTTGTTAATATGTGGTTAGCTTAGAAGTTTAGTTAAGTACCTTACTTCAACGAGTCAATATTAGCTAGGTATCAACGTGACTCATAGAAAATTCTTCAAAGAAGCCTATATATAAACAAACCATCAAAGTTAACAAACAAAGCTTCAAATAAACATAAATTTACTCATAAATTATTTTTGTGTTATAAAATGAAAGAGATAAATAGTAAGAATAGTTATAGTACCTTTTAAATTGAGACAATATAAACACTTGAAAATGAGAATTTTTGAAGCATTAATTGTGTTTTTTTAGCATTTATTGAGTTTTTTTTGAGTATTTATTGTGGGTTTTGAGTATGTGTTGATGAAAATTGAGACCAACTTTGTATACCCTGTCTGCTGATAGGGAGCCGTTGGTGTGAGCCATAAATAGATCGGTTATTTAGAAAAAACCGATCTATTTAAAAGTAATCGTGATATCAGCTAGCTTATCTCGGAGAATGTGGCGTGTAAATAGATCAGTTGATATATAAAGTCCGATCTATTTATATTTAAACTTAGTTAGAACGGGTTTTATCTTAATAACCGATCTATTTGTCAACTCCCCCCCCCCCCTCTTTTCACTTAGTTAGATCAGGTTTTAGGAAAACCACTCTATTTAAGGTTTTCTATATAAGCTTTTGTGTAGTAGTGTATATATAACAGTTAAAACTTGGCATACAGTACATTTCTGAATATAGAGGTGACAAAATAAGTTATGAAAAGTGACGCTTAGCACAATGGAAAAGAAAGAATACAAACCCAATTTATGAAACCTAACCAACTAAACGATTTTTAACACATGCAAATATTATCAACATGAAAAACAATAGGCTTGTTATATCCTACATAAATTCGTTGTTCATCCTCTCAACACGATCAGCAGATCGCTTCTTTAGTCCAGCAAGTTGCAATTCCCACACCTTCCTTGAATCGTCCCTCTTTTGTTCATCACAATAATAATGCCCCGAACCACATGACCCAAAAGATTCACCCAAGAACAATCTATTATCATATATTCTTCGTAAATTTGGATCTGAAAGAACTTCATACGCCTTATGTAACTCCACAAATTGCTTCGTGCATTCCTCTCTAGTAGAGGAGGGACATACATCCGGGTGGAGTTGTAGAGCCCTGGCACGGTACGCCTTCTTGAACTCTTCGAAACTAACATTTGGTGAATCTAATGAAAGAACTTGGTACAAATTTTTGTTCTGTATGGGTAACTCTTTCATCCTGCATGATATACTTTTGTTATTGATTTTGTCAATGCTTCTTTTTTTGTTACACATGAAATCTATTTTCTGTAAAACAATACTAGACTTAAGAGAGGCCACCATTTTTTGTGTTAGTGTGCTTGAGAAAAAGAGAGAGATGTATAGTAATGGTAAAGTTTGTTAAGGAATTAACCTAGTTGATGGTGAGCTGCAAGAGGTGAGTACACCTATCTATATAAAGATCTCTATTGATAGTGGTATATTAATATTATTAGTAGTGATGAGAGGGCATTTAATAAGAGTTTAATTAAAGTATTAAACTATGCATTAAACTCTTGCAACCATTTTATAAAATCTTATATACTTTTTATAAACATTCACATAACTTTTATTTACTTTCATTTCAAATGAAATGTTTTATAAAATGTCTTTTTCAACTAGCAAGAGTCTTACACATAAGGGATTGATTCAAATTTAATCATACATGGAAAGATATATTAGCCATTCTTGCAATAATGCAAAACCAAAAAGGTAAGCATCAAATATGTTTTTGCATAAAAAAATTCATTAACCATTTTGGAGCTTGAAGTGTTTAAAATTAAGTCAAGCATCAAACATGCTTTGACTCAGCTTTTCTCCATGCATTCTAGATAAGAAACAATGCAAACATAAGTTAAATAACCATTCAAAACGTGCATAATTTTACATGTGTAGGACCTACGGATCTTGGAGATCACACGGATCCGTTGGGTGTTGTGACTTCCTCTCTTTGCCTATTTAAACAAGTCTTTTATTACCATTTTTCGCTCACCCATTGCAAACATACTTCTAGCATTACATTACACCTTCATACAAACACTATCTTTGATCATTATCTTGTTTTATATTTATTCAAGTGATCCACTTTTTAATAAGGGAAGAACACAAGAAGAGTTGAAGTCTTTTGTGTTATAGTTTTAGTTTTTGTATTTGTAACTTTGTTGTGATAACATAGTCCAAAGTCATAAGCACCATCATACACCAAAATATAATGAGTTAGGGTTAGTATTTTAGGCCTCAAAACAAATAGAGAGAAATGTTGGTTCTGCCTTGTCAGGACACGATATATAGCTTTGTATCGGTAAAAGCATAAGTGACGTTGTACTTTCTCCGCCAATAAGGAAGCTTGTTGACATAGTGAAGTAACTCTCGAGTCGGAAACTTGAAGAAATGGAGTAGGGCAAAGAGAAGTTTCATGATCGAACCACTATAAATATTCATATTTTGTTTGATCTTTCTTTTACTTACTTATTATCCTGCATTTACTCATTTATATTATTATTTGTTCATATTAACTTTTAAACTAAGTTTGTAAAGACCAAAACTATTCAATCCCATTAGGAATTTAATGAGAGTTGTCCTAAAATTACAATATTCATAGTATAATTACCAAATAAGGGTAGAAATTCAAAAACACGCTAAGTCGAGCCCGAGCAACCCAAGTCTCGAGTTCGGTTCATTTATGATCGTAAGTTTCGAGCTCGAGCTCGTTTCAAGCCTTATACTGTTAGCTCGAGTTCAACTCGTAACATATTTTACAATATAGGGATCGATTTTTTATTATGACATGTAACTAAAATTTGACTCGAACTTAGTTTGTTAAGTACATTAGGCTTTAGCTCGTTTATTATACTCGTTATATATAAATACACAGGGCTTCTATAAATATAAGGCTTAAACTCGTTTATGAAATGAGCCCAAAGAAAGGCTTGAGCCAGGCTCGACTAATTTTAACTTGGATCATTTTGAAATTTTATAAGTTTGGATCGTTATCAGCCGAACTCTAGTGAAAAGCGTAAAGCTTGAAACGAGCTTGATCTCGAGACTTATAATTTTATACAAGTTGAGCTCAATTTTGGAAACCTTGATCTCGAAATGTCTTGTTTGCATTCTTATTTAGTAGTTATATTATAAATATTGTATTTTTAAGGATAACGTGCGTTAAATTCCTAACGTACTTAACTGAAAAGTGGGTATATGGTAGTAGAAAGTCCATTTAGCTAAGTTTAGTGTGACAACCGTCAAACTCAGGTTAGCAAATATTAGAATTTCTATAATATCTTTGCCTAAACTTACACGTGTTAAATTTATTTCGTTCTAGCCAGGTCATTTTGTGCTTAGATTGTCATTTTCTCAGGAACCCTTATTTACGAACGTGCCTTCAAACTAGGATTTTATTTTAACGTCTTTTAAACGTCACGGTATGCTCATGTTGTTTTAAATTGTTAGAGTCACTTACACTTATAAACTTAGGTCATTTCACATTTCATAATTTTTACATTCACCGACGACTCATTATCTTGTTTTAACACTTACATTTTTAGGACTTACATTTTTAACACACAAATATACACTTATACATATATACATACAACATTAAAAAGAAATTAAAAAATATGTAACCCCCCCCCCCACCTGCTCCTTATGGCCGGCCTAAGGAACCTCCAAAACCAAAACAACGCTCCAAAGTCATCTCTTCCCCATACACTCATTACTTTCCCTTTTCAAAACACTCTATCACATACGCGCACTTCACACAAAAAAATTTGGCACTCCTCCTCCTCCTTTCCTCTCTTTGGCGTCGGTAAACCACTCACAACCACTATCATCACCACAAAATCTTGCAATAACTCAAGATTTTATCACTACTAGTCATCTTTGAACCATCCTTGCAATAATCAACCAACAAACATCCATCAAAAAAGCACCTTTAAACCTCTCAAGAATCTCAGCCTCTAGGTCCTATACATCTTATTTTGAAGTTTTTGAAGGTAAACTATAGGTGCAAGACGACTTGTGTCCATCTTGCACCAAAAACACTTGTTTCGTTATCTTTACGATTGATTTAAGCATGCATCATAAAAAAGACTTTTTGATAAATAAACTACTAAAAGTAAGTTTCTATTAGGGGAAAACACTTAATAAAGGGTTGTATAAATATTTTATCATTTGTTTAATTCATTTTAAGGTTTTGGTTGAAAAGAAAGTGCTTTAAAATAAGCTAAAATCTAGACAGCTTGTTGATTGAAAAATTTTGTCGACTTTAAATAGTCATAACTCACTCAAAACTCACTTTTGTGACTGGTTCCTTGGTCCTGGAGATAGCCCTTTGAGTTAACTTTAAAACCTCAGTGGTTTGGTTGAAAGATTTGGTGTTTCGGTCGTCCAAAATGGTGTTGCAAGTTAAAGTTTCCAAAATATCTTTTTAACATTTGGTATGTCAACTTTAAAGAGGCATAACTTGGTCATATTTCAAGATTTTTCATTTATTACAACTCTCAAAGTAAGTTTATGTGTTGAATTCAAAACGTTTCCGGTCTTGCATGTGGAAACCAAAGTTTGAACCCCAAGGGGACATTTTAAAATGAAAGGTCAAACTGACCCAATTTCCAGATTTGTTTATGTGACTTGTTTGGATCATATCTCACTCATGCATGCATTTTGAGACCTCAAATTAGGGAAAATAGTTTTATGGGTTAACATGAGTGTCCCAAAAGCCTATAACTTGAATCCAAGATCTAGACCCTTTTGCTCATGGAAATACCTAAACATGTCTAGAACTGAGTACATATTTTATCTTGTCTGTTTAAATGGGTTAAATCACTTTATAAAATCTATAAAAATTAGAGAACACACTTAAGACATACTCCCTCTGTCCCTTTTTAAATGTCCACCATCTAAAAGCATAAAGATTAAGAAACATATGAAAAATGATTTGTTTGGCTAAAGAAATGACAATTTAGCCCATATGTACTTGATACTCTATTTAATTTAATTTACACTACAAAATGTTGCTTTTGTTGTACTTTGCCTGACGCTAAAAGTTGACTAACAAAATTAAGTTGAAAAAATTTGCCGCTAGTTTTTTTACACAAAAAATTTGAATAACTTTAAATTTAAAAAACTATAGATTAACTCATGTTCTTTTTAATACTCCAACACTAATACATTAACCTTAGTTGTCTTTTTCTCTTTTGAAAATTGAACATAACTCAACTTCATGCACTAAAAAAAACTTGAAAAATTATGAACAACTCAACTTCATGCACTAAAAAAAAACTTGAAAATTTATGAACGTCAAACTATTTACGAATCATTGTTAGAAGAAAGCTTAAACGGTGAATTGAAGAAAGGATCAATTGGAACTTTAGCAACAAAATACGACGTATCTAAGCGGACCATAAGTCGCATTTGGCATCAAGCTAGACTTCAAGTCCTTAATGGATCAATGGTTGATGTATCTTCAAAGAAGCAACATGTAGTTGGGCGTAAACGGCTACAAATCAATTTTACTCAAGTTTCACAAATTCCATTACGTCGTCAAACAAATATTCGAACTCTTGCAAAATCAATAGATGTTCCAAAATCAGTCGTGCATAGAAGAATCAAAGAAGGTGAACTTCGACCACACACGAATGCCGTCAAACCACATTTGACCGATGAAAATAAAAAGGCAAGGTTAAGGTTTTGTTTGTCTATGGTTAGGCCAACTTTGCCATGGCTTAATCCTACATTTAAGGTTATGTACAACATCATCCACATTGATGAAAAGTGGTTTTATATGTCAAGACCAACAAAACGTTACTACCTTGTTCTGGTCGAAGATGAGCCACTAAGAACATGCAAGTCTAAAAAGTTTATAGAAAAGGTAATGTTTCTTGCCGCGGTTGCACGACCACGATTTGATTCATTGGGTAATGAAACTTTTTCGGGAAAGATTGGTATATTCCCGCTCACAACCTTAGAGCCCGCGAAGCGTTCAAGTAAGAATCGTGTTGCGGGGACATCGGAGACAAAACCTATCTTATCCGTAACTAAAGAGGTTACAAGATCATGGTTGATACAAAAGGTACTACCGGCTATTAGATCGACATTGCCACAAGGTCATACGGGTCCGATTTTTATTCAACAAGACAATGCGAAGCCTCATATTAATGTTGATGATGTTGAGTTTCTTCAAGAAGCATCTCGAGATGGGTTTGACATAAGACTTTGTTTTCAACCTCCAAATAGTCTGGATTTAAATGTGTTAGATCTCGGGTTTTTTCGGGCGATTCAATCACTTCAAGAGCAAGAGGTTTTAGGGACAATTGATGAATTGGTTCATGCGGTTCAAGCTTTTTATGAAAGAATGCCATCTTGCGAACTTAACAATGTATTTTAAACTCTACAAGCATGTATGAAAGAAATCTTGAAGGTTCAAGGTGGCAATAACTATCAAACACCACATATCGGCAAGGGTAGACTAGAAAGACAAGGAATGTTGCCATTAACAATTGATTGCAAGCAAAGTTTGATAAATCAAGTTGTTGCTAATTTGGGTCAATAAGAAATAAACTTGGAAAAGTTTATGATGAATAAAAAATACCCAATGTACTCATTTTGTTTCCTTGGAGCATGCTACTGTAATGAACGATTGATTAAATGATGATATGTAGAATTTGATTTTTGTTAACTTTTATTGTTAATACTCATATATGCTTGGTCCTAAATAATGATATGTATTATTTGGTTTTTGTTAACTTTTGTTGTTAATATATGCTTGGTCCCACTATTATTTTTTATTTTGTTGCATTATGTGGATAGTAATAACTAAGGGTATTAATGAAAAGTTACATACATAGTTTTATCTATTTTAGGTAGTGGACATTTATTTAGGGACAACCAAAAATAGAAAGGTGGACATTTATTTAGGGACGGAGGGAGTAGTATTTTGACATATGTAAAGGGTTGGAACATTAGCACTTTTAAACTTGGTAAAACGGTCACTCGAAGTGACCTCATTTTGGGAAAGATTCATAATTTTTACTAGCCTAGTGTTGTAGTCCAACTCCTATAACTAATTATTATCTAGGTATTTATCCAGGTCGGTAATGTCTCGCAACCAACACTACCTTTCCGTGTTGGTACATAAACTACAAAGACCCCTAGGTGACTCATCTAGGCCATGAACCCAAGCAAAATTCCAAGGTCTATATGGTTCTAAGTGCGACTATGAACAATTATCCCACATTATTACCGTTGAAGATCTAATCAATTCGCAAGTAACAAATAAGCACATGATAACAGTAAAGAACGACTAAAAATTAAAATATTTCATGCAAGCCGAAGTAAACACAAAGAGTTTTAGCCTAGAATAGCATACGAAGAACAAGAAATGAACATAATCAAACAAGTAAAACATAACAGAATGATTAATGTAATAACTTATCTTGATGGTATACTTGTGTTCATAAGGTAAAAAGTACTGAAAACCTTCCCTAACTCAAATCTCTCAACATATTTGTCTAAAATGGCGTTATACATGGGAGCATCAGATAAAACTTCACAAACTAGTAAATAAAGATGCAAGTCTTTGAGCTCATAATTATTATTTGTTCCGTGTTCTTTAATTGAGGTGTTTCATTAATTTGATTAACGGACACGTCACTTTGGGAGCTTGGAGTGTGTATTGGGTCTTTTGGGGTGCTTTGATTTGGTATGAAACACGTGTTGATTTAGAAGACCTTTACGATCGATTATTTGGTCATTGATGACCTTCATGAGAGCATCAATTTTATTTGTCATCTCGCATTGTTATTGCATGAAATCGGCTTTAAACTTGGACAAACGAGCTTCTTGAAATTCCATGAAATGTGACACTAATCCATTGAGGTTTGATTGGCTTTTAAAAGCTTGAGGAGGATTATTAAATGTACGGTTGAATTAGTTTGATTTTGTTTCCACCTAAAGTTTGGGTGATTTTTTTATGATGGGTTATAAGAATCACCAAAAATTTTTGGCAAAGTTTTGAAAGTGAACCATTTACCTCCCACTTTGGTGGTACACGAGGATGCATAATCAACAAAAGCTTGCTCGTGATTTTCCATGAGCACCACTACATATTACACATGAAGAAGCGATTTTTTCACTTGAGCGGAAGATTTAGGAGAATTATGGGATGTATCAGGATTTTTTCACTTGAACGGTCATAAACGCTAGAAATGTTAGACATTGCTTTGATTGACTTGCCAAAGACTTCACGTGAGTCACTCCAACTTTCATTGTCATAGAGTGTAACACCCCCAAAATTTGCACAGCGAAAGCGTTCGGGTCATGGGGTGCTACTAAATCAATACTCGCAACACAAGGTAATAAAGAATGGAAACTCTATTCCATTATCGAAAGATAGATTAATTTAAGAAATAATTTTACATCATTGTTTCAAAGTGCAGAAGTAAAGCCCATAAAAATATATGTTGTCCCATTAAAAGTTGTATTAGATATGCTTGGAAACACTTCGGATGCCAGTGTTTAATGAATGCCTTTGCCAATGCCCACGCCAAGAAGTAAACCTGAGAAAAACATGCTAAAGTTTTAACACAAAGGTTGGTGAGTTCATAGGTTTAAGTTAAAGTATTCAAGTTGGACCACAGTTGTACATATAAGCATCTCCGTGAATGATACTATATGTAGTAAAAGTCTATTACGTTAATACCAAGTTCATGCAATCAAAACTACGACAGTGTACATGCATCTAGACGCATGATAAATAAGGCCCGACAAGTCTATTTCAACTACACTTGGATTCGATATGGTATACGTTCGACGTTTGCCTATCCGGTCAAACTCGGACGAGGGTGTCATCCCCAATAGATATATTCATAACAATCGCGCTTCCCCAAGGAAACTAACAGTAGCATAGTGGGATTCAAGGTTGTTTCACGTAATAGTGTAATCAGTTTCAGGTCCGAAAAGGGTTTTGCATGTTTCTCACCCCATAGTTTTATAAAGCAAGTAATAAGAGTAAAAATGGGGCTATAAACTCACCTTAGCGGTATTGATAAAGCACAAAGAGATCAAGTGTGATATAGCAGTGGCTCCTACCCAGAACCTAAGAACGAGATGGCAAGTCTCAGAATAATGATAACGTTTGGTTCACGACCAAAATGAGAGGGTATTGAATATACAATTCAACAGAGTGATATTAGCATTGGTTTATAAGTATGACGATGTTGCCAAGAGTTTAGTTTGTTTACTTTAAGATGTGCCGGTGATTTATAACGTTTTCATATATTTATATACTTATATATATATATATATATATATATATATATATATATATATATATATATATATATATATATATATATATATATATATATATATATATACTCCCTTATAAAGCATGAATATGCTATTCCTAACTCCGAACCTAAAAATTAAGATTCAGCCATCCAAACCCACATCAAAGCCTAAATTTACACATACCAAACCTAAAAAATTACCAAACCAACAAAACCAAATAAACCTACCATACAAACAAATATTATCTCATCCCACACACTACACCAATACAACACACACAGACACAAATACTCTCATCTCACCTCAAAAAAACACACGGTTAAACACCAACACAAACACTCACTCACCACTCCCATTTTAAACAGACATACAAATACTTTCTCATGTCTTCCGCTATCCCCACCACCACCCAAACCGCCATCATCACCCGACGCTGCCTTCAACCCGACGCTGCCCCGATGCCACCACCAACCCGAACCCAACACCACCACCACAGAAATAGACGCCACCACTGAAATCACCCTCCACTGTGTTCTTTCGCCGCCGTAACCAGCAAGACCCAAAGATTTTCGTGTTTTGAGGCATTTTTTTTTAATAGATATACTAATAATAATAAAGTTTTGAAAGTTTATTTTTGTAGATTTAAAGTTTTTTTTATAGATTTATACGTTTTTTTTAGATCTATGGATTTTAGTTGTAGATCTAAAGATTTTGTTATAGATCTATACGTTTTTTTAGATATTAACATTACTGGTATATTTTTTGTTAGTGCCGCCGATTGACACCGCTTGCCGCCGCTGGTCTCGCTGGAAAAAACAACCAATACCGCTGATGCCGTTTTCTCGCCGGATCGCCGCTGCGGAATATATATGTTCTATTCTTAAAGTCTCCGTTAATAGTTGTATTTGAAGGTTTTGATTTTATAAATCTTTTTTTGTTTATGTTTTGAATGGATTTTTATAGATCCATTTTCGTATAAATTTGAGTTGGTATAAAACTTTGATTTTATGTGTAGATCCGCTGGTGTCATGGCTGTAACTGTGCCGGAATTTTGCTGAGGGTCGCTGGAATCTTCAAAGACGTCGCCGGAATGCACACTATCACTGTGTTTAGAAATATGTTGGTAAATTATGTTATAGATCCATTTTCGTATAATATGTTGGTTTAAACTGTGTTTAGAGAAAGGGTGGTGGTATGTGTAGTTTTGGCTTTGTGGTGGTTTATGTTGTTCAATCTGTTGAAAACTAAAACCGTGGTCTAACTATGATTTAACAATAAACCGTAGTTACATGAGGTCAGTGATGTGAAAATCTCTATGTCTTTGTAGTCGATAGAAAGGTTTTTTGTTTTGAGTTTGTTCCTTGCTATTTTCATTTCCGTTTCTTGAAATCTGAATGTTTCCAGTGAAATTATTTGCAACAGGTTTTATTGTTTTTATTGTTTTCGGTTGTGTGATGTCTGTGTGGTGTTATTATAACAGGATATGTTTGAGGTTTTCTTTAACTTTTTTTGAGGTTTTCTTTAACTTTTTTTAATAGATCACTATGATTTTTCATGTTCTGAGGATTTTTTTACTTAGATTTGTGTTATTATATCCAACATATTTGATATTTTTTTAAATAATAGATCTCTATTTATTTTTGTAGATCTTAGTTGCCGGATTTACATCACCGGGCGGTTGATCTTGCTGCTACCGCCTCCCTACCGCTGCTTTCCTACAGCCGCCTCCTACCGCCGCCTAGAAACGTGACTGTCGCCGGAAAATATGGTTCATTATTAAAAGTTTGTTATACAATTTTACTTTAAAGTTTATTATTTTATTGTGTAAATTTAGTTATATAAAGTTCATGCAAGACAATTCAACCAATTGACTTTTACATGGCCGGATTTAGTTTTGTTTCCTCCAACAGGTTAAATAAACAATATTTAGCTGAAAGGTAGACATAAGGATGGATTTTGGTTTTTGAGTTTAGCTGGTTTCACTGATGTTTCAGTTGTCTCAGAGGTCTGTTGTTAAACCGATAACTGGCCGCTATCACAGGCTGTTTCCGTGTGTTTGGTGCGATGTAAGCCGGTTAACCAAATTGTGTTGTACAGTGGTATATAACCAGATCTGTAAGAGATCCCACCTTCACTCAGTATTGTTATGGTGTTTTTGGTTGTCCGTAATGACCCCTGGTTTATGGTTGTGCTTTTTATCTTAAACCGCAGCTGTGTAAGTGTTGATGGCTATGGTCTCGGCTGGTGGTTTATGGTTGTGTGTTATGTTAGTGGTTGTGTAATAGTTTTTTTGCATGAACGCGTAACGCGTAACCTTTTTTTATTGTTGAAGTGCCTGGACTACCTTATCATTTTGGATCATTGACTTCATCTGCAAACTGAAGGCTATGATCCCATATGATTATCACAGATGGTGTGATTCATGAATATAGAGTCTAGCTAATGAACCCATAGATATAAGTAATATATAGTAAACGGAAACTTAGTTCAATCTTCAACAAGAAAAAACAAAAAGATATGTAGAATTAGCGTAAGTAGCACTGTAGCACAAAACTAACAAAGTCTATGAATAGTGGACAGATTTAGGCTTTTTCAATCTACGCAATGCTGATATGTTGTAATACTTCACAAAGTAACCAAATAGTAAAAAGAATAAAAATGAATATCGTGAAGTCAATGGCATCAAAGAAACAAAAACATTGTAGGGGAAAAGATACCCTTCTGAAACCACCTTCTTTCTATAACCCACAAAATTTCAAAACAGGGGTAAGGAGCTATGAACGCTTACTGAGCTCTCATGACACGCAAAAAATGAAAAAGGCTCAAGGACCAAGTCATGAAAGTTTAAATCGAAATATACTTTTAACAATTTTTTATCCGATGCTACATTATATAATTTTGGTAATATTGAAAACCGAGAGCTAAAGGGGTAAAGCTATCCGATTTTGGCTTTAAAGTACTGTTAATAGTTGTCATTGTCATATGAGCATCGGGAGAGGGCACTCTCTTTACACATATAGAAACATTGACTAGAAAAAAAAGATGACATATAAGCTACTCAGTATCATATAAACCTCGGGACGTGATGAAGGCGACTGATCAATTATCTTACTCTTGTATTTAGTTTGCTCTCACGATCACATAATAAGTCTCGTAACAGTAATTTATAATTCTCTTTTATATACTAAAAGGCGTACAATTTGTACCCAAAGTGTTTGCATTAATTGCAAACTTTTTCAACTTGGCAAAAATAGTCCCTGAGGTTCAAGTGGCGCTGCAAAATAAGTCCTGAACATTAAATGCAAAGTTTCACAACTTGGCAAAACAGTCCGTGAGGTTTAAGCGACATTGCAAGGTAAGTCCTGTAGAATTAATTGCTAACTATAGCAACCTGGCAAAATTAATCCCTAAGGTTTAAGTGTCGCTACAAAGTAAGTCCTTTGAAGCCAATACCGCTGCATCGCGCGGGTTTCCACACTCGTATATACTAAAAGTGGGGAGGAAACTTGCTGCTACAATACCCCCCTAACATTAATTGCTAACTTTCGCAACTTGGCAAAAATAGTCCCTGAGGTTTAACTGTCGTTGCAAAGTAAGTCCTATAGCATTAATTGCTATCTATAGCAATTTGGCAAAAATAGTCCCTAAGGTTTAAGCGACGCTGCAAAGTAAGTCCTGTAAGTGTCGCTACAGAGTAAGTCCTTTGAAGCCAATCCCGCTGCATCGCGCGGGTTTCACACTCGTTGAAGTTCAAAAGACATACTTATTTAATTTACTTTCATTATTATTTTAATCTCAGCATCTCTACCAATCAAATATTTTTATACATACATTAAATTATGAGGATATTTTGGATACAATTAGTGTAGTCAATTGACTACAATCTTCTACCAAAATTACACAAGAAATTGTACTTAATATATTCTCTTAAATTATATTCTCATGTCAAAGTATAAAGTGAATACTTATTTTAAAACATCTCAAATAGCAAATATGAATACTTAATATGTGACCGAGACCGTGACCTCTACGAGGACTTTTGTTCACACGAAAATGTTTTTCATAACATCTCATACATTCTAAAATCGCTCATAGTTTTTAATTCAAAAAGCAATTCATATTAACTTCGATCCAAAAATATATAATTGAAACGAATGCACATAACACACACATGCACGGTACCATTGAAAAGATAGTTCTTCAAAAAAAGATTTTTTTAGCGCTACCGATACGGTTTATTGAAGGAAAATTATTTGTCACCGCTAGACACTGCTGAAGCTATACACTCCTGCCGTTAAACACCGTTGCCGCTAGGAGCGGGTACTCGGCTAGTATATAAATATATATATATATATATATATATATATATATATATATATATATATATATATATATATATATATATATATATATATATATATATATATATATATATATATATATATATATATATATATATATAGTCCATTTATTTTCAGAACCCACCTTATCTGCGAGAACCACTTATGTACTCCTAATAATGCATAGTGTGCAACAAATTAATGCAAAATGACATTTTTGAAAATATCTATATTTTTTTTTAAACATTAAACTTTTTATTTAATTCAAAAGGGTATAATAGTAAAAGACAATTTTTTTTAAATTTTTTTTAAATAGTATTTTTCAGATTTAGTGCATGTATGTTTTTAAGGTAACATGTTTAGTGCATATATGTTTATTTTAAAGATATCATACATTTCTAGATTTTTTTAGTGCTATGTTTCCAGAAATAGTTTGGTGCATATGTGTTTTTTAATATAATGAATTTTAGAACAACCAAGAACATAAATGTTATACACAAACTTCCATATCGATTGAAATATAATTAAAATACAAATTTCTAAAAAGCATAAATACATGAATCTAATAGATTTATACACATGAGCACTAATAATATTCAACACAAATGGACATATGTGCACAGTCATTGTTATCATCATTTTTAGAAGTCGGAAATATATGCACAAGCGTAGCCGGGAACATTCTTGTAATTACACCTGATACAAAGAAAAGTACAAAAATTAGCAACAATAATATTATTAAAATAGAATTGTGTTGAAATACATATATGCAAGTATGCAACTATTAAAACATGTATGCACACTTGTTAAAATACAGTCTTGCAATAATTGTGTTTGTTTCCTTTTTATTATAACACATGTATACACACTTGTTTAAATACATATATGCAACTACTAAAACATCTACAAAACATTATTTATATATTATTATTGAAATTGAATTGAAACTATTAAACATACATGAAAGTCTTTGAAAAAAACAATAATTACACTTACTAAATAAACATACATGTTCATGAGTACATGTATGTTTTAGGAAACATACTTGTTTGGCAAACACGAAGTCTTTGAAAAAAATAATAATTACACTTGCTAAATAAAAGACATGCATGTTTTTATAGCATACATGTTTTAAGCATTCCGTTAATAAGCAATCATTTTTTAAAACATACATGTTTAAAAACATCATGTTCTTAAACATATCTGGTTTTCATAAGTTAGATCCCACTAATTAAAACATATATGTCTTGAACATGTATGTTTACAAATCTTCTAAAACATATATATATATATATATATATATATATATATATATACTAGTGTCAAAACCCGTCCGATGGACGGGTATGACTTGTGGTTTTTGTTTTTAGGATTTAGTATAACAAATATATACTAAAAAGTTATTAAAAGTTAAATGAAATGGTTAAGATTTATAATCGATGTTACCATAATCCATAAAACGGCTAAAAGCAGGTAAATATATTGATTTTTGGTTTTATTTTTAGGATTTAGTAGAACAATTATATAATAAAAAGTAATTAAAAGTTAAATGAAATGGTTAAGATATATAATTGATTTTACCATAATCCATAAAACGACTAAAAGCATGTAAGTATTTTGATTTATGGTTTTTATTTTTAGGATTTAGTAGAACAAATATATACTAAAAAGTTATTAGAAGTTAAATTAAACGGTTAAGAACTATAATTGATGTTATCACCCGTTTGCAACTGAAGTTGGTCACATGTGTTGACATAAATGGATTAAAGTGCATTTATTGTATCTTGATACGTGATGTACCAATTTTGATCAAGGAAAATAAATGTGTCTGTAATTTACCAAATTGGATTACATTCATCACTCTTATAATCCTGGGATAAACATCATTCTTTTTCCTCTTCGCTTTGAGTAATATTTTAATATTTTTGAACCCTTGACCTCAAATCGAAGGTCAACTATTGCTCTTCAAACTTCAAAGAAACAATATAAAAACATACTCGTAAAAACTTCATGGTTAAAAATCAATCAATCAGATATCAAGAAGATGATTTGGAACATTTACCTGAGATGTTTATAGCCATCTCTTCACTGCCTCTCAGGTTAGTAGTGATTGCTTATACTTGTGATTCGGCAGACTGAGTTACCTGAGTGAGAGAGAGAACATAATGGTGCTGATAATGATTTCTGAAGTATAGTGTAGGAATATACTTATACCAAAACGAAATCAGAAACTTACCTGTTGTGAGCCAATATCCTATCCACCATACTCACCCATTTTACCACGTCTAATAATGATTACACACACCAGATTTAAAGTTCACCTATTTAGTGACCCATTGGTAAGTTATGACCCATTACTAATTTACTCATTTTCACAAAAATTAATGGTGGGTTAGGCGGATAAGATAATAGTTCAAGGTGTGTAACCTTTTCCATGATTAGGATTTATGACAAAGCGAGGACAAATTCCAATTTTTCCATCAAACTCCTTTGCTTGTGCTATTGAAAACTAAAATAAAATTATTATACACAATTATAAACCTAATAGCAAAGTCGTGAGCAAATACAAATTTCAAAACCCAAAAATTGCATTAATATCGTTGAAATTTATAAGTTAACGAAAAATAAGATATAAACATACCATTTTTATAATGAATTAATTGACAACGAAAAATAAATGAACTTTAACAATTATGAAAATATAAAAATATACAAAGCTCTTTGCAACAATATAGTATATGATTTAAACTAAAATGCGAAATAAAGCTATCTCGCGTGCTATGCTACTACAAAAGTACTACTGGTCAAGCGATAATTAATTCTTCAAAAGGTAAGAATTAATCATCCTATACCATTTGCCTTTCTTTTTCTCATTCCTTTATTTGAACCAAGCACACTACATAATGAAATTGTGTATTGAAATTTTGTAATATGAATACATACTGTCATCAAGAACATGTAATAAATAGAGCCGAAACAGCATTTTAAACAGAACTCAGTATTTTATTGCAAAAACTACTAAGATTTGCATATTAATTCATTCACTCTAGCTTACTTGATTTCAGAAAAGAAGATTCCTAACTGACTAATATGATAGGGTCCAAATATGATAAGCAAGCATCTTTATAGATAAACTTTTTTCATTAAGTACCCCATATCAATTCAAATAGGAAAACAAAAAACATAAAAAAGCATGAAGAGATAAACCGTTCTACATGGTAAAATATACATTTAATATACATTGATGTAAAATATACATTTAGTTGTGTAAAGGTAAATCAAATACGTCCACATGGTAAAAACCCATCTGCTATGAAGCTGGTCATAAAGCTATTTCTAACCATTTTTTATCACTCTTCTTTCGCTATATAAAAATATGTCATCTGATACTATGTGTATCTGCCACTTGTGGTGCTACGGCCAGTCAATGGAGATATGAATGTTATTTGTCACAATTCTCAAATTCCGGTCATTTCTTAAATTATATATGCATCATATTAATTCATTCATGGCATTTCATTTCACATTTAACGCGTAATTTTTATATTTAATAAACGTTATCGCGTGAGTTATTATTTTGAATATTTAATCCGTTACTTTCAAAAATGATCCCGATGTATTTTTATACTGACATTTAGTTATAAAAACTATATTTTGACTTTACCTAATGTTTTTAAATTATTTGGTACATAAATCGTTAAATTTATATAATTACGACGCTTTTCTTAAAAACTACATGATAATTATTATATCACTCAAATTTTACAAGGAATGTATTTTTACAATTTTTATGATATCATTATATTCTACTTTGGTCTATTAAAAATTTACTTGTACCTAAAAACTACCATTTACCTTAACTTGAATTATTATTTACTTACACCTTTTCTTACAAAATTATACATTACATATATATATAAGTAAAAAAAAAAAAAAAAAAAAAAAAAAATATAATATGGTGAAACCAATCCCCTAAAATCCGGTCTATGAAGAAAGGTAGTCAAGTTGGGTGAATTATTCTACAAAAACCAAATCTATACATAAAGTCTTATATATACTTTTTTTTATTCATTCACTTCATTTGTCTCAAGAAGCAAAAACAATTATTCTCTCTTGTTTCATCTAAAATCCGGCCATCTAAGGGTTTCAAGGGATCATCTCCAAAAATTTTATCAAGATCAAGTGTTTAACAATCTAGTGTATACTCTTTATTAGGTTTTGAAATAAATACCAAGAGTATTTAGGCTAATCCTTGATACTTTCACCTCATCACTATCATTAGTAAGCATGTTTTTATCATTTTTATGTTTCCTCTTCATTTTCATAAGTTTCTTTTCATTTTTGGAGCTTTTATGCATGTTATGTGATTTATACCATTTATTTCATGATTATTGAGTTATATAAATATAATGGTCATCCTATAATTATTCCCATGGTAATCTTTGGTCTTGATGGTGATTAGGAACCCATGACACCCTAAGAAGGTGTATGGTAGGATTAGATTAGTTTTGGAGTTGATTTGAAGGGATTAGAATAGGTTTTGTCCGAGAAAAACTATTTTCGATAACTATATTTTACGTTCTGTCCTTAATTCGGATTTCTGGAAAAACCAACAGTTGATACGACATGTTGGCCTTGATATTTAGAAAATATACTTTAAAACGAATCCGTGGCCTTTTGAACGGATAAAAACGGACTTATAACGAAGCCGTGGTGAATTTTTAAAGTTTGACGACGAAACGTATATTTTCAGAAAATTTCAGCTTGCTGTTTTTACATATTTCGGGTCAAAAACGAGCCTTAAGCTTCACAAATTATTTCGACTTATCAAAAATATATTAGTTTACTTCGATACGAAGCTAAGGACATATTTTACGTAGAAAACGGATTTGAAACGACGAATATATGCACGTTTTTATAAAGTTGCCGTAACTATTATTTTCTGAAAATCCATATTACTTGTACGTTACAAGTATTTCACTAGCTGTAACGTCCATGTTTGCGGCTGTTTTTAACCATGATGTGAAACTTTTTGGAACAAAATGTCTTCTAGTAAAACCAAGTTCACCGGCCATATTTTTCAAAACGTCAAGCTGTTTGTCAAGCGGAGTTATACTAAATTATTTACGGACGTTCAAACATTGGCCGAAACTTATTTTCTGCACACAATTAGCAAAAATCACCAACTTTAGCCTTTGATATCTTTATGATCGAGACCTTTTGGACGAAAACTCCTGAACTGAAACTTTTAGATATCGATACAAACTTTCCAAAACCGTCGAGTTCGTTCTCTAACGATCGACGTACACCGTTTTACGACTACTTTTCCGGAGCCATTTTTGTTAATTTCATGAATTTTTTCCGACGACATTGTTTTGCGACGAAAAGTAGTAATTTCACTATAAATCATTATAAAACCATTGTAGGATGACATTTTGACGTAAAAACATGTAAAGTCATTTTTGAAGGGTCAAGACGTCAAAAGAGTATTTTTCGACGACGAGTAATATTTTCAAAACCCGTAAATGGTATAAATAACATATGGAGTGCATGCATAACATTACATTGCAACTCATGACATATCATATCATTGATAATAGGTCCCGGTTAACACATCACATTATACCTCGGTGTACTCACTCTTGTCATCGCCTCAGTTTACCAAGTGAGTAATCACATCCCCTTTTTACCGTTTTACTATATTTTTGGGGCGAAATGCATGAACCATATTTGAACTAAATTGATTTTTACTTCTATGAACTCTTTAGACTTGAACTTTTGAACATGACTTAGAATCTTGGACTTAATTACGAACTTATGACTTGTTGGAATTTATTGAACCGTACATGTTATGACCTTGTCCTAAAGTCTCGCCTTATTGGTAGAGCGTCTCAATAAATCTCACCTAGGTGGTCGAGTGACAAAGGAGTCTCCTCTGTTCGGAGCATCACTATAAAGTCTCGCCTTATTGGTAGAGCGTCTCAATAAATCTCACCTAGGTGGTCGAGTGACAAAGAAGTCTCGCCTTGTTGGTGAGCGTCTCAATAAATCTCGCCTAAGTGGTCGAGTGACAAAGAAGTCTCGCCTTATTGGTAGAGCGTCTCAATAAATCTCACCTAGGTGGTCGAGTGACAAAGGAGTCTCCCTTGTTGGAGCAGTGCAAAGTCTCCTATGTTCGGAGCATCCCTACATTATTATATTCGTGATGCTATATTGTGAACTATTATGACCGTTTATACTTGACTTTTAGACATTCTACTTTTGGCAGTGGGTTGTGTACACACAGGTTGCAAGTTTTGTATGGGCGGAATTTGGAACTGAGTGGATACACAATGCCTTTGCTTTGAGAACTATTTTCGTTGACCGAAAGCTTTGAATATTTCTTACGAGTTTTCTTATTTCACTAAACGTGTTTACTCACCAACTATTTTCATAGTTGACCCGTTTTTCTCTCATGCATTTCAGGTGATCGTTAGTAAACTTTTCTATCAAGTCTTGCATAAAGAAGTTTTCACTTGTCGCTACAAGCCGTTATGTAATAAAACTCAATATTTTGGAATCTAAACTTTGTAATATATTTGCCGATGACGGCTAATCTGGTATTGTAATGGTTTACTCTTTCTTTTAAATATTAATGTTGGTATGTTCTATTATCTTGTGCTTATGTTCCCTTCCGTTACACCTCGTGTTTCCGCCTCCGGCGAGGGTGTGACAGATTGGTACCAGAGCCAAAGGTTATAGAGAATGCCGATTTTTCAAAAATAAAAATCACAGCTATAACCGGAATAAATTTTTTTTTTTTGTATATTATTTTATTAAACATTGAACACCATTCGAGTCAACTAGTCCTATCGTTGCATCGTTACTCATAAATTATACATAGCCTGATCAACTATGTCTAATTTATGAAGAACCATGCAATGATAAGAGTGGTAGTTTTAAATCATGTTTAGTCGAGTCTTTAAAGTCTGGTCACCTGAAGTTGCATTGGTCGGGTGGGTATGCATGGCATGTTTTTACGTTCACGTCTACATTACCGTACCTTGTTCATATCTTCTCTTTTCCATCTTTCGACTTGTTAAGACATAGCATGTCTCTGTTCCTGTCATGTTTCGATCGCTATAACACATTACCACCGTTCTGCACCTCATCTGACTCCGTTCGAATGTCGTTTACTCAACCCGATGTTTTGGTCCACTGTAGGATCATGGCTGCAAGAAACACACGCTCAGGAAGCAACAACAACGGCAACCCAAACAACAATGACGATCCAAACAACAACGCTGCGAGAATAGCGGATCTACTCACCCAAATTATAATACATCTCGATGCTAGACGAACCAACAACGGAGAAGGTACTTCAAACAATGGACGAAAGCGACAGGAGGATCACCAGGGAAGCCGAGACCAGAATCAGCAAAACAAGAGGCAGCGAATAACCCAGAGCTATGGGGCGACCAACCAGGGGCGTAAAAGATATGCAGGTCCACATCCTTTGTGTACTCGATGTAATTATCATCACTTAGGAGACTGCCGAAAGTGTGGCAAATGTAGACAGACGGGTCACTTCGCGCGAAATTGCTCACACAGAACTGGGAATCAAGGACAGAGAAAAGCATGTTACGAGTGTGGAAGTCTAGATCACCTTCGCAATACCTGTCCAAAGCTGAAAAGAACTCCCAATCAAGGAGGAAATCGTCCAAACCTGGCATTGGCAATAGAAGGCCCACAAGATCAGAACATTGAAATTCCTCCCGCACGTGGTCGAGCATTCTATCTGGGTACCGAGGAAGCCCGCAACGCTTAACGGGTACATTCTTTCGAACAACTACCTTATTTCTGTACGACATGATTTTGAGTGCATAACTTCCTTTCAATCTTTACCACGTTCACGACATTGATTAATTTGAGACCTTTTGATATCGACCTTAGTTGTTATATATTTTGTTGATTGGATTTGATTGTGTAAGCAAATCGAATATCGAGCGAATCTTTCAAAAGACTTCATTCAAGGATGTGGCATCCTACCTTTCTAACAACTTGTTTCCTAGCTTGATCTAGTGACAGTTCTTGTTTGATGAGTTGCGAAAATCAAGCTAAGAGACAAGTTTACTCAAGTCGGTTTAGTTTAATCTCATGACAGTTCTTGTTTGATGAGTTGTGGGATTAAATTAGAATCGACTACCTAAAGGTCTTTTGAGAGCTACGTTCGATATTGGGTAAGTTTACCCTATCAAATCTGATCACGGGCACGTACTTAGTTATATGGGGAACCTGTACGCATGGGCATTGATATGATCATTTAGACTGTTCGTACGATCATGAACTTTTAGAACTCTTGTCGAGGTTCGGACCATAGTATCGTTAATCGAATCACGGGGACGTGATTCCGCTGACATGGGAAGAATGTCACAATTCTCAAATTCCGGTCATTTCTTAAATTATATATGCATCATATTAATTCATTCATGGCATTTCATTTCACATTTAACGCGTAATTTTTATATTTAATAAACGTTATCGCGTGAGTTATTATTTTGAATATTTAATCCGTTACTTTCAAAAATGATCCCGATGTATTTTTATACTGACATTTAGTTATAAAAACTATATTTTGACTTTACCTAATGTTTTTAAATTATTTGGTACATAAATCGTTAAATTTATATAATTACGACGCTTTTCTTAAAAACTACATGATAATTATTATATCACTCAAATTTTACAAGGAATGTATTTTTACAATTTTTATGATATCATTATATTCTACTTTGGTCTATTAAAAATTTACTTGTACCTAAAAACTACCATTTACCTTAACTTGAATTATTATTTACTTACACCTTTTCTTACAAAATTATACATTACATATATATATAAGTAAAAAAAAAAAAAAAAAAAAAAAAAAATATAATATGGTGAAACCAATCCCCTAAAATCCGGTCTATGAAGAAAGGTAGTCAAGTTGGGTGAATTATTCTACAAAAACCAAATCTATACATAAAGTCTTATATATACTTTTTTTTATTCATTCACTTCATTTGTCTCAAGAAGCAAAAACAATTATTCTCTCTTGTTTCATCTAAAATCCGGCCATCTAAGGGTTTCAAGGGATCATCTCCAAAAATTTTATCAAGATCAAGTGTTTAACAATCTAGTGTATACTCTTTATTAGGTTTTGAAATAAATACCAAGAGTATTTAGGCTAATCCTTGATACTTTCACCTCATCACTATCATTAGTAAGCATGTTTTTATCATTTTTATGTTTCCTCTTCATTTTCATAAGTTTCTTTTCATTTTTGGAGCTTTTATGCATGTTATGTGATTTATACCATTTATTTCATGATTATTGAGTTATATAAATATAATGGTCATCCTATAATTATTCCCATGGTAATCTTTGGTCTTGATGGTGATTAGGAACCCATGACACCCTAAGAAGGTGTATGGTAGGATTAGATTAGTTTTGGAGTTGATTTGAAGGGATTAGAATAGGTTTTGTCCGAGAAAAACTATTTTCGATAACTATATTTTACGTTCTGTCCTTAATTCGGATTTCTGGAAAAACCAACAGTTGATACGACATGTTGGCCTTGATATTTAGAAAATATACTTTAAAACGAATCCGTGGCCTTTTGAACGGATAAAAACGGACTTATAACGAAGCCGTGGTGAATTTTTAAAGTTTGACGACGAAACGTATATTTTCAGAAAATTTCAGCTTGCTGTTTTTACATATTTCGGGTCAAAAACGAGCCTTAAGCTTCACAAATTATTTCGACTTATCAAAAATATATTAGTTTACTTCGATACGAAGCTAAGGACATATTTTACGTAGAAAACGGATTTGAAACGACGAATATATGCACGTTTTTATAAAGTTGCCGTAACTATTATTTTCTGAAAATCCATATTACTTGTACGTTACAAGTATTTCACTAGCTGTAACGTCCATGTTTGCGGCTGTTTTTAACCATGATGTGAAACTTTTTGGAACAAAATGTCTTCTAGTAAAACCAAGTTCACCGGCCATATTTTTCAAAACGTCAAGCTGTTTGTCAAGCGGAGTTATACTAAATTATTTACGGACGTTCAAACATTGGCCGAAACTTATTTTCTGCACACAATTAGCAAAAATCACCAACTTTAGCCTTTGATATCTTTATGATCGAGACCTTTTGGACGAAAACTCCTGAACTGAAACTTTTAGATATCGATACAAACTTTCCAAAACCGTCGAGTTCGTTCTCTAACGATCGACGTACACCGTTTTACGACTACTTTTCCGGAGCCATTTTTGTTAATTTCATGAATTTTTTCCGACGACATTGTTTTGCGACGAAAAGTAGTAATTTCACTATAAATCATTATAAAACCATTGTAGGATGACATTTTGACGTAAAAACATGTAAAGTCATTTTTGAAGGGTCAAGACGTCAAAAGAGTATTTTTCGACGACGAGTAATATTTTCAAAACCCGTAAATGGTATAAATAACATATGGAGTGCATGCATAACATTACATTGCAACTCATGACATATCATATCATTGATAATAGGTCCCGGTTAACACATCACATTATACCTCGGTGTACTCACTCTTGTCATCGCCTCAGTTTACCAAGTGAGTAATCACATCCCCTTTTTACCGTTTTACTATATTTTTGGGGCGAAATGCATGAACCATATTTGAACTAAATTGATTTTTACTTCTATGAACTCTTTAGACTTGAACTTTTGAACATGACTTAGAATCTTGGACTTAATTACGAACTTATGACTTGTTGGAATTTATTGAACCGTACATGTTATGACCTTGTCCTAAAGTCTCGCCTTATTGGTAGAGCGTCTCAATAAATCTCACCTAGGTGGTCGAGTGACAAAGGAGTCTCCTCTGTTCGGAGCATCACTATAAAGTCTCGCCTTATTGGTAGAGCGTCTCAATAAATCTCACCTAGGTGGTCGAGTGACAAAGAAGTCTCGCCTTGTTGGTGAGCGTCTCAATAAATCTCGCCTAAGTGGTCGAGTGACAAAGAAGTCTCGCCTTATTGGTAGAGCGTCTCAATAAATCTCACCTAGGTGGTCGAGTGACAAAGGAGTCTCCCTTGTTGGAGCAGTGCAAAGTCTCCTATGTTCGGAGCATCCCTACATTATTATATTCGTGATGCTATATTGTGAACTATTATGACCGTTTATACTTGACTTTTAGACATTCTACTTTTGGCAGTGGGTTGTGTACACACAGGTTGCAAGTTTTGTATGGGCGGAATTTGGAACTGAGTGGATACACAATGCCTTTGCTTTGAGAACTATTTTCGTTGACCGAAAGCTTTGAATATTTCTTACGAGTTTTCTTATTTCACTAAACGTGTTTACTCACCAACTATTTTCATAGTTGACCCGTTTTTCTCTCATGCATTTCAGGTGATCGTTAGTAAACTTTTCTATCAAGTCTTGCATAAAGAAGTTTTCACTTGTCGCTACAAGCCGTTATGTAATAAAACTCAATATTTTGGAATCTAAACTTTGTAATATATTTGCCGATGACGGCTAATCTGGTATTGTAATGGTTTACTCTTTCTTTTAAATATTAATGTTGGTATGTTCTATTATCTTGTGCTTATGTTCCCTTCCGTTACACCTCGTGTTTCCGCCTCCGGCGAGGGTGTGACATTATTAGAGCATCACTTATGATATTGCCTTGTAAAGACTTTAAAGTCTCGACTATATCAGTCATTAATGGTCTTGCTTTACGGTTGTGGCTTAAGCAGTAGTATGCTAAGTTTCAAGCTTTTTTAGCTGCTCTCATGGAGTACTCAGGTGTCAGGTTTACAATAAACGATGCAGGTTGCAATTTAGACTTAATCTTATGAATAGGTAGATTTCAGTTGTGTTCTATATCACATGGGTCAAATCAAAAGTTGTAACAGAAATAGAAATAGGTTGGGCGTTTTCTAAACTCTATTTGTGTCGATATATTGATCTCTACATCAAACTCTGCAAAATAAAAGAATATAGCCTGGAACACGATGAACAAATTCAATATGAATGAATTTGGTTTATTACAAGAAAAGAATTATGAAAAGTTTTAAATGAGATTTGCATGATTACCTCTCTTTTAAAGTAATCCACCCCATCATCTGTACCGTTTTGAATTGGAGCGTTAGGCACATTATTGACTTTTTCTTAAAAAGAAGGTGGAGGTGAGCTATTTCCACCGTTGGTGCGGGAGCTGCTTCAATTCGTTACCACTCTAATACCATCTATAAATGGATTTGTCAAGAAAATAAAATATGAAAAGTTAAATGGGTAAACCTCAAAGTAAAAACAAACGAAACCGAATGGGTCTTGAGGCCCAAACACATGAAAACATTGGCCCAAAGACGATTATACATGGCCCATTAGCAATACAAATAAGCCATAAGCTCTATATAAGCTGATAATAAGCTTTCGAAAAGTAACCAACTTAAAGAAATCGAAAATTGTAATTTCGGACCAACCCCATCAAATTGGGAATCAAATACTACGATGCGTGACCTTGACGAAATTAATGCGCGAACTTCTCTTCATGCCAAAAAGAAAACAGAATATCGGGAAACCGATACGTCAGTTAGGGTATGTCTCACTTTTTATGGGTGTCAATAGATGTGACCAATTGGGTGGGTTAGGCGGGTTAGGTTGCGGGTCAAAATAGGTTCACGTTGAATCAAACTATTTTGCTCCGTTTACTTTGAGTTGAGTGAGTTTATCGATTGAACTAAAAAAATGTGCTTCAAATCAGGTTATTGATCTAACATCCATGCTAATAGTGTTGTTCGCGGTGTCCGGATTTTTTATCCACTAATTGGTATGTCTTATACCTATTGTATAAAAAGATTCAGAAAAGCATATGATTAACACAAAAAGTTCGTATTGTGACCATTTGTAGTTCAACTCTTTCATTTTGAGTTACAAAAACTTTAAAATTGTTCATAGTATTTCAAGGCGTAGAACTCCATTTGTTCCTTTTAATATATCAAAGACTGCATTGTAGACGAATGTTGACGGAGTAAAAAAGGTGATTATATTCTATTCCACAATATACAAAAGAAAATTAGATGGTAAATTGTCGATTCAATTATGTAATGTATGTATTTGTGATCGGATGTGTAAAAGCAATATCCATATTCAATTTTTTTGGAGGTTTCAGCTGGAAAAAGTGGAACTCTTATGTTGCCCCATCTCAGAATAAGTAGCATCTCAAAGGATACCTTACAATCATATTGGTTCAGCCAATCGGTGTTCTTAGTCATTATCATATGGTGAGTTGTTCATGTGATGGTAATATTTTGTTTGGGTCGACATCGTTTGTATTTTAGGCACGAGAATGTCGTGCCAAATATCACTTTTTTTTGTAGTGACATAATGCCAAATACATTTACAGATTCATACTCATTTGATTCTGCATGTTTTTCAGAGTTTAGTGGCGTACCTCTGGCCCATTGGCAAATGAATGCAACAGAATATCAATATTGACGACATTGAGAATACAAAAACTGCAAATATTTGTAATCATGCATTGATTGGGAGGTTAAATAGGTAAATACCTTTGTTCAGAAACCTTTGTTATCCAAAATAGAAATAAATAAATAAACTGATAGCTACGGCCTAATTATTTGAACATGTATCAAACCCATACTTTCAAACCAAACACTCCCTCAATACAATATGACTAACTTCTGTTTTTGCATACAGGCCGCTGGAAGTTACGGCCTCATGGCGTATCGACTTGCCCCGGGCAAAATCCAAATTCTTTGCCTAGGACTCCAAGAAGTTATGTAGTGCCTCCGAATGGTTATTTGGGCTTTAGCTGTTCCTGGAGCTCAATATCCCGTTGCATACCCTGGGGGAATGATAAATAACAGGCCTTTAAGTGGTCCTCCAAGTCGTGTACCACCAGCATTTGCAAATAATTTGGTTGCTACATCTTCGAGTATCGGTTCAAGTCCTGGCAACCAGGTTAAAGGTTGAAGATCTTTTATGCACTTAACCTAGCTAACATTTTCATTTTTCGTTATTTATTAAAATAGGAATTGATTAACTGGGTTAACTGTCTCGAGAATACCTGTGAAGTTTCCATTACCATTTTGAATTCCTTCCATATATTAACAGTGGCATACGTTCCCATTCGTCAAGACACGCCATTAATTCATATATGAATGGGCATTAAATCAGCTGCAATGCGTGATCATGTTAGTAATGATAATGCCCATACAAATATATCAAGATAGGTAAAGGCCATATACCAGTTGATGTCAGTTATCCAGGTGCACATGTTGGTCATTTAACGTGCTAAATTAACATGTTGGTCATTTTATGGTTACGATATGTTATTACAATATACTCTTAAGTGGCTTCATTACACGTGTGAAGTAGAAGTACCAAGATGGATATATATATTATTTATATATATATATAAATATATATATATATATATATATATATATATATATATATATATATATAACAAAGTACTTACCACACGCATTTTTGATATGATATCAGACAAATACCTTGGAAATTTATCTAAAAACCCTTTTAACCTACAAAAACATAATTCATTAATGACTCGCAATTAAGGGCATATACCTCAAAATGGGTGGGTTAACGGGTAAAATGGTACATCAAGCACGAATCAGATAATGTATTTTTGGAATGGGTCAATATGGTTTATTATGGTAACGATAGTTTGAAAGTGCAGGTTACCAACATTTACATAAGCCTACCTTCAAGCCTTCGAGTACTATTAGGTATTAGCAATGTACATAATAATTATACCAATTTATCAATTAATTTGAACATAGATAAAAGCGCAAGGGGCTTTGCCTCCAAGCTCGAGAGAAACCGCTTTCAAATTACTTGTGGTCGTTGCTTGCATTACAACTCGTCCTACTTCAGTTGGCCCCGTGAAACTCACACAATCTACATCCATATGAGAACTAATCGCAGTTCCGCTGTCTTTCCATATCCTGTTACAACATTAATCACCCCATTAGGAATACCCGCCTGGTTAATAGCCATTATAAATCAGCTACACTCAATAATTAATATATGTAAAAAACAATAGAAATATAGTTTATTGTATATCCGGCATGTACCAGTTTAACTAAATGGGGCAAATAAAGGTCAAAAAGTGGTGATTGCTCAGCGGGCTTGACCGATATGGTGTACCCTGCAGCCATTGCCGGGCTGGTTAGTAACCCATCAATTATGAAACGGCTGATCAAAATTAAAAAAACAAATTAGTGACGTAGTTGTGATTCCAATACCTTCACAGTCTTAGCTGATAGGGACATATAGTTGACTGTAGGGAGTCCTCTGATTATATTTAGTAGTTTTCGAACAAACTCGTCATCATAGGGAGTCACAGCAGGCTTCACGTGACCTCCTGAGATGTTAGCACCAACTGATACAGCCACAGATAGTGCAAAAGCGTGTGCTATCAATGTTGAAATAAGTACAGCCGGTGTCGCTTCTATACCATCAGTGGATGCTATCACTTACCAAAATCTCAATTTGAATTAGATATACTGCTGACACAAAAAAGCATCCCTAAGTCCAAGGTACGTTTATCACATCCTAAGGTATTAGAAATAGTAAAAGACATATAACACTTTCAATATGAGAACTAATCGCAGCTCCTAAGGTATTAGAAATAGTAAAAGACATATAACACTTTCAATATGAGAACTAATCGCAGCTCCCACTGTCTTTCCAAATAATGTTACAACATTAATCACTCCATCAGGAATACTGGCCTGGTTAATAGCCATGATAAATTAGCTACACTCAATAATTAACACATGTAAAAAACAATAGAAATATAGTTTATTGTATATTCGACATGTAGCACTTTTCGAGTATACTCGTCGTCATAGGGAGTCACAGCAGGCTTCACGTGACCTCCTGAAACGTTAGCACCAACTGATACAGCCACAGATAGTGCAAACGCATGTGCTATCAATATTGAAATACGTCCATCCGGTGTCGCTGCTATACCATCAGTTAATTTCCCTGCAAAAATAAAATAAAAGATCAGTTTGTTAAGCCACTTTTATTTATCAGAAAATGTTTATAACTAAAGGATGCTATCGCTTACCAAAAGCTCAATTTGAATTAGAGATACTGCTGACACAAAAAAGCACCCCTAAGTCCATGGTACGTTTCATCGCATCCTAAGGTATTAGAAACAGTAAAAGACATCGAAAACTTTCAATATGAGAACTAATTGCAGCTCCCGATGTCTTTCCAAATCATGTTACAACATTAATCACCCCGTCAGGAATACCCGCCTGGTTAATAGCCATTATAAATCAGCTACACTCAATAATTAACATATGTAAAAAACAATAGAAATATAGTTTATTGTATATCCGGCATGTAGCAGTTTTCGAGCATACTCGTCATCATAGGGAGTCACAGCAGGCTTCACGTGACCTCCTGAGACGTTAGCACCAACTGATACAACCATAGATAGTGCAAACGCATGTGCTATATATCAATCTTGAAATACGTCCAGCCGGTGTCGCTGCTATACCATCAGTTAGTTTCCCTGCAAAAATAAAATAAAAGATCAAGTTGAATCAGATATACTGCTGACACAAAAAGCACCCCTAAGTCTAGGGTACGTTTCATCGCATCCTAAGGTATTAGAAACAGTAAAAGACATCGAACACTTTCAATAATGTATGGCCCGAATCAAATGCGTTATTCAATGGAATATGAAATACATATTATGGCACAAAGATAACTGAAACGCATAACAGAAAAGGATTCTTCACCTGTAAAACAAAAAAGTCCATATTCTTCACCTATTAAACTCAAAAGTCGATTATAGTTTTATGGATAATTATGTTTAGGAATAAGATATTAGGGTGTATTTATACACAAAAAAAAATAGGTTAAAAATATATATATATGGTATATTTATCTTTTAAGTAATATATATCATAATTTATTTTAATTGTTATCTTCAAAAAATACATACTTAAAATAAAAATTCCAGAATTTTTTTATAATCTCCTTATTTATATTGATTTGAAAGATATAAATCAAAAAACAATCTACTCTAGTGGTAAGTTTTTTACAAAAAACATGAATGACCCAAGTTCAACTCCAATCAATGTCTTATTTTTAATAAACAAGTTTTAAAATTCAAAAAAAAAAAAAAAAAAAAAAAAAAAAAAAAAAAAAAAAAACGAAATTAACAATTTATTTTAAAAAAAATTACATATATTAATTAAAATAAAATAAAACGAAATTAACAATTTATTTAAAAAAAAATTACATATATTAATTAAAATGCCACATGTCATTTAAAAAAATTAAAAAAAATGCCACATAAATATAATGATGACATGGAAATATGACTTGGCATTATGGGATGCCAAGTGGCATTTTATGTGGCATGCCTCCTCTTATATATAATGTATATATATATATATATATATATATATATATATATATATATATATATATATATATATATAGGGAAGGGTTATTTTCAGAACCAAATAAATTGCGAGAATTGCGAGAACCACCATCAACCAATCAGATTTTTTTGGATATTTGGTATTAATATTTAATTCAAAAGGGTATTTTGGTAAAATTACTTTTTAATTTTATCTTTTATTATTTTTATTTAAAAAAACGTTTTTTTTTTCTTCCGAAATTTTAGATTTTTTTTTTTTTTTTTTTTTTACCTGTTTAAAAAGTCAATATGTGCACATGTGTTTTGCATTACGTAAAAATTGTATTTTTTGTTTATGCATAGGTGTTTTGTATTTGCACATGTATCTTTAAAAAATATTACATAAATAAATATATACAAACAACAAACATTTATTAATAGATTGATGCAATTTTATACAAACAACAAAACTTTATTAAAAATATTACATAAATATGTTTTATTACATATATATATGAAGCGTGCACGTGTGCATATTACAATGTCTTTAACAGTTGGTTCATCTTTTAGGTGTGCACATGTATTCCTCGCTTGGTTCAAGAACCCATGAAATCTACACATGTGTTTTTAATCCTTTTGCACATGTGTTTTTAATCTACACATGTGTTTTTAATCCTTGTACACATGTGTTTTTATCGTCTCGCTCATCTTGTTAGGAATTAGAAATTCCAGGTATTAAAGAGTCGGTCACCTCAAGTATATGTAATCGTTAGAAAGCTCGTAGTCATAGGTCTTTTAAGTTAAGTAGTTATTTAGTTAAGTAACACCGTGGAGGACGGACGGGTCTTTACCCACTGTATGCCTGATCCACAGCCCGTAGTGTGGCGAATTATGTAAGACTATAAATACTCTCTACCTTCCAAGGTAGAGAGTTGGAGCTCATAATAATATCTTTCACTTTCTCTCACTAAGTTCCCTAAACCTCTAACTTTCTCTCTCTAAAATCCCATCTTATTCGCCACCTTGTGTTATGGTTTGATGTGTATGTGAAAAGTTATATCTTACAATTGGTATCAAGAGCCATGGTTAGATCATATCTTGCACATCTTTGGATTTATAGTGGTTTTTAGGTGGTTTTTGAGTTTGAAAAAGTTTAGTGGTTTTTGCATCATTTGGTTGATTTCTTGTGTTAAAGTTTGAATTTTGTTGGTACTTTTATGTTTAGAATCATCAAAAGTGTTTAGGTTTTCATTTGGTAAGCTTGAATCATCTTGGTTGGGTTGTTTTTGGATTCAAAAGTGAAGGTTATTTGGTTTTTCAACCTGGCGAATTAGCTCTCGGACTTGTTTTCTTGGTAGCGACTTACAGTTATAAAATCTAGCGAGTTATAGCTAGCGAGTTACAGTACAAGTAGTGGAATCTCCACTACGGTTAGCGACTTGTGGTAGCGAATTAGTCTGTAGCGAGTTGCTCTTTAGCGACTTGCATATCTAGCGAATTGTGTAGCGAATTACTGCACAAATTTGGCTAGCGACTTAGTCTGTAGCGAGTTACTACTTAGCGAATTGCTCTTCTGTTGGCGACTTGGGATTCTAGCGACTTAGACGTGTAGCGAGTTAAGGGTTAGCGACTTAGTGCACTAATTTCTAGCGACTTAGTGCATTATTTGGTAGCGAGTTAGCATCTTATCATCTAGCAACTTGAGTGATTGTTTACGGTTTTCTCTTGATTTAGTAAAATCCCGTGAAAGAATCTATTTCCCGGTTTAATCATAGAGTCATAAAATCCCGTATAATCTGTTAACATGTCTACCAACATTCCCACTGTTCCCACTGTCATCTCCACTGTTGCCGAGGATGTTCAAGCAGCTGGCTCAGATACTCGTCCACCAATGCTTGACAGAACTGACTACGATTCTTGGGCTCAACGAATCAGATTGTATTGCCTTGGAAAGGAAAATGGTGTCAACATTCTCAAATCCATTGATGAAGGACCATATCGGGTTGAGACGACTAGAGACATACTTGATACTAATGAAGATGGTACTCCTGTCTACGGAATGGACAGACCTAAGATGTACAATGAGCTTGATAATGAGGAGAAAAAGAGATTCGATGCAGATATCAGGGCTTCAAACATTGTTCTTCAAGGTCTTCCTAAAGACATCTACAAGCTGATCAATCATAACACTGATGCAAAGGCTGTTTGGGATAACGTTAAGATGCTTCTCTCAGGTTCAGAATTAACTATGGAAGACAGGGAATCCCAACTCTATGATGAATTTGAGCACTTCAAGATGAAACCAGATGAGAGTGTCTATGAGTACTATGTGAGATTTCATAAGTTAGTGAATGACATGAGGAACATCAAGATGACTATGCCTAACATTCAGTTGAACTCAAAGTTTGTGAACAACATGAATCCCGAATGGCACAAGTTTGTCACATCTGTGAAACTCACTAAAGGATTGAAGCATACAAACTATGAGCAACTCTATGCCTTCCTCCTTCAGAATGAGAGACATGCTATGTTTGAAAAATTGATTCTCAATCAGTTCAAAACTAACCCAGGAGAGACAAGCTCATCTAATGATTCAACTGCCTTCTACTCAAACATTGGAATCACAACCAAAGCATCACAAGTCATTCCCTTGGGTAATGGTAATCACAAACTCATCCCTGATCCTCAGTTCAAACAAGCTGATGCTGATGCACGCGTGGATAACATCGTTAATCAACTAGCTCTACTCATTAGTCAAAACATGAACTCTCTCCCACAAACCAACAACAACCTACGAACTGCATCTAACCCACATAATCAAGCCACTGTTAAAGATGGAAGGATCGTGGTGCAACCAGTTCAGGAAAGACAGTATGATCAGGGGAGAGGTGGAGCTGGGAGAGGTTATGTTGGAAACCAGAATCGAGGAAGAAATGGTAACCAAGGTCAAGCTAAGCCAATCAAATGCTTTAACTGTGGTGGTGAGGGACACTTTGCAAGGAACTGCACATCTCCAAAGCGTCCACAAAATGCCGAATACTTCAGAGATAAGATGCTGCTGGCTCAAGCTCAGGACAATGGTGCTACTTTGAATGAAGAGGAACTGCTGTTTCTTGCTGAAGGCAATGCCAAGACCTATGATGCAGATGTAGATGAGCAGCCCATTCAGGAGATAGGTCACAATCATCAAAATGCCTTTCAAGTCGGTGACTGTGATGCATACGATTCTGATGTAGATGATGGACCTACTGCACACACAATCTTTATGGCTAGCATCTCTCCAATGGCTTCTTCCAAGATCTCTTCTTCACCACAAGCTGGCCCATCCAGGGACAAACTCATTTCTGAGGTATTAAAGCTATATGATGATGCTGATGTGCAACAGATGCATGACAAAGTACAACCAACCGAAACTTTTGAATCAAATATTGAAAATACGGGTAATATCAATATTGTCCCATATGATCAATATGTGAAACAAAGTGAAAGTGAAGTTGTACCTAGTGATGCATCTTCTGCAGTCAACAATGACTATGTTTTTGATGAATTCACTGCATGTGCTCCTGATGATTCCATTATCTCTGAACTAAATGCATATAAGGAACGTGTTGCCATTTATGAACAATGTGCAAAATTTGAGTTGACCACTCGTGAGCAGGAAATGGATGACCAAGTACGTACAGTAATTAGAAAAAGTAATTTTAGAGAAGAAGTATTGAAACAAGAATTAAATTCTTTGCAAGAAAAACTTTCTAAAACAGCTAAGCAAAAACAAGAACTTCAAGAAAACGTGAAAATGCTTAAGCAAGAATTTAATGCAAAAGAATCAAAGCTCTTGAGAGATTTTTCTAATCTGAAAACTTTGAAAAACAAACTTGAAAACAAGTTGTACATACAAGGAAACACCATTCAGACTGCTCACATGGTCACCAAACATCGAGTATTAAGCGATAAGCATAGCTTTCCCCTTGTTGAGGAACCAAATCCTGAGGTAATCAAAAAGGCTAGAAATACTCAAAAGGTGATTTATGATGGTAATGAAATTCTTAAGCCTAGGCAGAAACCTAGTTGCGTTGAGTGCACGGAGGAAGATAAGAAATCAGATGAAGTCACTAGGGAAAGGATGAACAAAAAACTAGATGACCCCAAATGCAAAGAGAAGAACATAAATATCACTCCTCATGATTATAAGAAGGAAAACTGGATTGCATTAAACAAGTTTAAGCCTCAGACTTTGTTGACTCCCGAACAAGTCTTCTGGAAAATGGATTTAGATAAGCAGAAAGCCGAAAATATTGTAAAAACAAATCCTCCCCTTTGGAAAATGCCTAAAGCTACTGTGTATCCTCCTAACACACCAATGCATCTTGTTCCTAGAACAATTGCCACTAAAAGCAATATCTTAATTAGCCAATACGTTATTTTTCAACTATTTGTTGATTTTGAGAAAACTTGCAAGAAAAGGATCACACCCACTGGCATAACTGAAGGAGAAAGGGGTTTTGAACAAATGAAAGAATGTTATTTAACTGAGGTCATGCCCTTCTTTAAACTTTTAAAGGATCACTTTGAGAGTCTTAAAAAGGGGATAGAAACAGACATTAAGGGGATGGAAAAGGAATTTGATGCAATAATAGTTGAAATTAGTGATTATGAGCGTGCATTAAAATATAATGAGATCGAGAGGAAGAACCTGCATACATTGAATGAGAATCTTATTACTGAATGTGTTGCTCAAGATGTCTTTTTTACTGCTTCAAATTGCTCTATTAATGCTTCCAAATTTCATGAACTATCTGTGGCCCTGAAAGTCTCCCATGATCGTGTCATTGAGCTTGAAAAAACTAATTCTAAACTTAATGAGAAAATTGAACTGGATGATCATGACAATTTGGTTAAACATTTTTCTAAACTAGAAGTTGAGTATTTTAATCTACAACTAAAATATCAACATCTCAAAGAAAATGTCAAAACTTCAAATTTCAAGACATCTTCAGATGTTCCAGAGTTTGATGCAGTTTTTCAAATAAACAAACGAGATGAACAGATTCATGCTCAGTGTAACACGATCAGAAAGTTGAAAGTCCAAATCTCTCAATTAAAGGGTCAAACGAACAATATGACAGGTTCCCAAATGCCTCCTTCTTTAGATTCTCAGAATTCTCAAACGTTTCATCTTCAAAACCTAGTAAATGCTTTACAAAAGGAAAACGAAAGTTTCCTTGAAGAGAATGAAAAGGTTAAACGTCATTTCAATGAGTTGTTTGAATCAATTAAATTCACTCGTAACAAAAACAACGAACAAATAACTTCATTGCAAAAGGAAATTGAGAATCTGAAGAGTCAGGTAAAAGGGAAAATGCCAATGATCAATGCGGAGAATGTTGTATCTAAGGTTCCCTCTAGTAATAAATCTACTTTATCTGTGACATATGTCCCCCCTCACCTAAGGAACAACAAACTTGCCATTCAAACATATTTCTCATCCCTTAAGGATTGCTTAGAATGCCTGCGTGAGATTGTTGAAGAGGATAAGCTAGAGAAACCTCATGATAATGCAATTGGACATGCATGCTTATATGCCAAACGATCTCAAGAAATCTTAGAATGTTTGATCACTATATGCCCAAAGACATTAGGTGAGAGAGTTAACCCCTTGATTCCATGCTCAATGCCTAAGGCCAAACATGACATGCACTCGATTCCCAATAGTTTGAATGTGAGGAGTAGTGCACCAGTGAGTAGTTCAGATTTTAGATCTGTCAATACTAGGAAAGTGAACTCGAATGTGCCTTCTAGGAGTACTAATCTCAGTACCTCTAATGTTAAGAAAGTGAACCTGAGTGCACCTGCATGTAGTACAGATCCCAGCACATCTAAACAGGTGGTGCAAAGAGTAGTAAAACAAACTAATGTTCCCATTCCCTCTACAGGAGTAATAAGTGACATTAAAGGGAGCAGGTCAAAGTCTCAAGACAATACAAGGAATGATAGGACCTCTCAAGCTAAGAATGTGCACTGGAAGAGAGTAGAAGAACAATCTAGGAACCTTAAGTTTGAATCGAATAAAACGAATCGTGTTGATTCTAGTATTAGCCATAGGCGTACTGTGATTAATTCGAATTCTGATGCTATTTGCAAACCTTGTACTGATGATTGCTTGAATTCTGTTTCTAATCATGAATGTGATGTTAATGTTTTGCCTAATGATGTTAATTGTCCAGTTAATGTTGTTAATGCTAAAATTCATGCTAAAAAGGCTAAAAGGCAAAAGCGAAAGAGAGTTAGAAAACAATGGAAACCCACAGGAAGAACATTCAGCAGAATAGGCTTTTATTGGATACCTGTTGGTCATAAGACTAATCAGATAATGCCCACTAGAAAATGGATGCCTACTGGTAGAACTATTCCCTTAAGAAGTGGTCACACTGTAAATAGGGCTAATACAGACACTAGTATTGCATCTATTCACAATGATTCCATTACTTCACTGCCTGATATGAATGCTTCTATTTCTGATGTGGGTGGTCCAACTGTTGCTACTAACCAAATGGAACCCATTCTTGCATGGGGATCCCAAATATCCAGTTATCCATTCTTGTCTGTGTTCAACTGCAGATCGTTCAAATCGTTCTGTGGTACCTGGACTCAGGCTGTTCCAAGCATATGACTGGAGACCGGTCACGGCTCATGAACTTCGTGAGCAAATTCATCGGGACTGTTAGATTTGGTAATGATCATTTCGGTGCTATTATGGGTTATGGAGATTATGTTGTTGGTGATAGTGTCATCTCCAGAGTGTATTATGTGGAAGGTTTAGGTCATAATCTGTTCTCTGTTGGTCAATTCTGTGATTCTGATCTAGAAGTGGCCTTCAGAAAACATACCTGCTTTGTTAGAGATCTTAATGGTAAGGAACTGTTGAAAGGAACTCGTGGCTCAAACCTTTACACTATCTCTATCGATGACATGATGAGAGCTTCACCAATATGCTTGTTATCAAAGGCTTCAAAAACAAAGTCATGGTTATGGCATCGTCGTCTCAATCACTTGAACTTCGGCACAATCAACGATCTTTCCAGAAAGGACTTAGTTGTAGGTTTACCTAGACTAAAGTATGAAAAGGATCATCTTTGTTCAGCATGTCAATTGGGAAAAAGCAAGAAGTATGCCCATAAACCCAAACCTACTAACTCTGTCACAGAAGTTCTTCATATGATTCATATGGATTTATGTGGACCAATGAGGGTGCAGAATATCTTTGGGAAGAAATATGTGTTAGTTGTGGTTGATGATTATTCTAGATTCACTTGGGTCAAGTTCTTAAGGACAAAGGATGAAACTCCTGATATCATCATCAAACTCATCAAACAGCTGCAGGTTAGACTAAACAAAACTGTCAGAATTATCAGAACAGACAATGGAACTGAGTTTGTCAACAAACAACTTAGTGAATTCTATGAAAGCGTTGGAATCAGCCATCAAAGAAGTGTTCCACGAACCCCTCAACAGAACGGTGTAGTTGAAAGACGAAATCGTACTCTTGTTGAAGCTGCTAGAACAATGCTGATCTACTCAAAGGTTCCAATGTTTCTCTGGGCTGAAGCAATTGCCACTGCATGCTACACACAAAATCGCTCCCTGATTCACACCACTCATGGAAAAACTCCATACGAACTTGTCCACAACAGGAAACCTAATCTATCTTTCCTTCGTGTGTTTGGTGCATTGTGCTATCCAACTAATGAGGGTCAAGACTTGGGTAAACTTAGAGCTAAAGCTGACATTGGAATATTTGTAGGATATGCACCCAACAAAAAGGGATACCGAATCTACAACAAAAGAACCCGAAATATCATGGAAACAATTCACGTTACGTTTGATGAGCTGACCGGTCAAATGGCTCCTGGACACTCCAGCTCAGGACCCGCACTTCAAAACAGTCCTATTGGTTCATCTCTTGTTCCAAACTCCTCTCAAGAAACTCCATATGTACCTCCATCTGAAGATGATGTAAAGAAACTGTTTGATCCCATGTTTGATGAACTGTATGAGTCTACTACTAATGAGGTGCTGATCCCTACAATAGAGGATGCTCATATTCCAGTGAATGAAGTCAATTCATCAGTCTCTATATCTGTAAGTCAAGAAGCACCTGCTGCTGATCCTTCAGTCTCATCAACAAATCATCTCTCTTCAAATGTACATCATGGAAATGTTTCTGGCACCAATGATGAAGTTAATCCCTTTGCAACTCCTGAAGATGCTCCATTTGAAAACATATTTGCTACTCCTGTATCATCATCAGAACCATCTTCTTCAGGAGACATCGACTCAGCTACTTCAGTTCCTCAACAAATGCCACATGAACACCTCAGAAAATGGACTCACGATCATCCATTAGACAACATCATTGGAAATCCCTCTCGTCCTGTATCAACCCGGAAGCAACTCGCAACCGATGCCTTATGGTGCTTCTTCAACTCCGTACTATCTAAGATCGAACCAAAAGACGTTAAAACTGCCATGAATGAAGATAGCTGGTTCAATGCTATGCAAGATGAAATTCATGAGTTTGATCGTCTGGATGTATGGGAGTTAGTACCTGCTCCAGACTGTGCTATGATTATAGCTCTAAAATGGATCTTCAAAGTAAAACTTGATGAGCATGGTGATGTGTTGAAAAACAAGGCTCGATTGGTTGCTAAAGGATATCGTCAAGAGGAGGGTATAGACTTTGAAGAATCATTTGCTCCAGTTGCTCGAATCGAGGCAATCAGAATCTTTTTGGCTAATGCTGCAAGCAAGAACATGGTGGTATATCAGATGGATGTAAAGACGGCATTTCTGAACGGAGATCTTAAAGAAGTCGTCTACGTCAGCCAACCTGAAGGATTTGTGAATCAAGAGCATCCTACTCATGTTTATCGTTTGAAGAAGGCTCTTTACGGTTTAAAGCAAGCTCCAAGGGCTTGGTATGATACACTCTCAAAGTTTCTTCTTTCAACCGGATTCAGCAAAGGAGCAGTTGATCCTACATTGTTCACCAGGAAGTCAGGCAAACATTTAACTCATGTTCAAATTTATGTTGATGATATTATTTTTGCCTCGACTGACCCAATGGAATGTGATCGTTTTTCTAATGAAATGAGTTCAAAGTTTCAAATGTCAATGATGGGACAAATGTCATTTTTCCTGGGATTACAAATTTCACAAAGTCCCGGAGGCATTTTCATAAATCAATCTAAATATGCAACAGAGATTTTAAAGAAATTTGGATTTGAGTCAAGTGACCCTGTTGACACCCCCATGATTGACCGAACCAAACTAGATGAGGACCTCTCAGGGATCATGATTGACCAAACGAAATATAGGAGTATGATTGGATCCCTGATGTATCTCACTGCTAGTAGACCAGACATTTTGTTCTCTGTGTGCATGTGTGCTAGATACCAGGCTAAGCCTACTAAAAAGCACCTTGAAGCAGTTAAACGGGTCTTTCGGTATCTCCAAGGAACCATCAATATGGGACTATGGTACCCGAAGGACACCGGTATGTCACTAACGGCCTATGCAGATGCTGATCATGCAGGTTGTCAAGATACACGTCGAAGTACGTCAGGAGGTGCTCAGTTTTTGGGTGATAAGCTTGTGAGCTGGTCTTCAAAGAAGCAAATGAGTACTTCTATTTCCTCTACAGAGGCTGAATACATAGCCATGTCATCTTGTTGTGCTCAAATCTTATGGATGAGATCTCAATTATCTGACTATGGCTTTGAATTCAACAAAATACCTCTGTACTGTGATAATAAAAGTGCTATTGCTCTCTCATGCAACAACGTTCAACACTCAAGAGCAAAGCATATCGACATTCGACATCATTTCATCAGGGAACAAGTGGAAAAAGGTGTGGTGGAACTATATTTTGTGAGGTCTGAATATCAGTTAGCAGACATCTTCACCAAAGCTCTTCCAAGAGAACGTTTTGAGTTTATTCTTCCACGTCTTGGTTTGAAAAGCCTTCAACCAGAAACTCTCAAACGTCTTCAGGAGGAAGACGAGGAGTAAAGGTCTATCTTCATCTATCTCTTGTATATATCTATTCGAAAATCAAAATACAAAATTATAAAACTTTCAAAGTCCATAAAAATCTGAAAAATTCGAAAAATCTTCAAAAAAAAAAAAAAAAAAAAAAAAAAAAAAAAAAAAAAAAAAAAATTGTCATTTTTGTCATGTTTCTTTCCGGTTCGATAATATCTACGGTCTTTGTGCTGTCATTCAAAGAATGACACGGGACTTTAGATGTTGTTCGAATTTTTATAAAAAAAAAAAAAAAAAAAAAAATCAAAAATCAAAAAAAATCAAAAAAATTATTTTTTGGGAGAAAGAGAAAATGGTTTATTGTCATCTTCAGGCAATAACCCGCTTTTAAAGAAAGAACAGAGCCATGTTTTACCATGTTTTCAAATCCTATGCTCTGATTCTATAAACTCCTATCTGCTGAAAACTAAATGCTTTGAAAAATAACTCAATCTCTATTTTTGATAATCATCAGGACTTATTTGTCAAAATCTCTATCTCTCAATCAACAACCTACGTCACTGATTGAGGGGGAGAATGATTTCAATTAAATTAAAAAGTTATTTGGCATTAAAATTGTTTTCAAAAGATATACATGCATGTTTTATAAATGGAGTTTAAAGTCTTAAAATCCGATCCTTATCAGTTCAAACGCTTTCACAATCAAGTCACAATTCTCCTTAAAAGCTTTCAAATCAATTTAAATCTATACGAGATCACAAATCTCAAATGATTTGATAATTGTGATCGGGGGAGAATGTGTGATTTAAATTGGATTTAAACTGATAATTAGGTAAATGGTTATAATAGGATGTACATGCTATCCCGCCCACATGTGACAAACGATTTCAATTTTTCAATGCACATGTTGAGGGGGAGCATCTATCTTAAAACCTTTGATTTAAAATGTGATCATTTATCCCAATGTGCAGGTTCTCTCTAGTATGTGCAAAACTCTTTTCAAACCTCGAGGCACATATTGAGGGGGAGCAAATTTATGGAAACCTCATCCTTCCCGGAAATGCTATATCTACTTGGTTTGTTGAGGGAAGTGATGTTGATATCTTTTAGAAAATGGTAATCAAAAGAAGTTAATTCTTTCTCTTGCCTCCGTGTGCAAAAATTTCTTTCAAATATTTGATGCACATGTTGAGGGGGAGTTCTCGTTCTAAAAATATCAAAAACAATTCAGGTACAAAATGCTTTGATTATATATCACAAGTATCTGAATTGATTTTCAAATGGTTTTCAATTGGATCCAATGGCAGATGAACAATACCAAATTGACCGACCAACTTTACTTTATGTACGGTGATATAAGGATGATAAGGTTAGGTATTGGTTCCCATGATCCGCCAGAACCGGAGGGATCTACCCAGGGACAATCCACTAGTTAGTGTAGAAGTCCTTAGGTATGATGATAAAAGGAGAAAAGTGAGATATGGGAAGAGTGCAGACTAAGACTGAGCTAGTACTGGAATAAACCCAACAAGGTAATAGCTATGAAGTCTCGGTAAGCACTGAAGGGGTTGAAGAATTAAAAAGAATTGAATGAAAATAGGGTGAAAACAAATAGCCCTCCATTAATTCAACCTTAGGGCAGAAACCGGGTTCACTTCATATGCTACTGATGGTAACATCGGTATTGAAGACAAGACGTCATGGACCCAGTGACGCACTGCACTTCAACTTTCCAAACCACTCAAGTTCCTCTTAAAAGGGCTTGTTTCATTCTCACGGGGAACCGACATTATCTATCGACTTTTTCTTAGAGATGGTTGATATTGAAGAAGGAGACCCTCTCCCTAGTCTCCGTTATAGGATCCAAATATGCACAAATTGAGTCTAGAGCCACGAGATCATCAATTAATCTCACTAGGACACTTTCAATGAAGACTCTCTGTTTCACACAATGTGGAAAGAGAGATTATATCTTGAGTCCTACGCATTATCCTTGTGGTATTGCCAGAACATCTGAGTGAAGTGTTTACACTTTCACAATGAAGATGGAAAGCCTTCTGGAGCCAACATCAAACAAGCTCCTGGTAGGTGGCATGTGAGATCTATTATATGGATCAACCATGTGACAACTGAACAGAAACAATGGGGCGATTCAATCTCTTGAATCAATCCTGGTTCAGGTTATGGATTGACAGATACCTTTGAAAAACCGGTCTTTGTGCTTAAAAACTCCTTTCTTTAGCACATCGACTGTGTACTTATTTTTCAAACCAAAAGGTATTTTTATGATTGATAATTGATTTTTCAATAAAACCTTCGTTGTATTGCAAAAACAATTTCTATTGAGCAATACACGATTGTTTTTCAAATCTCTTTTCTTCAATCAGTGGACTTAAAATTCGCTGGTTCACTCACTCCGTGTTGTCTTCTTTGAGATGTTCCGGTTTGAGAACAGCTAGAACAGCTGCGAAACCCTGTCAAGGAGATTCTTAGGAATCCTACCTGATCACAGGCAGTACGTGTACTGATCAACGGGGAACCGTGGGCCGTGTACCTCAATTCAACGAAAGTGATCAAAGACACTTTCGTGCGATTTGTGGCTAACTGTTGTATGCAGGTACGCCCGACGTTTGCAGCTGATCAGAATGAAGCGGTCAATCCACAGCCGCATGCTCACTTAACACATTCAACTCAAATGAAATCATGATTAGTGCATCAATGACTCTGATATTTTCACTCCATGCTTCTGCTACGCTGCTGCCAATATCGTGATTCAACAAATGCTTCCGCTACTCTGATGAGAAGATATCATGATCCAGAATGTGAGCATGTCGGTCCCAAAGTCACAACATCACAAAATACCAACACCACAAAGGATGTGTCAGAGATTGTTGATAGCCGATGATCTCAAATGATGGCTCAGAATTATTATCACGTGGATCAGTAAAAGACCTCCACTTGGAATAACCAAACATGCAATGTGAAGAATCAATGACTACGAACTCAAGAGCAAAGGACTACATCAAGAATACTAGATCACCTGTTAATGTTATATCTATTTGTATTCTTTGTAATTTTGATACATGTTTGAGGTGACCTCCCTTAGGGGGAGATTGTTAGGAATTAGAAATTCCAGGTATTAAAGAGTCGGTCACCTCAAGTATATGTAATCGTTAGAAAGCTCGTAGTCATAGGTCTTTTAAGTTAAGTAGTTATTTAGTTAAGTAACACCGTGGAGGACGGACGGGTCTTTACCCACTGTATGCCTGATCCACAGCCCGTAGTGTGGCGAATTATGTAAGACTATAAATACTCTCTACCTTCCAAGGTAGAGAGTTGGAGCTCATAATAATATCTTTCACTTTCTCTCACTAAGTTCCCTAAACCTCTAACTTTCTCTCTCTAAAATCCCATCTTATTCGCCACCTTGTGTTATGGTTTGATGTGTATGTGAAAAGTTATATCTTACACATCTTAACAAAGAAGATAAACGTTATACAGCAAATTATCTTCATGCATCTATGTGAATCCTCTTGTTAGTCTTCAATGCTATTATCATCTTCAATAACCTGAAACAAGCACACGCACAAAAGTTAGTACTGTTGCACATGTATAATCTAATGACATCATCTTTAAAACTATAAGGTACATAGTATTCCAAAAAATTCAGATTTATTCATTATCTATGAACAAATTAAATGATCACACAATACCCCTTCACATAATTAAATACAATACATCGATTTTAAAAAGCAAATAAAATGCAACTAGAGTTTCTCATCATGATCCATTAAAAAGCAACACATTACTACTAGCAAACCATTTAAACACAATCAAACTTTACAGAATCATGAAACTAAAATAAAATAAATAAAGAATATACATGTGTATAATCATTTAGATGCAATAATATTTGAAAATACATGTGCATAATCAACTAACAAATTTAAAAACTAGAGTCCCAAAAAATATATGATACGGAAATGCCTAAAATTCAAGGATAATGTAACAGAAATACAAACATAAGATAAAGGTATTACTTCCAAGGTTATTTACATGACATGAGATCTAACATCATTCTTTTTGTGACCCACTTTGATAATAAAGCAACTGTAATCTTTCAAATGCATTTGCACACTTACATATGTGTTTAGAACAAGTGCAACCATGTTCATAGGCTCCACAATAGCTACATATGATAGATAAATAAAGGAAAAGTTATGTTATAATATTACAACTTGCAATGTGAAATAAAAATAATATTTCAACCCCATCAATATTTTTTAATCCCAAGATCTGAACTTTTTTTCTTCCATTTGACGTCAAACAAAGACCTTTTTTCAATGATTTTAAGATTCAATAAAAGAAGCAAACTTTCATATTTTAAAGATATGACATAAGATCTAAACCTCCCTATTTCAATGACACAAGATAAGATCTGAACCTCCAAATTTCAAAAGTTACAACATACGATCTGAACATCCATATTTCAAAAGATACAACTTTTTTTAATGATTTTGTATCTTCTTATCCAATTTCGTAAATTTAGTAGCATCAAGGCTTAAAAACTACACAAAATATAACTAGAAACAAAGAGATCAAAACAGTGAGGCAACTAATAATTGAAACATGTTAGTCACCTGATTAAAAATCCATGGTAAATCAAACAATGAACAATAAGAGGAGAGTGGTCGGTGTTGCAACAAGGTGGTTCTTCATTTATCCGACGAATGTGACAGCGATCGATTAATACATTATTGAGTGATTATACTTTTCCAGCAACGTGAAAGTCAGAGAAGGATACGGAGGCGACATATAAAAAAGAACCCAATGACGTTTCTGTGACTCGATGATGATTAGTATTGTTCTAATAAAAAAATCAATGGTGGATGAAGGAGTGACGGCTAGGGTTATATGAGAGAAACATGGATAGAGAGAGAAAGATATGAAAACTGAATTCAAAAGCACGTACAATATGCAAAACTGTTTTGAAAATAATGAATCTCAATTTACTTTATTACCCTTCCATCTTTTATAAAATATCCCCTCATCTTTTATTTAATTACCACTATGCCACAACCTCTTATAACCGTTGATCAAAAAATAAAAGGCTAGGATTGGTTCTCGCAGTTCTCGCAATTTATTTGGTTCTTAACATAACCTTACACTATATATATATATATATATATATATATATATATATATATATATATATATATATATATATATATATATATATATATATATATATATATAAGTTTAGTTAGATCTTGACGTAATAATTCTTGTTATGAACACTAGATCGACAGAATACTTGATTTTATGGAGTCGTTATAAGTTTACAATTCTTCTAATCATTTTCCTAAATTTACACTTTTTACCCTCAAGTTATATAATGTACGAGTTTGGCCTTTATACTTTCGAAAAATGACAATTTGTACCCAAATATGCTTCTTATTCAGAATTTACAGTTTTGGTCCCTCAAAAATCTGTTTTTACAAAATTGTTCCAAAATTTTATATTTACATTTTTAGTCCTCGAGGTTTTAAAACTTACATTTTTGACACAAAATCTATTATTTCCTTTTTACATTAGTTTCCCAAATTTACAGAATGGACCTTAGACTTTTACATGCATACGTAAAGGTTTCAAAGTGTTCACAAACTATCCCTATCGTACATATTATAACCGAAACATGTAGATTTTGCAAAATAGATCCAAAAGTGGTTTTTAAGCATAGTTTTCATTACAACTTTTTAGATTAGCTTATTTTTGGCTTAATGGGTCTTATTGGACCGCTTATTTTCCTTAGTGGGCCTGTAAAATGTTAAATGGACCGCACATTTCTTTTCCGTTTGAGCCTTAAAGGCCCAACGTGGGTTTTGTATGTTTTGAAAGTTAACGTGACTAGGGGGTTTAAGGGTTTTCTTTGGTCGCCTATAAGGTTGATAACAATAGTTCAAGTGTGTTTAGGTTTTCATTAGTAAAACAGTTGCTATGGGATATTACAAATGGTAAGCGACACATGATTTATAAAAAGTGATAACGAGCTTTGAGAACTAGTTCAAGACATGATTTGTTATATGTAAAACGTTTGTTCTTGGGTTATAACAACTTAAAGACTTGCGTTCACTTTGTTTGTTTAAGTGATCAATGTATTATGGTGTACTAATCTCATTTACGTGTAATATGAATGTTAAAACGAGAAAGTATGGAATGAAATACAATACCCTAGAGGGTGGCGACGAGGTTTCAAAGACAAGTGTACGTGATCAAACGACTCTCCTTTCCTTATACCCAAACTAAACGACCAGCCATGCGTTTTCCTTTGCTCGGCTTTCCCACAGTGGACGATTATGTGAGTGTGATATGAGTTTTGAGATTGAATGAGTGAGTTGGTGAGTTTTAGAAGTCATCTTATATAGAAAGTAATAGACGTAGGTTTTGCAAGCTTCTTACTAGTTCCAAGAAGATGAGAGTGATGGGTGAGTTGTGTTTTGAAGCATGCTCGACAGAAACACAACCTTGGGGCATGATTTGGTGTTGTCTTAGTCGAGTGAAAGGGACGATCCAAGAACATGCTTGAGGTCAAGTCACAAGAAACTAGGATTCTTAGGTCAAAAGGTAAGTTAGTGTTTAGGGTATTATAGTGAAGTGTAGGGTGACTTTGTTTAGGTTTATCTCCTCTTTACCAACACATACACGTGCATGCTACATTGGCCAAGGGTTGGAATTTATTTTGTGTTGCTTCGTTGGTATCACATGCACACACGCACATGAGTAGTTTGACCAAAAGTGAGGATTGAGTTTTGGGTTTTGCTTGCCTCGATGGTCAAAGAAAACATGGGAACCATGAGTAAAATATACATGTGTTAACTATTGTGTTAAATAATAATAAGGAGGTGCACTTGGTCCACAAAAACTAGGTAACATGTTTCTAAATTTGCTTGTACCCATTTGTGTTGCAAAAATATTGCTTGGGCTTGAGGCTAAGTAGGTAGGCTAGGCCCAAGGTAGTTACAAAGTGTTGGGTCGGATTTACTTGTAAACGAGCCCAAGAAAAGGAGTTGGATCGGGTAGTGTTGGGCTTAGAGGCCCGGTAGAATAAACAATATAAAATTTTATTATATATTTATTTTATATAATTTTTATTTTCGAGGTCGAGGTGAAAAAAATATATCCCGTAACTTGTTGTGATTATAGATCGAAAAGAAAGAAAAAAATAGCCATGAAAACCGGTAGGAAAATTTACGAGTTGTTACAGTACCTACCCCTTAAAAGAAACCACGTCCTCGTGGTTTAAGATCCGTAAATCGTCGAGTTCGATACAGTGAAGAGATGTGGGTACATACACTTAAAACGTGGTGTAGAAAAAGAGGCTAGTCATTCAAGAAAGATTTAGTGACATGAGGCGATACTAAACATAGATAGAGGATTCATTAAGCGGAATATTTGGAATACAACGCGGTTTCATAAAAGAGTACAATAGTTGAGTTTAGAATAGAAGGAGTAGTGTCGTATGCGGTTAAGAAGGATAGAGCATATAAGAGGATGTGACTAGTGACGGAGGTGGTTGTAAATATATGTGTGTGAATAATATAAATAGTAGTTGAATGTTACATAAAGAAATAACATAGAAGCAATTGGGAGCATAGCATAGCATTAATATGTAATAATGTGTACGTTGCGCAATCTAACATAGAGGGGTAACAAGTATAAGCATTCGTAGTCTCCTCTACACTATTCTTAAGTTAATTATTCCTTAATTTCATTCTATTTGTTACATCAACCTTATTCTCATTTAAACTTCGCGACCCAATCAAACAAGAACAGCCTTAAAGTTTAAATGCAAGTTAATTAAGAAATTTAATGACTTTGAGAATAATTAACTTGATTCAAATGAGAGATTATACGAACCTAAGATACAGCAGTAACACATAGCATGACTACATCGTGTAACAGTAGGCAAGGCATGGCAGACATCGGCAACTGTGGCAGTGTTGAAGTGTTTTTTTTAGGAAAATTTGGTTATAGTTTAGGTTTTGAAAAAGTACCTAGTTCTCAATAACCTGGCTCTGATACCAATCTGTAACACCCTCAAAATATGCACAGCGGAGGCATTCGGGTCATGCGGTGCTACTAAATCAATACTCGCAACACAAGGTAATAAAGAATGGAAACTCTTTTCCATTATCGAAAGATAGATTAATTTAAGAAATAATTTTATATCATTGTTTCAAAGTGCGAAAGTAAAGCCCACAAAAATATATGTTGTCCTATTAAAAGTTGTATTAGATATGCTTGGAAACACTTCGGATGCCAGTCTTTAATGAATGCCTTTTCCAATACCCACGCCAAGAAGTAAACCTGAGAAAAACATGCTAAAGTGTCAACACAAAGGTTGGTGAGTTCATAGGTTTAAGTTAAAGTATTCAAGTTGGACCACAGTTGTACATATAAGCATCTCCGTGAATGATACTATATGTAGTAAAAGTCTATTACGTTAATACCAAGTTCATGCAACCGAAACAACGACAGTGTGCATGCATCTAGACGCATGATAAATAAGGCCCGACAAGTGTATTTCAAGTACACTTGGATTCGATATGGTATACGTTCGACGTTTGCCTATCCGGCCAAACTCGAACGGGGGTGTCATCCCCAATAGATATATTCATAACAATCGCGCTTTCCCATGGAAACTAACGGTAGCATAGTGGGATTCAAGGTTGTTTCACGTAATAGTGTAATCAGTTTTAGGTCTGAAAAGAGTTTTTGCATGTTTCTCACCCCATAGTTTTACAAAGCAAGTAATAAGAGTAAAAGTGGGGCTATAAACTCACCTTAGCGGTATTGATAAAGCACAAAGAGATCAAGTGTGATATAGTAGTGGCTCCTACCCGGAACCTAAGAACGAGATGACAAGTCTCAGAGTTATAATAACGTTTGGTTCATGACCAAAATAAAAGGGTATTGAATATATAACTCAATAGAGTGATATTAGCGTTGGTTTATAAGTATGACGATGTTTCCAAGAGTTTATTTTGTTTACTTTAAGATGTGCCGGTGATTTATAACGTTTTCATATATTTATATACTTGTAAATATATATATATATATATATATATATATATATATATATATATATATATATATATATATATATATATATATATATATATATATATATATATATATATATATATATATATAAGTTTAGTTAGATCTTGACGTAATAATTCTTGTTATGAACACTAGATCGACAGAATACTTGATTTTATGGAGTCATTATAAGTTTACAATTCTTCTAATCATTTTCCTAAATTTACACTTTTAACCCTCAAGTTATATAATGTACGAGTTTGGCCTTTATACTTTCAAAAAATGAAAATTTGTACCCAAATATGTTTCTCATTCAAAATTTACAGTTTTGGTCCCTCAAAAATCTGTTTTTACAAAATTGTTCCAAAAATTTATATTTACATTTTTAGTCCTTGAGGTTTTAAAACTTACATTTTTGACACAAAATCTATTATTTCCTTTTTACATTAATTTCCCAAATTTACAGAATGGACCTTAGACTTTTACATGCATACGTAAGGGTTTCAAAGTGTTCACAAACTATCCCTAATGTACATATTATACCCGAAACGTGTAGATTTTTCAAAATAGATCCAAAAGTGGTTTTTAAGCATAGTTTTCATTACAACTTTTTAGATTTACTTATTTTTAGCTTAATGGGTCTTATTGGACGGCTTATTTTCCTTACTGGGCCCGTAAAATGTCTAATGGACCGAACATTTCTTTTTCGTTTGAGCCTTAAGGCCCAAAGTAGGTTTTGTAGGTTTTGAAAGTAAACGTGACCACGGGGGTGGGGGTTTAAGGGTTTTATTTGGTCACTTATAAGGTTGATAACAATAGTTCAAGTGTGTTTAGATTTTCATTAGTAAAACGGTTGTTGTGGGATATTACAAATGGTAAGCGACATATGATTTATAAAAAGTGATAACGAGCTTTGAGAACTAGTTCAAGACATGATTTGTTATATGTAAAACGTTTGTTCTTGGGTTATAACAACTTAAAGACTTGCATTCACTTTTTTTGTTTAAGTGATCGATGTATTATGGTGTACTAATCTCATTTACGTGTAATATGAATGTTAAAACGAGAAAGTATGGAATTAAAGTAAATCTAAAGGAGCTTCTAATACCCTAGAGGGTGGCGACGAGGTTTCAAAGACAAGTGTACGTGATCAAACGACTCTCGTTTCCTTATACCCAAACGAGACGACCAGCCATGCACTTTCCTTTGCTCGTCTTTTCCACAGTGGACGATTATGTGATTGAGCGTGATATGAGTTTTGAGATTGAATGAGTGAGTTGGTGAGTTTTAGAAGCCATCTTATATAAAAGGTAATAGATATAGGTTTTGCAAGCTTCTTACTAGTTCCAAGAAAATGAGAGTGATGGGTGAGTTGTGATTTGAAGCATGCTCGACAGAAACACAACCTTGGGGCATGATTGGTTGTTGTCTTAGTCGAGTGAAAGGGACGATCCAAGAGCATGCTTAAGGTCAAGTCACAAGAAACTAGGATTCTTAGGTCAAAAGGTAAGTTAGTGTTTAGGGTATTATAGTGTAGTATAGGGTGACTTTGTTTAGGTTTGTCTCCTCTTTACCCACACATACACGCGCATGCTACATTGGTCAAGGGTTGGAATTTGTTTTGTGTTGCTTCGTTGGTATCACATGCACACACGCACATGAGTAGTTTGACCAAAAGTGAGGATTGAGTTTTGGGTTTTGCTTGCCTCGATAGTCAAAGAAAACATGGGAACCATGATCAAAATATACATGTGTTAACTATTGTGTTAAATAAAAATAAGGAGGTTCGCTTGGTCCACATAAACTAGGTAACATGTTTCTAAATTTTCTTATACCCATTTGTGTTGCAAAAATATTGTTTGGACTTGAGGCTAAGCAGGTGGGCTAGGCCCAAGGTAGTTACAAAGTGTTGGGTTGAATTTACTTTTAAACGAGCCCAAGAAAAGGAGTTGGATCGGGTAGTGTTGGGCTTAGAGGCCTGGTAGAATATAAAAATATAAAATTTATTATATATTTATTTTGTTAGGAATTGGAAATTCCATTGTGAAGTGTCGGTCACCCCAACTATAGACTAGCACAAGTTAGCTCGTAGACATATCGTTATTAGTTAGTTATTAGTTTAGTTTAGCATAGTGTACCACCGTGGAGGAAGGACGGGTCTTTACCTACTGTATGCCTGATCCACAGCCCGTCAGGAGGGCGTTTTGTTTGTAACTATAAATACCCTTCCCACTAAGGGAAGGGTGGTGCTTCTCATTTTAATATAACCTTTCATTTTGTATTACAACTCTCTAACAAGAACACCTTCTCATCTCTTTCTCTCTCTAAACCATGGCATACTTGATTCATCACCATCCTAGACCACCCGAATCATCTAACAACATAAATATACGATCCTACAAATGGTACCAGAGCCTAGGTTATGTTGTTTTTGATGACTCGAATGGTTTTATGTTGTTTGTCCAGTTTTTAATGGTGCAGTTTTGTGATGTTTATGCGTGTTTTGATGATATGTCGTGTTGTTTATTGAATCTGGTCTTAAGAGCTGTGAATAAGTTATTTGAATTCACTTATTTATTGTCAGTTTCTGCTGTTGTCGTGGGTTAACAACTTTTACATGTGTTTAAATGATGTTTGATATGTAGTTTTTTAAGCAGTCTGTATGTGTCAAATCGTTGTTTAAGCATTCTGGGTCTGATTATTGGTGTTCTGTTTTACTGCTGCTGGTATTAATGATGTTCTTGGTAGAGACTTGTGGTCATGTTCTTCGTAGAGACTTGTGTAACTTTTGTCCAGATTCAATGAACCTATAGAGGTTTGTTGACTTTTTTTAAAAAAGTCAAAGGCGACTTGTCTTGACAAATTGTCCAGATTCAGTGTATCTGGTCATAGCGAGTTGTGTGAATATGATCATGTAGCGACTTCTCAAATTTGTCTAGCAGCGATTTGTCCTGACTTGCTTTTTTGAAAGCGATTTGATAACAGAATACATGAAGCGACTTGTCCTAATATCATGTTGCGGTTTTTCACTATATTGAGTCGAATGCAGCGACTTGTCCTAATATCACCAAAGCGTTTTGAAGCTGAGGTTAAGATGCGGTGGTTTGACAATGATAGCGATTTGCTACTCTAAAGCGGTTTGTCAAGGTTTTTAAGCGACTTGTTTGGTTTCAAGAGTATGCAGATTGATAAGATAAAGAAAGAAGCGATTTGTCTTGAAAGAATGAAAGCAATTTGATACTCGACCAACATCTATACTATAATCTATCATTAACTCACAAACATCAACAACATACAACATTCATCACATTCAAACTGTCGAGACTACATCAAACTTTATCATACAACTAACATGACCAGATTTTTTCAATCAACAAAAACAAAGAACATCCAATCCCAATCCTAGTCCAATACTCTTCTCACTCTATCATATCATATCTCAGAAACATCTATTCATCAAGATTAAACTGTCCTAATTTAACCACTGCAATACCATCAACAAATCACAAATTAAATCACAAATCTGATTCTCCGTTCGAAATTTCAAAAACATACAATATAACATGAACTAAAGGAGATCTCAGTTTGTACTCTCTTAAGTATAACGAAGACACATCATGTAACATCCCACCTACTCAGACCACAATATTGTTCTCTTTTCCCGCAGGCTCACGGCGTTGTTTTTGTGGCCTCATCTGAAGACTTCCCGGCAGGTCACCCAAGCCAGTACTACTCTCACATGAGCACGCTTAACTGCCAGTTCCTAAGAACTCCACTCGCAGTAGACCACAAAACGCGTTGTGTCATTTAAGGCGAATGTTATCTTATGAGCCCAGCATCTCTCCAAGCCACAGCCGATGTGGGATTTGCCTAGGGTGTTACAATCACCCCCCTTAGGGACTCATCGTCCTCGATGAGGTTTGCCCCACCATCCCGAACGGCTCAGGAGTGGCTCTGATACCACTTGTAACATCCCACCTACTCAGACCACAATATTGTCCGCTTTTCCCGCAGGCTCACGGCTTTGTTTTTGTGGCCTCATCTGAAGACTTCCCGGCAGGTCACTCAAGCCAGTACTACTCTCACATGAGCACGCTTAACTGCCAGTTCCTAAGAACTCCACTCGCTGTAGACCACAAAACGCGTTGTGTCATTTAAGGCGAATGTTATCTTATGAGCCCAGCATCTCTCCAGGCCACAGCCGATGTGGGATTTGCCTAGGGTGTTAAATGAACCTTTGAATATGAACCTCTGATTATGAACTTATGTTATGGAACCCCTGATATGAACCTTTGACTTCTGAACCTTTGGTATGAGCCCTTATGATATGATTATGATTTGACCCTTCAGTTTGATACCCGAGCCAAATTTGTTTCCTAGCCATGAAGGTAACATGGCCGTGTCATTGATGCACCAATGGCATGACTCTAGTGTGTACGAGTGATGTTACACACCGTCCCCATATTTGTATTGATTAATGCGCGCTTCAGATATATGTATTGGAATGGCCACTATTTGTTTTGCAGGGGGCGTATGGATGCATCCTAGATTTGATTTGATTTGATTTGCATTTGATATGATATGATATGTTTTGGTGATGCGGTGCATGTGTGCAATACACCCCCTCACAGTTTGGGAGCTAGCTACTCCATTGGTTACTGAGGTCTCCCCTCCTATTTGGTTTGGTATTCCGAGGTCACCCCTCCGAATACAATGGCTACTATTGGATACTATTGGCGACTATTGCCACTATTGATATTGGTTTTGGATGGATTTCTGACAGACCTTACACTATTGATATACCCATATTGTACCTTCTGTATTTCCCAACGCATCATATTCTGTATTGATTATCTTTATCCAGTACCCTTATGTGACTCACTCTACTACCATGATATATAAACTCCATTTCATTAATCTGTCATACTCTAGTTCCGTTACTTCAGACCATCATTCCATTCACGTACTGGACTATTATATGATTATTGAATTTGATCGTGCTATTGCGTGTCTTATGTGACTACTGTTTACCCTGCTACGATATGATTAGTACGCGATTATATGATCCACCTGTTGTCATCTGATTACATGTTATCCTACTGTTATGTGACCCCTTTGATTTGTCCAGTGACCATGCTAGTATGTAAATAATTGTTTTGACGGTTTATCATGTAAACTTCGTTCTGTTAACCTCGTGGACTACGAATACCTGTTAGTATCCTTATCTGCTCATTATTGATCTACCATGTGTACATTGCTATTTATGCTACTGTCCGATTGGATAAATGGTTCAACTTATGTGGTTTGGCTTGTTAAATTCAATTTGTCCTGCTATGTCCCTAAGTCATTCAATTATAGTGTTCATGCTGAATTCATAATTGATACTTGTGGTTACCATGTCTGACTACTGATTTTATTTCTGCTGTTGTGATACTTGTGATGTTATTAACTGTAATTATTTGACTTGTGTGATTGCCATGCTTACCTTCTCGTTAATTGCTTCCGCTAGCATTTGGACTTCCGTTGGCTTATTTATACTCTGATTTCCTGTTTTATTGTATGCCTGGTTATTTAGACGTGCGTACGTTTATGTCATCAATGTGCTATGTGCTTTTCCTCCTCTGTTATCTGCTTCCTTTGGGTATTTGTGTAATTGTGTTTCTGCAGGACCCTCATCGTCTCATTGATCTCTTCTCGTTGCGACATTGTTTATCAGTTTCCTTATTTCATTTACATCTTGATTTCGTTTAGCTTTCGTTTTGTTATATCTGTTCACTGGGCTTTTTAAGCTCAGCCGCATTTCTTTTCCTGCGGCAGGTTTTAGGTTTGAAGATGGGCTTGATGGGCTGAGAGTTGGATTATTCGAGTAGACCGACCTTAGTTACCTTATCTTTTTGGATTTTTTTTGAAGAGCTTTTGTTTTTAGATTTCATTTCCGTTGGACATATTGGATTTTGTAGTTTTCTTTGTAAGTCATCCGTTTATATGACTTGGTAATTTATTTTATAAGGCTTTCGTTTGCGAAAATTTTATTTGTATGTTCTGATATGACACCAGAATGTGACACTTCTACCCTTGTCAGGTTGGGGTGTTACAATTATGGTATCAGAGCCAGGTTTCGTCTTGTTGACCTTAGGATTGACCTGTGAGGACTGGGTAGACATTAGGCTTTCGTCTGTTCTGATCTCTTTCAATCCCTTTTGATTGTCGTTCAGATTTGACTTCGACATTCTTTTGTCTTCGCTGATTTGACCTCCTTCTTTTCGCATTTGATTTTGTTTGTTTTATCTTCGTGCATTCGTTGTCGACCGTTTAAATGGAGACTACTCGTGGAGTCGGAGATGATGGTGCCGACCCTGCGTTGCTGCAGCAGTTTCTAAACTGGATAGGTTCGTGAAGCAGAAGCCGCACCCGACTGCAATGTTGTTGGAGACATCAGGATGCTGCTGGAGGGAGCTGGACGGATCAACCAGAGGCGCAAGGACGGAGAAAAGATTGAACCGGTGGACACTTGGAAGGCGTGTGAGCAGAAGAACTAAGACTGGCATACCTTATACGTACGGAGAAACTACTACCAAGATTCAGGCATGTTGTGGGCAACAGTACGACCGTTGAGATGCTGAGAAGGTTCATCTACTTCATACGATTCGGGCACGACTTGTGTTACTCTGATTTGTTTATCACGCGTTTTGAGGCGGTTTAAATTTTGTTATGTGATTTTGATCGGTATTACTTTCCTTAATTTGTTCAGAACTCGGTTTGAATCGTGAAGTTTTATGATTTAGCATTTTGGAATTATCTCAGCTTTATATTTGGATCGTCAGTAATGAGTCATGAGGAACCGTTTCGAGCAAGTTGGTGGTCTTCTTTCTTTTATGTTATGGTAAGTTGGTTTGGTATATTATATGCTGCATGTATGTGAATCTGGTCTGTTTTGGTATGTTACTTGCTACCGGTATGTTATCTGTTTTGTTGTAATATTGGTTATATGGTTTGTCATGACCCGAGACAGAATATGATGACAATAAGGACTTGTTATGTGATGCAAGTATTATGACGCCTGATCAACGTGATAATACCGAGATCATATAATTTGAACTTATTGAAATCATACGACGTCTTGGGAAATGCCTGTGGTTGGTACGTGAATGGACTAGGGCTCATATCCGTATTTGTCAATCCTCATGTTCGTTTGGAATTTTGTACCTCTGCGTAAGATTCTCATCGACCTCTATTACGTATAAGTTCTGTACGCTTTGGAACCGAAATCGTTATAATCTGTGTGGAGCTATGGATTGCTATGTCTGCCTTAAACCTGTACGTCTCTGTGTACCTCTGCGACTTCAATTTTCGAGGACGAAAATTTTCTTTTAAGAGGGGAAGAGTTGTAAAACCCTAAATTCTAAAACGTGTGAAAAGACCTTTTTGCCCCTCCAATTTAATATTGATAAAATACGTAAAACATGTTAATCTCATTAACTATGTTCCTAACCTAACTCGTAAATGACCAACATGTACAAGATAAATAAATCGTCACATTTAATCATAAATCACATGACTCGAGTTACTTGGGCCGAATTATAACCAAGACTTTCATAACATTACATTTATATTATCAAGCCCATCATTATGTAATTTGGAAAGTTGTCATTCTGTTTTGATATTCCCCTATCTCATCCGAAATTCACTCCCCTCATTTTATTTGCATTTGATTAACTTACCAACTCAACTAACCATACAACTAATTCTAAACCCTAGCGTACAAAAAAAAATGACGGCAAGAAAATTCTTCTTCTTTCACTCGGCCCACAAGCATGCAAAGGTGGTTGATTTTGTGTGTTGATTTAAAGGTGGCTGATCATGATGTTGGTTCAAGGGTGGCTAATCGTGGGTTTTGATTCAACGGTGGTTGGTCGTGGGGTTCAATTCGAATGAGGTTTAGTTCAATTCTGGTGCCTCTCGTTTCTTCCGTCTTCGAGGTATCCCTCCGATTTCTTTATTATTTCGACGCATGGAACTTATATGGTAAAACATGAGAACTAATCTTTGCTGCGTTAATCACAAGTAAACGAATAATATATACTAAAGATCACATATATAATGGAAGCGTATATCGTCGACCTCATTTATGTTTTAAAAATGAAGCTGGTCATTTAGTAATGAAAGGTCTTTTGGGACATTTTTTTTATGGCAACTAAAGTGTGAATAGAACCTGGTCATTAACCAAAAAGGGATACAGAAGGGCTATGCATGCATTACATAATTGAAATAATGAAATAGGTAAAACATGAATCAGATGTTGATGTACACTTTATCTATAAATATTACATGAAATCGGGAAAACTCATTTGCTTATGTACGCCGTGTTTGTGTCGCGTTGGGGGTCAGTCGGTTTGGGGTCATGTTTAGCTAATCATGTTCGTTCGATTGTGGGTTTGATCGGGTTTGATTTCGGTTATAGGTCGAGTCATTTTGGTCTCGTTATTCCTTGTTTTGTGTCACGTCAGTTTTGTGTAAAGAAAAGAAAAGTCGACTTTGGTTCGGTTAAAAAGAAAAACGCGTATTTTCGTGTGTGAGTACTCGGTTAGGTGTTTGTCTAGTCGTGTCTCGGTATCGTAGCGGTTTGTAGACCGAATACGTTGCATGAAGTTGTAAGTTGCATACGTTCCTCCCTTGAATCACTAATTCAGTAACATGAGTATTAAGGCCAGATTTACATAAGTAAACCTTAAACTTGGATATTTAACGTGTTTAACCTTAAACTATGATAGATTGACACATTTAGCCTTAAACTTTTGTAATTGTCTCATTAAACCCTATACTTTGAAATAATGACCATGTAAACCTCAAACTTTGAGATAATTACCATGCGAACCCTATACTTTGAAGTATTACCTAATAAAGCTCTAAAATAGGATATTTGTCATATTAAATATTTAATTTCGCCATTTATCATTTGTAACCCTTAAGTTTGGCTAATTAATGATTGTTCACCCTAAAGTATTTTAATTCGGTCCATTACTAAAAATGAGAATACGGTTAATAACTATAAAAATATTAATACGATTCATATAACCAATAAACCCGTTATGACTTAAATGAGCTAATAAGTATTTTACGAACTGTAATCCGTGTAGATTCGTTGAAGAAGGCGTGACGTTGTTTCTCTTGTGTTCCTTCCATTTGCTCTCATTTCATTTGCTAAGGTACAGATATTCTATCCCTTTTCAGTAGGGATTTCTCATGACTTTTCGATCCTTGAATTTACTCCACTTATGATACCCTTGCTATGATTCCCTTTAATATGATCCTTTGATATGATTTTGTTCGCTATGATATTCATTTGTTATGATTATGAACTTATGGTTATGAACCTTATGAGCATGAACCTTCTGATTACGAACCTTTGAATATGAACCTCTGATTATGAACTTATGTTATGGAACCCCTGATATGAACCTTTGACTTCTGAACCTTTGGTATGAGCCCTTATGATATGATTATGATTTGACCCTTCAGTTTGATACCCGAGCCAAATTTGTTTCCTAGCCATGAAGGTAACATGGCCGTGTCATTGATGCACTGATAAGGTTTTAAAAGGTACCATTTTGAGGGGTCGTTTAAGTCCTTATTTGATCACTTTTGTATCCGTTATTGCTTAATATCGTTCCTTTTCACTTTTTAGGTCTCTTGAAGGCAAAATGCTGGAATGGCACTTATTTGGACGAAAAGGCGCAAATATATGAAGAAAATAGCCAAAGTCAGAATCGAGGCACTCAAAGCTGCTGAAAACAGAAGGCGACGGCGTCAGGTGTTAATTGCGACGCCGTCGGAGGATTTTTTGTGACGATACAGTAGCCAAATACCCTATTTTCAAGTGACGACGTCGGGCTTTAAAAGAGTAGGCCGTTGCTACTCAGACGGCCTAGATGCAACCCAGACGACGTCAGAAGCTGAAGAGGACGGCGTCACGGACATAAGGTGACGCCGTCGCAAGGTTAACGTGGCCAAGACGAAACCCTAATGACGGCGACACGACGGCGTCACGAAACATAAGGTGACGCCGTCGCATATGTAATCTTATATATAGAATCCGAATTTTTCAGTTTTAGGGAGAGTCTTTTGGAGTGAAAACCTAAAACCGAACCTAAGGTGTCTTGTACAGTATTTTAGGGTTTTAAACCCTATCTTACATCAAGATAAGTATTTACTTCATCAATTCAATTATGTCTTTGATTATTTGTGTGTATGCTTGCATGTTCTCCATGTCCGGCTAATTTATTTGTGTGTTTGCTTAAGAAGTATGAAACTTAATTATTGAATATTGATTGGTTGTTTCTTATCTTAGTTGATCAATGATCTAGTAATGCGATAGGTCATTCGTTGTGTACTTAATGCTTGATTCATCTTTGTGAACCTTAGAATATGATTACCTGAGTAGTTGTAGGCTAAATTATCCAAAGAGTGCCTTAGAGTAAGAGTTTATCATCCCTAGTGGCTTTTGTAGACGAGACCCTTTGGTAAGTTCAAAGAGTTAGGGAGAAACGCATACCCTACAACTTTAGACACACAACGCAACTAAGAATAAGGACGTGACAACTCAACCATCAATAGGAGATAATTAAGGAGTAGTACAACCTAAGTAAACACATCTTTAAACTATCATACGAGCACACATTAATTAGACATAGACTCCCACAACCTTAGTTTAGATAATTAGATAATAGTAGAGTAAGCGGTAGAAATACCAACCCCCCAAATCCAATACCCGAGATTCGTACCTTTCCATTTCATAAAACATAAAAATACAAAAAATAATCTTCCTCAACCTTAACCTTAGCGTAGTAACTTCTTACTAGCATTCCTATTCCCCTAGAGAACGATATCAATACCCGTGGCTTACCCTAATTACTACACTACAACGATTAGGTTCACTGCCTAGGGTGTTATAAAACTTGCTCGAAGAAAAGGAAGTTTCCTTGACCCCGAACGACGCGTGTAGCGTTATCAAGTTTTTGGCGCCGCTGCCGGGGAATAGAATAGCTAGTTAGTAGTCCACCTCGTTTAGGTTCTTTGCTTGATTCCTATCAAGTAAATTTTTCTCATTTTTTAGGTTTCTCTTAGTCTATCCCCCTTCTTCGTGACCTTTGTTCGTAATACCCATCACTTTTCATCATGGAGGATGATAACCAACCACCACTCATCAACCCACCACCAAATGACCCGCCAAGAGCCTGTACTCTTGGTGAATACTCAAGACCAAGCCACCTAGGCTATAGGAACACCATTGAGCTTCCCGACCAAGCCCAAACTACGGCCCTGCGATCCGACACCATCCGGTTGGTGCAAAACAGATGTGCATTCCATGGACTTCGTTCCGAAGATCCAAATCAGCATCTGAGGGATTTCCTCAAAATTGTCGATTCCATCGACCTTGATGCTATTACTCGGGAGACCACGCACCTGCGTCTCTTCCAATTCTCTCTACGGGACCAAGCTAGTAATTGGCTTAAACGACTTCCCGCCGGCTCCATCTCAAGTTGGGATGATCTTACCTCTCGCTTCCTTGCTCAATTTTTCCCACCGGGGAGAACCACTAAGCTTAGGAATGACATCTTGATGTTCCAACAACGTCAAGGTGAATCTCTCTACGAAGCATGGACTCGATTCAAGGACTTACTTCATAAAGTCCCTCATCACGGCATTGATCTTTGGCTCCAAGTCCAAATCTTTTATGATCATGTCAACTTCCCCACTAAGCGATCCATTGACCAAGCGGCCGGTGGAAAACTTAGTGATCTCACCGCGGAAGAATCATGGGGTATAATAGAGGACCTCGCCCTCTATGACAACGAAAGTTGGGATGACCCCCGTGAGCTGCCCAAAACCGTTAAGGCAATCTCCTTGCCTCCTTCCGACCGTAGGATGATCGAACTTGAAGATCAAGTTAGATTCCTCATGAGTTCCTACAAAAATCCTAAGTCCTCACGACAAGTGAATCAAATCACTCTACCTTGTGAGTTATGCAGTGGTCCCCATGACACTCGTGATTGCACAAGGCTCCCCGAACAAGCTTTTGCGGACTACGCCTCCATACGTACCGACGGAGCGGGAGAGAAGTGGTACACTTTCAAACCCGAACAAAACAACTTAGGAAACTCGTACAACCCCTCATGGAGAAATCACCCTAACCTTAAGTGGAACCAAAACTCAAGCACACCCCAAAGCTCATCTAGTTTGCCCACTAGGTTCAATTCTTTTAATACCGGGAACCCCACTAATCTTGAGACAATTGCATCTAGATTTTTGTCATCTCAAGAGACTTGATTGAATAAGCTTGAAGCCGATTTTAAGCAAAAACAAAGCGAGATGACAACCAAGCTTGATGCCATCTTAAAAGCCTTCAATGAACGGGAAGTTGGAGCACTCCCAAGTGATACCATAAAGAACCCAAAAGTGAATTCGATTGCGTCGACTTCATGTTCTAGTTCACCATGGGAGAGTGCACATCCATGCCCCTCGCACCCGACGGTTCACTCGGTAAATGCTATCAAAAAGGGTTCCAAGCCATCCAAGAGGTACCAAGGCCCGGCACCTTTGGTAGAGCCTACTCTTGAGAAACCCGTCAGCCAAGAATCCAAACCTAGTTTAGAGGAGGAGTACAAGGAACTCCATCAAGAAAAACCGATTCTTGAAGTCTTAGCTCATGCACCTTATTATAATGCTTTAAAAGAAAAATATGAGTTAGAACTTAGGCTTGGAAAACATGGGTCCGCTTTTGTGCGAAACAACTTACCTAAGAAGCTAGACGATCCCGGGCTATTCACTCTTCCGTGTAGACTTGGAACTTCCAAACCACTCGACGCTCTAGCCGATTTAGGATCATGCATCAATCTTGTTCCGTTGTCCCTCCATAGAAGCCTTAACTTAGGTAAAATAGAACCAACGGAAACCATCTTAGGTCTAGCGGACGGTAGTGTGGCACGTCTGGTAGGAATAATAAAGGACATGGTAGTACACGTAGGAGAGTTGACTCTTTTGGCCGACTTTCATGTGCTAGACATGAATAAGGACCCGACATGCCCATTACTAGTTGGAAGAGGATTTTTAGCTACCGCTAGTGCCATCATCGATTGTAAGATGTCCAAAATAGTGGTAGGGGAGGGGAGTGCTAGATCCGTTTACGATGTTAAAAAGCATACATACTACAAGGATGAGGAAATCCCACAAGAGATTAGGTTGGATAGAGAGCCTTCTAGATATGGACCTTGGATTGATAAGAACATTATAGGCCCCCAAAGACCTTTTTACCTAGATAAAACTTTCGCTAGTAAAGCAACTTTCCAAGAAAAAGAAATGGCTAGGGACATGGAAGTGAACCCGTTCGAGGACGCCTTAGTATTTAGGAAGATGACCGAGTTCCTAGGAAGCGTGCCCGTTTACCTTGTCATGAATAAGTGGAAAGTTGAGAAATCTGAACACAAGTGGGATTGGAATAGACCACCTAGTGATGTTAATGGAGAGTGGCACATTAGGATACAAATCTATGATCCCGATGGTGAGAAGTTTGAAAAGACATATTTAACCAAACGTACTACTAGGAACTTGAATGATAAGTTTGATCCTTACGACATTGTTGAGGATAGACTTACTTATATCGGTACGTAGGAGCACGACTATGAGTCTAGCTACAAGACTCTTAAATAAAGAAAAGCGCTTCGTGGGAGGCAACCCATGCTTAATTGTTTGCTTGTTAGTGTCATATATCTTTTATTACCCATGCTTAATTGTTTGCTTGTTAGTGTCATATATCTTTTATTAATTGTTTATCCTCATGTTTAAATTTGTAAAAATGCTTTATTTTGTTTTTAACCTCGTCTTAATTGCATATAAAGGTATTTTACATAAGGGATAAGTGTAGGGAGGATTACACACGTTTTCAAAATAAACGTAAACATGAGAATAACAATTAACTAAAAGATATTTATGTTTGTTTGTTCGAGTCAAATGCTTGTATCGAGTCATAATGGATGTTTTTGCAGAAATTTTTCCAGATTCTAAAGATATAAATTTTCCAGAATTTTTTTCCAGAAAATCGCAGACCAGTTTTTGTCAGGATAACCTGACGGCGTCAGGAAGGAGTAAAAACATCAGATTACTTTTTTCTCGTTTTCTGAGCTACTTATAAATTTTTGGAATTTTCCAGGTCTTAATTTTCTTAGAAATTCTGTAAACATCCATTCCACAAGCATTATATCCTAGTTTAAATCGAGTCTTATATATATTATTACCGCCGATTTTACGCGAAGGTTTCGTTTGTTTTTTTCAAGTGTGCAGGTTTAGTTTGTCAAGAAGAAGTTACATAAGATTGGAAGGAGCTTTTCACGCAATAATTCTTCTTGAAAAGGATTTAACCACCACTTTACACGGATCCTACCAAGCTAATCAGGGGAGTACTAGTTTCTTTCGTTTTTAATTACCTTCTTTTATCATAACTTTGATACTTTCGGGGAACATTGGGGACAATGTTCAGTTTAAGTGTAGGGAGGGAAAATAAAACGGGAACTTTGAAACTATGCTTATCCTTGATTATTTGCTTTGTCCAATTGCACTTTTGTAATAAACCATGAGAAAATGTCGGTTAGGGTAATTTTGGCACCAAATTTAAAATTTTTCATGACATATAGGAGTGGGCCATTAGTCTTAACAAAAGCATCTCATGGATAGGAAGTTGCATGATTAGCACAAAAACCCTTTACCACTCAAATTTCACCCAAAATGTGAGGATCGCCCTTAGATTAGTAGGAATTAAAGCATTCATCTTCAATGCTTAGAGTGTGAACCGGTAGTATATTAGATTCTAGAACTTGTTTTGTGATGCATTCCGAGATCGCAAGTGAGACTACACTTGTGTAGTTAGGAATAACTAAATGATAAGAGGCATTAGGATAAACCCTTGTTTGATACCCGTAATATAATTACTTCTTCCACATCGGTTGAGTAATTCCCCCACACCCTTTGCGTTGTACTCATCTTTAGTACACGATACCCCTAGTTAACCCCTCAGAGCCTATCTTTTTCGCGGTTCTCGTGATGTTTCGATTTTTCCGGAATATCAATGAAGAGCATTGTTTACACCCCACCCCCAAATATACACCCAAATCGCCTTAGCCTACCCTATATGCACTCACTTTTAGTGCATTATTGTTATCACCCAAAACCCTTAGTTCAATTATCTGGTTGCTTGCATGAGTTGCTAAGTCGAGTCATATCCTTTGTATACAGTTTTGGGACGATTGGGATTCATGGGAAAAGTTAAAGTTTGTGAGATGACGGGAAGGGAACGTTAAATTCAAATTCCCTTTGTTTGCATAACAATGTACCCCAAGTGTTTTGATCTTTTCAATTCGGGTCAAATTAGTGTTAAAGTAATAAAAACTCAAGTGTAGGGATGTGCCTATAAATCCCTATCATTTTGATGTTACCGTAGAGGATGGTAGAGTAAACGTGTATATAAAAAAAAAAAAAAAAAAAAAAAAAAAATAGAAAAAGAGAAAAAGAAAAAATAGAGTGTAAAAAAAAATATATATATATATATATATATATATATATATATATATATATATATATATATATATATATATATATATATATACGGGCAACCATCCTACATCTATCCTTTAAATTTATGTTTGTTTATTTCCGTTGCCTAGAGTTTTAGAGTGTCGAGTCTTGGCTTAGCAACGCCATTCTTCGTATGCATTTAACATAGAGATTTTTGACTTGCCACCACTAAATAACCTATCCCACCAAACACTTGTTTCCCTATTGTAAGCCTAACATTACAACCCTTTAAAAGACCTCTTTGATAGTCTTTCCTAGGTGCTTACGCCAAAGCGATGGAGGTTTGATCTATTCTCAAGCCTATGGTAATCTATGTACTAGGACCGGTTAATGAGTGTTTATCTTCCATTTCCAATTTGTTATATTTCATATACACCCGAGAGAGATGTGAGTATCCAAACACCCCATGTGAGATGCTAGTATGTAATTTCCGTGCTTGTTATGACTTTTGCGGGGCTTATATGTGTTGTGGACCGTTTTGAATTAATGTTTCATGACCCCTAACTTATAAATTAATTGGCTAAAAGCACATTTGCTTGAGGACAAGCAAATAACAAGTGTAGGGATATTTGATAAAGTTTTAAAAGGTACCATTTTGAGGGGTCGTTTAAGTCCTTATTTGATCACTTTTGTATCCGTTATTGCTTAATATCGTTCCTTTTCACTTTTTAGGTCTCTTGAAGGCAAAATGCTGGAATGGCACTTATTTGGACGAAAAGGCGCGAATATATGAAGAAAATGGCCAAAGTCAGAATCGAGGCACTCAAAGCTGCTGAAAACAGAAGGCGAAGGCGTCAGGTGTTAATTGCGACGCCGTTGGAGGATTTTTTGTGACGATACAGTAGCCAAATACCCTATTTTCAAGTGACGACGTCGGGCTTTAAAAGAGTAGGCCGTTGCTACTCAGACGGCCTAGATGCAACCCAGACGACGTCAGAAGCTGAAGAGGACGGCGTCACGGACATAAGGTGACGCCGTCGCAAGGTTAACGTGGCCAAGAAGGTAATCCTAAGGACTTAAATGCATTGAACTATTGAAGATACACCCTGAATGTTCAAGCTTATGGTCGGGAATATGCTAGACACGCTGAAATAACAATAAAAGCTTCTTAATACATCTAATGTAAAATAACATGCAGTAGCCAAAAATAAAAATATTGTATAAGCTAATGAAAAGAAAATGTTGCAAACAAATTGCCAATGAAACTAAAAAGAAAAACATTATAACCGAAAGAAAACTTACTGTGAATGGACAAGTGGAGTATAAGCCATATTGGGATCCATTATTTGACAAATAACCAAAATACCACCTCCATTGCCACTTCCAACAAGACAATGAGAGAATGAATCAGGAACAAGCCCCTGTGAAGAAAGTTGGGAAATTACGGACAAGCTCTCTTGATCAAATCCAAAGATCCCCTCAACCCAAGTATTATTAATGTCTCCAGTTTCAGATGTACTACAACTGTTGCATAAATCAATTGGATAAAAAGGATAATAAAAAGCTGAAAAAAAAAAAAAAAAACAAACAAACAAACAAAACAAAACAAAACAAAAACAAAAAAACAAACAAACAAACTAACAAACTAACTAACAAGTGAAGATTTGCTTATAACCCACCCAAATACAACTTTGGCTGAAGAATTTGATGATCCGGAATCAACACCCTTGTGTTGAGATGCATCAAGTCGGATACATAATAACCTGACGTCTCACTATCATCCATATATTGGAGTCTGTAAGTGCACTGATTATGTGACCGGGAACACCCAGAAACAGACGATTGCCTGGCCTGTGAACATTGTGAGTCTGAACAAGTAATCAGAGAGCTTCTCGCTGAGCTTGACGAGTCATAGAACTCAAGCGGGCTCTGTTAAAGATTAAAAAACATAGTAAAATCATTATTTCGTTACTTAACAAAGGTAACTATCTTTTAAAGAATACTCAAATAACTATAAGCATACATGTAGCCTGCTTGATGTAGGGCATCCATTGCATGATTTGCAACGACCCGCAACAGATCGCTTCCAGTGTCGATTTGTACGTAATAATCCCTTGGAGGCGTCCCCAATTGAACTTTTGTGTAATAAAGCCTACAAGGATAAACACCTTTCCATGATTAATACCAACTCAATAACCTCCGAGTAAAACCATAAGGTAAGTTATATACGTAGCAAACTCTTGAATGGCTTATATGTAACTCAGACTTCACGATCATAGCCAACATATGAAGCACACAAATATAGGGCATATAATCATAATCCAATTACTTATCAAATTATTATGTCATCTACTATTCAAAAACATAATAATCAGATAATCTACTTCATAATATTATTATCCCATTTCCCAAACACCCCATATGTAGGATAACGTGTTACTTTAAAAGTAAAGGGTTGATTTTCTAATAAAACATGAAACAACAAGCAATCAATCATACAAAGAATCTTTCCCTTATGTTTTCATCAAGGTATTCAAACTTAAGAGTGAAGAGTAAGATTATAAACAAAATTGAATATAAAGCTGAATTATGGATTACCCAACACGATAAGGATCATAAGCACCTTCCAACGGAAAATCAACAGCATCACCACCACCGGACTGCTGTAATAACCTCCGATGCCGGAAAGTATCTCGTTCTCTAAGCTTACTCCTCAACCCATCACATCCGAATCACATAACATGGCTAAAATTCTGTCTGTCGTATGTGTCGTTGCAACTTTATTTGCGCAACAAATTTCTCCTCTAACTCCAAAGCTTAGAGAACGAGATACTTTCCAGAACCGGAGGTTATTACAGCAGTCCGGTGGTTGTGATGTTGCTGATTGTCCTCCACCGGTCAATCAACTTCCACATCCACAGTACCTTCTTTATCCTTCTTGAAGTAGACCCTGGGCTTCCAAATCAACATGCCGGTCAACCCTATGGAGCCTATTACTGATACTACGATGGTAAAGATAAGGTTTTAGTTGTGACTGCTGCTAGGTGCAGCAGCTACCGGATTAGAACCTGGATTATTTACTATAACCACTTCACGGAAATCATCCAAATCACAACTACGGACTGCTGTAATAACCTCCGTACATAATTGTCGTGATGTGGTTATAGTAAATAATCCAGGTTCTAATCCGGGCTGCTGCACCTAGCAGTAGTTACCACTAAAACCTTATCATTACCATCGTAGTATCAGTAATAGGCTCCATAGGGTTGACCGGCATGTTGATTTGGAAGCTCAGGGTCTACATAAAGAAGGTACTGTGGATGTGGAAGTTGATTGTCCGGTGGAGAACACTCTAAGCTTTGGAGTTAGAGGAGAAATTTGTTGCGCAAATAAAGTTGCAACAAGACATACGACAGACAGAATTTAAGCCATGTTATGTGATTCGTACGTGATGGGTCGAGGAGTACCATTATTATAAACTAACAATCGTTGCCCGTAATATTCGTAAGAGGTGATGTTTTACCAAACGGAAATGATCAGCTCGAAGATTCCCACCATCCTCTTCTTTCTTAGATTCTGTTTCACATCAATCAAATGAGTGTAATATATGGCTCATTATTCATTGTCTCACAATAATTGAAAAAAACTCAAAAGAAAGATAAGATGCCCTTTGGTTGAACTTCAGAATTTTCTTTTGTCCTTCAATTTTCACTTTGCTTTATTGCATGGTCGTATGGATGTGCTTCACAAGTCTTACACGAAACTTGTACTATTAAGAGGGCTCGGTACAAGGCTCAAGCCAAAGCCTTTGACGCCAACCTTTGACGCGAGGCACCATACTGTAAGTGGGCTAGTGGGTCTTGACGCCGTGGCCACCAACTCACGCCAAAGCCATTTTTCTTTTCTTTTTATTTTGTTATTTTAGTGAGGTCTTATGGACGCACGGCACCACTTTTACTCCGAAGCAACACTTTTATATAAAGAATGGGTGTTGTGGTGACATAGACAAAAGTAGTTTCATGAGCAAAAAGTTTTGAAATCACACCACTTTTTCTCATGACACCACCTTTAGCACCAGATTTACCTAGCACTCTAAAGCACAACCCAATGATGTCAATGCTAAGGTAAAAGCTATAAAATAGTCATATACTTTTTGAAATTGTCCATCTAAAATCATTTACTTTTTTATTACCTTACTTTACAAACGAATTTTTAAAATTTGTTCTGACTTCACTCATATGACTAGTTTATATTAAAATAATAACTAAAATGACTATACTACCTAGGGATGAGCACGGTACCAGAATGGACCGAACCCGTACCAAATTGGTGGTACCGATTTTTTCTCGAGCATAACAGTGGGTACCAGTATCGTACTAGATGGGATTCGGGTACCGAATCCGGTACCGGAAAATCGGTACCTATACGGTTCTTCTCATTTTTTGTTAAACCAAAAAGGATTTCAAGAAAATAAAATAAAAAATAAGAAAAAAACAGCATTTTCGTGATTTCAAACCACGACGTCTCACAAAACGCAACCAACATTTAAATAAATACATCACCAAGTTATTTGTAACATACAAACGTTTCAAAACTTATAAAATAGGTTCAAGTTTAATTTTTGTGAGCGGTTATGAAGGATTTATAGTTGTCACGATAAGTTTTTCGAACGTTTCTTTCCATATGTTTTACATGATTATTGTTTGACATGGAACGGGCCAAATGGGTGTTTGAATAAGTTATTTAATTCAAAAATATGACTACTCAATTTTCGGGATTTTTTTCAGTACTTCCCCCTTTGGAACCGGTACCGTATTAGTGGTGCCGAATTTTTTTCGGTCTCAACTCATGGTACCGGTACCGTACCGTTATTGGGAGTCGGTATCGTTTCGGTACGGTTTCAGTTCGGTACCAGGATTCGGGTCCAAATGCTCATCCCTAATATTACCATGTTGAATGGGTGAAGTTGGAACAAACTTTGAAAGTTCATTGAGGAAGTCGGAATAAATTTAAAAAAATAAAACGGGTAATATAGTCATTTGTTATTCTAATATAAACCGGCGAAGTCGGAACAAATTTTGAAAGTTCGCTAGTGAAGTAAGGTAATAAAAATGTAAGTGATTCTAGACGGAGAATATCAAAAAGTGCGTAGTTATTATATAACTTTTACCCACAATGCTACTCCATTCTCAAGTAAGCACAATCCATTGACACAAATGTTCAAACTTAGAAATTATAGAGTAAACTGCAAATTTTGTCCCTAACGTTTATTATTTTTGCGAGAAATATCTTTAATTTTTAAAATTTGCGAGCTGTTTACCTAACATTTGAGCTTTTTTTGAGAGATTCCCCTTAGGCGCTATTGTAGTTGCAAATTTCCTTTTTTGCTAATGATCGTTAAATTTTCCCATTAGTGATCATGTGAAATCACTAATTTACCCTCGTCTTCTTCCCACAATTACTCTCTTTTATTTTATTGAAAATATTGTAATCCCACCACCATCACATCACCATTCTCTACCACCACACACCCAGCACCACCACTCTCTCCTACCACCATCCTCTACCACCACACAACCACAACCATCGACATTGGCACAAGATATGTAAAATTGCAAGATTATATCCTCTAAAAAATAAAGATATAATCATATAACATAACGTATTTATATTTACCTCTCCATAAAATACTATCTCGAGATAATACGTTGATTTTTTATGTTCCTTTGCCACAGTCACATATATGGATACGCATGCATCAGGTGTTTTCACTGAGATGATGGTGTCATACTGTTATTGTTTATCGTATTTGGTTTATAGCCGATGAATTGTATTACTAGAAAATATGGTTTAAATAGCCAACTTGAAATGCATAAGTCAACAGTCATGAATCTTGGAGACACAGGTCTAAATTTGAACCTTGCCTTAGAATTATAAACCAGCAATGTTGAACTTAAGATTGTGTTGTATCTCATTACCACGCTCTACAACATTATATTCTTTTTTATAGGTCTTACTTTGCAAAAAACATGACTAAAGTTATAATTACTATAATTTAAGTTCTTAATGTGAATTGTGTTCTTTTTATGTCATTCATAACGAGGGTACCAAGGATCCAGAAAATGACACCACCACAACCACCGCCGCTCTATGAAGCTTGCAACCCGCTACAAGGTTTGCACCATCATCGCACCAAAATGGCTTTTTTTGTTCATCTTTGGTACTTAGTTAATTGTCTTTGTGTGTGTTTAGAACGGAAGGACCAGTTTGCACCATAGTAATCTTGAAACAAGCCCAGAAAAACAATCTAATTTTCTATTCCAAAAACACACACATATACCTTACCATAAAAGAGTACGCCTGCAAGGCTTATGTATCAGATCTAACATTTTTATTGCAAATTGTTGTACCACCTGTGATCATGCTGTTATTGGTTGTTATTTGTTGCTTGAGATTTTGATTCATCATTCTTAATTTAATTTGATGTTTGAGACATCATTCTTACTCAATAACATCTTTATTTTCTCTTTGATTACTTTGTCTCACCCTTCGATTTTGTCATTGAATAAAAGTGCTTGATTTGTTACGTGATCGAGAACTAACATTCTAATTGAATTTCTATAACAACGTGTGTGCGAAAATATAGAGGAATCAATGCTTTTGATTCTTGGTAGTTTTCTAGGTTGGATCGATCAACCTCAAACCCTAATTAGGGTTCCTTGATCGATTTGGGGAAATTAGTACCCGGTTTCTTGATCCGTTTTCACAACCCGATTTGAAGTAACAAGGTACGTTTTCTAGGTTAATTATTGTAAACTATATTTGATCTAATTTCTTCCGTTGCGTGACTCGTGTTTATGTGTTTCTATATGATGGTCATAGTAGTAAAATTCCAACAGTGGAATCACGAGCCGTTATATAGTATAATTAATTACCTAAACACATAAAAATTAAATCTTCATTGATTATTGCATGTTTAATTTGGTGTTCTTAATTTTGGAAACCCCTATGGGGGGTACTTATTTAAAAAAAAAAAAATAGGGTTTTAAAAATTATAGAAACCACATGTTGCATGCAATTTTTTTATGTGGTAAATAACGTGTAATTTGATTATGTGATATTGTTGTGATATTTTTACCATGATTGTTAATTGTTAATGTAATATACAGTGGCGTAGCCAGGATTTTATTTATGGGTAGGCCAACATATGACATAAAACAATAATACAATCGGGCATCATTTATATAACATAGGTGTTAAACAAATTAGCAAATATTAGTCAAGTAAAAAACCAAAGTTACACTAAAGAACGGAGTCTTGATGATTAATTTGCTTTTGATTGTGCTAAAATGGTATAAATTTGTCTCGCTTTTAATGGGCTAATACAAATACTTATAAAATATACATTACTATAAATCATCATGGGTGGGCCATGGCTCACCAAGGCACCCATATAGCTACGCCCCTGGTAATATATGATGAAAACATGTATGTTTGTCATGGATTTTAAATCTTGATATGATATTATTTGTTTGTATTAACTGTTAATTGATTTTACATGCCTTATTGGACGATATATTAATTAATTGTGGTTTATTAGTAATTGAATTGTATGACACATAATTACTCAATGTGTAATTAATTCAAAATTTGGGGAAGACCCTATATTTATCGTACTTTAATCAACTTATGTGTTTATTGTATATATCTAACGAGGGCTTACGCAATCGATTTATCGATGTATGTGGTTCACTGGTACCTAGCTCGAAAACAAGTGAAAGCCTTAATTAATATATACATGTTAGTTGATTTTAATTATGCATGTTATTAATTGTTAGGGTCAATTGCATATATACCAACTAAAACTTGCATATTTGCATATATACCCAAAACATGCTTAACTTGCATTGTACATCATGCATTGAAAACTTGTATTTTGAAGAAATATGCAAATTTTTAAGTTTTAGTGGGTATATATGCAATTCTCCCTAATTGTTAATTATGATAATTGTAATATATGTTTTATTAGTGTTTATGCGTTTTGATTGTTTGTAATTAAACTAACGAATACACAATGGTTAGATTAATTATAGCAATCAAACAACCTATTAAGATTTGCAATAAACTTATTATTGTTTCTTATACATAATAAGTTACACGTCATTCTTTGTATTGCATAAAATATCGTTACTACATCATAACGAAATTTGGCCCCCTTAATCTGCCCCTGAAGATTCGTAGCTTCACAACGGGTCAATTAGAAACTCACTAATATGTGTGTGCTCGAATAAACAATGAGTAAAGGAAGATTATAAGGAAAAGGGATTGATTTCATTAATAAAATAGTGGCTCTATATATAGCCTCACAATATGAACGTGTGATACTAGTCTCCCAAGAAATCTAGTAACAACCCAACATCCATATCAGTTGCTTAAGAGTTGGTCTAACCTAGACATGATCTTTTACCATTTATTTGAACTTGGTAGTACTTATGGGTAGGCTTGTTAATTGAGTAGGGGCTTTTATGTTTTGGTTCGTGAGGGGCACGTAATATATCAGACACAAAACTTTTACTATATTATTTAACATCCCACATAAACATACAAACTACACTTATTTATAGTACATCAATAACTTTTGGAAAAGTCTAAAAACATAACCGACACAACATAACTGATATAAACTACTAAAGTAAAACTACAAAGTAACTACCAATTCAAATTCAAACATAGTCTATGGTGTTTCAGCTCCAATCTTCACTTAGACCATTCTCAACCGTAACACCATAACATCAATAACACCGTCCACGTCATCGTCACATCAGCTTTAACATTTCACCTTAACATCCCAAAAAAACACTCACAACAATAACATCTCAATAACATCAATAACATTTCATATTTTCAATTTCAACCCCTAAACTAAAACAAACACTTCATTTATTAACTAAACATAACATTAAATTTGAAAACATATTACAATACGAAATTAAAAAAAAAATACATTGAAAAAAAAATTACAACAAATAAAAAAATACATCGAAATTAAAAAAAACACACCGCAAATTAAACGTTACAACATAGAGGAAATGACAACGAAAAAAAAAATAACAAAACATAGCAAATACTTATTCATCATCGTCGCTCTCTTGTTGTTGTCCATGTCGTTCAAGGTTCTTCTGCCAAACATGCTCCATAAGGTCCTGTTGGAGTTGGGTATGCGTTTGTCGGTCGTGTATTTCTTTTGCCTTACGACTGTGAGTATCACATCTGTCGACCCATCTTCGTTGCCTCAAATTTGCTGACGGATCCACCCACACTTCGTTATAGTCACGTAATGCAAATTTTTGATCTTTTATAATCATGTTATGCAAAATAATGTAACAATACATGATTCTACGTATCGTGGCAATTTCCCATTGACGTGTCGGTTGTTGTAGTATACCCCAACGGCCTTGAAGCACACCAAAAGCACGTTCAATATCCTTTCGGGCACTTTCTTGTCTTCTTTTAAAGTACGTATGTTTTTCGTCAGTTGTTGCCGTGAAGGATTTGACGAAAGTTGCCCACTGTGGATAAATTCCATCAGCCAAGTAATACCCCTGTTCATACCTAGTTCCGTTGACCATATAAGGTGCTCTTGGGGCATTGTCAGCAACAAGGTCGTCGAATAACGGAGAGTTATCTAAAACATTAATATCGTTATTTGCCTCCGCCATCCCAAAAATACATGCCATATCCATAAATCTTAAGAAGCAACAGCTTCAAACATAATTGTTGGGTATTTTTTATCACCCCTAGCAAAATGCCCTTGCCAAGCCACTGGACAACTTTTCCATTCCCAGTGCATACAGTCAATGCTACCAAGCATTCCCGGAAAACCATGTTTTTCTTCATGTTGTTGATAAATTTTTTGAATGTCGGCCCATGTTGATTTTCTTAAATACTCCGGCATAAACAAATCAATAATACATTTGTTAAAATTATCAAGACATACTTTTGAAGTACTCGCACCCATTTGCAAGTATTCATCAAATGCATCGGGTGAGGTGTCGTACGCCAATTGGCGTATGGCAGACGTACACTTCATTAGAGCACTTGTAACACCCCAACCCGACAAAGGTAAAGATATCACAATACGGTTTCATATCAGAACTTTAAATAATATTCAATAGCGGAAGCCTTTACAAAATAATCAAAAGAAAACATAAATAACTTAATAATCAAAATAAATATAAGATCTCTAGGGTAAAGTCTTGCTCTCAACTCTACTCTCAAACCCAGATCAGCCATCCCATAAGCTCATCTTGAATGCCTAAAACCTGCCGCAGGAAAAGAAAGTGCGGCTGAGCTTACAAAGCCCAGTGAACAGATATAACAGAACAAAAACTAAACAAAAACAGAAATACAAACTTGAAACAAAGAAACGAATAACAAAGTCGTAACGGAATGAGATTCAATGAATCGTGGAGGATTCTGCGGAAACACAAATATACAGAAATCCGGAAGAACACATAACAAATAAGAACAAACACATAGCATATTGATGACACAGACGGAAACACATCAAATAACCAAGCACATAATAAATCAGCAAGTAGAGTGCATATAAGCCAAACGAAGAGTCTAAAGGCTAACGGAAATAATTACCAGAAAATAAACATGGCATTCACACAAGTCAAATAGCTTACATTAATAACTTACTCAGTATCATAACAGTGGGAACATTAGCAGTCAAAGTCATGGCAGTCACACATGCTAATAGAGAACACAATAGGAGATACTATAACTAGATAAGCAAAAGACATAGCATAGCAATTAGCAAATTATCAAAACAGATATCCTTAGTTAAACCATTTCCCATATCAAATCTTAATACAAGCAGATCTTATCATGGCAGGTCAAATATAAGCAGATAGATACACTAACGGATAGGCAAAGTTCACCAGATTAACTGAACAATCATACTTACTAAACTTTCAGAAAACTCAATTACACACTAGCATAGTTATCACGCAGATCAACGAATTCACATGACAGTAAGACATTATATAATCAGATGACAACATGTGAATCACATTTAAGCATATTAATCATATCCTAGCATGGCAAACGGTAGTCACATAAACATGTAAAAGCATAATCACCTTCAATAAACATATAATAAACCTGATTTGTAAATAGAAGAATTGGAAGCTACAGAATCATAAAACAGAATTCATATAACAGAATTAACAGATAAGGTTTAGTCATCTACCACGAGCCCAGAAACATAACAGATCATAGCATATCATAAGTAACCATTGTATTCGGAGGGGTGACCTCAGAATACCTTATATAATATGAGGGGAGACCTCAATAACAAATGGAGTAGCTAGCTCCCAGAATTTTGTGAAGACGCGTATTGCACACGACATCATTCACCAGACAAATCATATCAGATAACAGATCAGATCTAGGATGCATCCATACGCCCCTTCCTACATATACAAAATATGCTCCACCATCCAGGGACGTGGCAGAACATCACTCTACTGCCCTAGAGTCATATCAGAGGTGCATCACTGATACGGACATGGAACCCCCATGACTAGTGAAATATTTGGCTCGGGTATCAAACCAACTTAGGTCAAACAGATTGTCATAAATGACACAGATCATAATTCATCATAAAGGTCAACAAAAATATATATCAGAGGTTTCATATCATAAAGTCCAAATCAGATATTTAATGGTTCACTAAACAGAAGTTTCAGATAAACAACGGATCAACAAATCAGAAAGGGTTCATAACAAATGCTCAGAAGTCAAAGGTTCATATCTCAGTCATATATCATGCATTCATAAGCGGAAGTTCATAATCAAATGTTCTAATCAGAAGTTCATAATCTTAAATTCAAATCAGATACAGCAAGATTCAACATACAGAGGTTCAGACAAACAGAGATTCACATAAACAGAAGGGAATCATAGCAATGGCATAGGAAATTCTAATAAGCATAAGAGGTATGACAACGGAAAGAAATCATGAGAAACCTTTACAAAAAAGGTCAGAATATCTGTACCTTAAAGCAAATGAGAGAAAAGCAAACGAACGAGTGAATCACGAAGATATAACGTCGCGTCTCCTTTAACGAATCTACACGGATTATGATTTATTTAATACTTATTAGCATCATTAAAGTTATAACGGATTCATCGCATTAACATTCTTAGAGTTGTAAGTATATCCTCATTTTATAAGCTTCTTATGCATTTGTAAGTGTGTTACCTATTGATATCATATTTTATCTTTCAGTTTCTTAAACTCATATTCGGACCAGACTTTAGCGATTTTTATAAAATACTTACTTAGCTCAAATGAAATCAAGCAAAATCCCAGGGGTTCCCATATGAGTTAAGAGACTCTACAAAAATTGGTGGGTTCTATTTCCATGCTAAATGACCTACGGAAAATCATAAGTCCAGACCTGTCCAGAACTCACCCAGATTTACACACACTAAAAGTATGGCCCCAACAAACACACTCACCCTACTCAACACATCAAACCAAAAGCTACAGGTGTCACACAATATATAAACATCATATCCACCAAAGGAAAAGTTCCAGAACCTCATAGATTAAATACTAAAAATCATTTACTACATTATAAATTTCAACTCAGCAATTCAGATTCAGACACCCTAACTCCAAAAATATAAAAATCATACTTCCACGTTTGCAAATGACACAAGACTTATTTTTCCAGAAAGCTATTTCAAAGTACTACAATTTAGACTCAAGAATCACTCAAAAACATGCAGGTATCATCAGATAACACCTAGATGAATCCAACCTAATTTCAGACTCGTTTTCTCAGCTTTGATACTTGATCTTGTAAAATTAAAAAATACGACTTAGACAACTCCAAATTCGACCAAACCACTTGGAAAACTTAACTAAGACATAAAATAAACTTTTCCCACAAAAACCCAGATTATTGCACTTATAAAATTGGATCTATAACACACACAAATTCGACATATGATGCTTTCCAGTTTTAGGGTTTATTAAAACCATTATAATCACATGTTTAGACCATTGATTACACTTAGGGTTCCATTCCAATTAGGATTTCGAATTTATTAGACATGATAACATTTATATATATGTGATTCGGTTTCATACGGTTCGACAAACACAAGGCCCGATTCAAACATGACATATTACAACATATTATTAACGTTATGTGTATCAAAGTAAGACGAGAAGAACATTGTTATACCTTAGCTTGTTGGACACAAAGTCACGACACCAAGGGAGAATAGGTTCGGCCGAATGGAACAAGAAAAAGAAAGAGGCAAAACTAGGGTTCCAAATTTGAGGTTAAGTGATTGTATTTATAGTTGTACAAATAGGTTAGGCTTTTGATGGGGTGGGCTTCGGCTTGGGTCCAAACGAGACAAACAAACCCACGCCCATATGGGCTCTTGGCTCCTTGATCCAACGAACAAACAAACAGCCCAAATGGCTCTCGGCTCACTAGTCCAACCGGAAAAAATTACACGGCCCAACATGGTTCACCAAATAAACGAAACAAGGCCCAAACGAATGGCCCAACTATTTAGCGAGACGTTTAACTTTCGTCGTACAAAGTCGATCACGTAAACATATTTGTTAAGTTTTAATTATAGATACGTTAAGTTTTTAATTTCGTTAAATGATTATAAATGTCTTTTACGTATTTTATAATTTTCGATTTCAAGGGTATTTTAGTCTTTTTACGTGTCTTAGATTTTCGGGTTTTACAGCACTTAAACTCATTCGACCCATACAATCGGGTGTTTGCCTAAAGAAAGTAAAATGATCTGGAAAATTATTGGAAGTGTAAGATTCAATACCTTCAACTATTTGCAGGAATAGTTTCCGGCTCATACGAAATCTTCTACGAAAATTCCAGTTTGAATACTTACAACCTTCTACGAAATAATCGTTGCGCAGACGTTCTTCTGCAAGCTCACGTTCACGATATATATGGCTACGAGAACGACTAGGATGTTGAGATTCAATACCTTCTTGTTCCAACTGAAGGTGATACTCGTACGCGGACGCCATAAATTGGAAGTCCTCTTCGTCCTCAACGTCTGACCAAGACAGAGGAATATCACCAAATTCATTTGGATCCATTGTGAACGAACTTGATTTTTGAATTATGAAAGTGTGAGAGGAAGTATATAAAGTGTGAGAGGAAGTTTGAAAAAAATAGAGTTTTAGTTGGGTATTTATAGTGGTAAAAAAATGTTTTTGATTTAAAAAAAAAAAAAAAAAAAAAAAAAAAAAAAAAAAAAAAAAAAAAAACAACTAGCCGTTAGGGGGTTTTATGTAAATTTTTTTGAAAATGTAACGGCTACTAGCCGTTGAGGGGCTAGTTTTGTAACTTTTTCGAAATGTATTTTTTTTTCTTGCCCTTAACGGGCGTTAACCACCCAAAGCCGAACCTCCAACGCCGTTATTTTTGCTCGTCTCCAACGGCGTTAAACCGTTGCCATTGAAGATGCTCTTATGACTTGAGTTTATCATCAACATTATTTAATTCAAATAATAAAGTACTAATACTTAAAATACTAAAATACTCATCTCAACTTATTCAAGATTAAAGAACGAGATACTCATCTCAACTTCCACATCCACAACCCTTGCTACTCGGTAACACTCATCTCAACTTCCACATCCACACTACCTTCTTTATCCTTCTTGAAGTAGACCCTGAGCTTCCAAATCAGCATGCCGGTCAACCCTATGGAGCCTATTACTGATACTACGATGGTAATGATAAGGTTTTAGTGGTGACTGCTGCTAGGTGCAGCAACCACCGAATTAGAACCTGGATTATTTACTATAACCACTTCACGACAATCATCCAAATCACAACTATCGGACTGCTGTAATAACCTCCGGTTCCGAAAAGTATCTCGTTCTCTAAGCTTTGGAGTTAGAGGACAAATGTGCTGCGCAAATAAAGTTGGAAAACACATACGACAGAAAGAATTTTAGCCATGAGCCCATGATATGTGATTCGTATGTGCATCTGATGGATTGGGGAGATGATGCAGTACCATTATAAACTAACAATCGTTGCCCAATTTTTAATATTCGTAAGAGGTGATGTTTCACCTATTGACGGAAATGATCAGCTCGAAGAGCATTACGGAATAAGTTATCTTCCCACCATCCTCTTCTTTCTTGATTCTGTTTCACATCACATTTCATAGTTATAGTAAGTACACACACTAATATAGGAAGATAATTTAAACGCGACATCAATTTGTACATGTTTCTAAATTAGGAATGTCTTAACTATCTATCTAAGTGCCTTTTTTATTCTCACTTTTGTCTTAAGAGCATCAAAAAAATACTGGCCTGTGGGTGGGTTGCCTACATATGTGGTGAAAAACCAACAAAATGAGTGTAATATATGGCCCATTATTCATTGCCTCAGAATAATTGAAAAGAACCCAAAAAGAAAGATAAGATGCCCTTTGGTTGAACTTCAGGATTTTCTTTTGTCCTTTAATTTTCACTTAGCTATATTGCATGGTCGTATGGATTTGCTTCACAAATCACAAGTCTTACACGAAACTTGTACAATTAAGAGGGCTCGGTACAAAGGCTCAAGCCAAAACCTTTGACGTCAACCTTTGACGCGAGGCACCACATTGTAAGTGGGCTGATGGGTATTACCTCTCCATAAAATATTACCTCGGGATAATATGTTGATTTTTTATATTCCTTTGCCACATTCACATATATGGATAAGTATGCATTGGTATTTTCACTGATGTAACCACCCGCATTTACAGGTTACTTTTCATTTTCGAAATTTTACTATTCACATTTACTATTCATTTTTCACTATTCATCCGTAAAATTTTTATTTCACATTCTCGTAAGATAAATTATTTTAGTAATGTCCTGAGAATTCGACAATCGTTAGATCATTTTCGCAAAGGTTATTAAGAAAAACATCGTTATAAAGTTTCATTTTGGACGGTCCATCGTTTAAACATCACGCGCATAACGAAAATCAACTCTGATAATTTTCCTAACATCAGATAAATTCTTAGATCACTCATGGTTAATTTGAGAATTTTCAAGATTTATTTTTATGTTAACAAATAAGCCCTGCGCTGAAAAACTAAACTTACGTTTTAAACAATTCTACTTACATCCAAACTTAACGATTCCTGCACTGTGTTTCTAATATGTTTTTGACACTTTCAAATTTTTTTGGAAAAGTCAAACATATTTCCCTCCTCCTTTGACCATAAAGGAATTAACCTTTTACGTTCTACATTTTTGCATAAATCGCGTAACTTTTAAACTTCACAAATAACTGTTAAGTTATCCCGCGTATGAAGAAAACCACATTTTGACATCTCATATCACTTTTAGACTAATTTTAGTCTACTCTAAATAAATTCACGGTCGTTTCACTGAAATTTCGTTCTTTTCCGATAAACTGCGAATTACGCGTTTTTGACCCGTATTTCCAGCTTTAAGCAGCGTTTTTGCACCCAATGAGGCTTATCACCCATTTTATATTTTTAGATGGAGTATAATGATGAGTCTCATCATTCCTGCAATTTTTGTATTTTTACGATACCCGGTTTTACGTTTTATGGCTTAACGACTTACGGTTGGCATTTAACGGAACCAAAACTTACTCTAAACTCAAGATATTATCAAAACTTATCATCTAAGCCATCTAGAAGTGTTGTGGCCGACCTAAGGGGGGAGAGTCATCAGATTGGTGGCTTAATCCTAACCATGGATCATTTTGATCATTACAAGTGTCCTAACCTAACCATGGTTAATATTTAACCCAATATATGGTTAACCAAACTTAACCTCCTATAAATAGGAAGTTAAATACATCATAAACTCCCTCACTTACTGATTTGGGTCATTCATAACTTAAAACACTCACATCTTCCATCATTTGATCTATAAACTCCAAGTTTATGCAAGGAAGTTCCAAAGATCAAGCTACTTCATCAAATCTCTAGCAAGGTTAAGGGATCTTCTTGAGTTTAAATCCACTCAAGTCACTTAGTACTTCATCACCAACTCTTCAAGTTTGCAAGGGTGCCAAGGTGTGGAAAGCTAGCTCAATCCAAAGTCTAAAGTGATCAATCAAAGTCCTATCCTTACTAAGTTACTCCTTTCTATTTGAAAGCAAAAGTTGTAAGCAACTTATCACCACCATCATCTCATCTTTATTATTCATAATCTTAACTATTTCATGCTATATATATAGTTACTATGTTGATTCATGATGTACATATACTCAATCACTTGTTTTAATTCACATATTGTCATAAAAGTAACAAACTAGTAAACTAGTCATATTCTACACATGAGATACCATTAAAAACAGTAACATAAGGACTTTATAACTTACATAATATGATAGACAAGATAAAAAGGTAAACATAGCAATTTAAATCACCCGAAACGGGCAAACGAGTCAAAAGTTATGAGCAAAAGAAGTTAGCGAAACCTAAACGCCAAAACTACCATGTATAAGCTGTTTTCAGTTCTGTCTTTTTAAAAGTGGTACTTCTGGTCCGAATCATTAAAAAGTTAAAACACGAAAGTTGTCCGGAACGACGTTTTCCTTCAGTATTTAAGAAGCTCGGACCTTGAAAACGCATAAATAGGCCATAATCTTTCAAAAACAGAAACTGCCGTAAATAAAGTCTCACAACTATACTTTTGTCACAACTAAAAGCAAACCAAGAGGCCTAATGGCCATTAGCCAAGACCACGGCTACGGCTAAGGCCAAAGCTAAGTCTCAAGACCATGGAAGTCAAGACCAAAGTCACGGCAAGGCCATGGCTAAAGCCTCAAGGCTTGTTTGAAACGACGAGAACTTGTAAAAACTAGATAGTTATTAAAACATGATAAACTTTATGTTATAACAATCTTCACTCAAAACATATGTTGTATTTACTAAGTGCTACAATAGTAGGGAGCTTCATGTGAGGGGTTTCATTTGAGTAAAACGTATCGACGAGTTGCTGGATTTACGAATTAAAGTGTCCTAGCTCTTCGAACGTTTACTGCATGACCTCTGAATTATGATGGCCCGAACGGTAGTACGATATCTATAAACTAAATACGTTTTCACATATTAAAGATCTTTCTATAAACATCATATGATAATTGACTACATCATGATCAACATAGGAATATATATATATATATATATATATATATATATATATATATATATATATATATATATATATATATATATATATATATATATATATATATATATATATATATATATATATATATATATATATATATTGGATGGTTTATGTTTTCTTAAACATTATTCCAAACTTAAGTCGCAACATTTCATTTTTAGGTTGCACGTAGAAGTCTTCCGACTTATCCATCACATCCGTTAGTACTTAACATCATCAACTCTCGGTGAGTTCATAGCCCCACTTTCTATTACTTAATTGTTTTACAAACCCTTGGGGGAGATACATGCTTTATTTTAAACCGAACACATTGCTTTCAAATTGTATGCTTATCTGATTGTTTTATTAGTACTAAGTTACCGCATTTGCCAAACATAAGTTCCTAAATCATGAATCATTAATCACTATGTGAGAGTGGGCGCGAATATTGTGAATAGATCTATTGGGATTGACGAATCCCGTTTGTGTTGGCCCCGTTAAAGGCAAACAAACGCACTATATTTGAGTAACATTAGGTAAAAATGGCAATTTTACCTATTAGGGCACGTACCAACAATTTCTCCAATTAAATTTAGAACACGTTAACGCCTTGATTGCATGATGCTTAGTCTAATAATAACTGTTTTATTTTCAAACCATTGGTGTGAGTCTAATTAACTCACGCTACCAACATAATGTGTTCAACCATTTAACAAACTCTATGAATTTCACTCAACCTTTGTGTTGGCAGTTTTAAGCATGTATTTCAGGTCCATAATGTCGGAAGCTGGCACGGAAGGGCAAGATCAAGAAGGCTATATAAATAAATAATTTATCATTCACAAAACATCAAAAACTTTATATTGATGTGTTTTGTAATCAATGGAACCAACTGGGACCTATTTTGTAAACTCTGATATACTTGAATGATAAAGCCTTTTTAAAACGACTCCTTTAGAGATCGTTTTCTATTATTATGACTGTTGTGCCATCAAGTAATACCCAGTTTGAATTCCGCTGCATATCAAGAATTTGGGGTGTTACAGATTGGTATCAGAGCCATAGTTATAGAGAAACGAGTCTAAATTATGACTTAAACTATAACTGCTTTTACAAACAAAAACATTTTTATAGCCTTCCGTTCTCCGTGCCTTCCATCCTCCAGACGATTATGGACTTTCAAGACATGTTATAATAACATGAACATATTAGTATATTGATATATACGCTTGAATTATTTAAAACATTCCCCGTAAATATTATAACTATTTTAACATCATATCCTTTTGTAGTCACTATGTCTGTGCCTGCATCTCCCGAGTACGTTCCGGCGTCACCCGAACCAATTCTTAACATTCCAAATATTCCAGAACTTGACTTTCCTGATATAAATGATGATTACCTCAATGCCGTTGATTACGAAGATGAACCATACGAGGATATGGACGACGAAGAAGAAGAGGATCCGGTTGTACCAGATTCTCCAGAATATAATGTTCAAGATTGGGTGGAATCCGAGGATGATCAAGAGGAAAACTATGTATATGGTGTAGCACCATTATCACCACCTCCTGCCTCGGAAACCTCTTCCGAACCAAATCTTGCTACTCCTACTCAAGGACCAACATCCACTTATGAGGATGGTGGAACCTCCTCGGCAATGGCCATGAAACCCTCTCCCCAATACGACCTATATTGCCTCAAACGAAAATGCACCGAACTACAAGACATTACCAAAAATCTATCGCAAGAAATGAAATTGCGTAAAACAGAAACTTCTAAAGCCCAAGATGAGGCTGAGAGAGCCCGCAGACGCCTCGAGATATACATCCTCGAAGAAAACTATAACGATGAACGACGAGAAAGGAAACACAACATAGAAATCAATATACTCAGACATCAGTTAACATCTGCTCAAATCAGTAATGACTTTGCAAGGATTGATCAGAATAGGCTAGAGAGAGCTACACCAATTACGATCATGGATTGCAAATACATACCCTGATATGTGTCGTACGGGCAATAATAGTATTGATGCTCTTGCGGTCAAAGGGAATTCTCAACCACCACAAAAACCACCAAGCCCGAAATAGATTAGCATATTAATAGTAATCTTTTGTAATCACTAAACTGATTAGACTCAGTTAGTTCTATGTAACTCATGTAATAGCTAGCAGTAGTAAAACGTTGAAATTACTAAACTGAAAGTTTCAGTTAGTAAATTTTGAAGAAGCTTGTAATAGGTTTCGATTTTGTAAATCAATCAACGTTATGTGAATAAAAACTCTTGTTTTATGCTATCATGTGTTATGGTTTAAAACTCCAAACTTTATTATTTCTAACCTTCCATCAAAAATCATGATTTTTTTTAACTCTTGATATCTCTTTTTGATAGAATTATGCCGCCAAAGAAAGCTAAATCACCTCAACCAATGACTCCAGCTGCCATCGAGCGAATGATTACTACCCGAGTGAATGCAGCAATTAACGCGGAACGAGCAGCCATAGCCGCTGAAGCTGCCGCTGCCGCTGAAGCCGCCACTATCGCTGCTGCAACAACCGCAGCCGCTGAAGCCGCCGCAGCCGCTGAAGCCGCCGCAGCCACTGAAGCCGCCGCAGCCGCTGAAGCCGCCGCAACCGCTGAAGCCGCCACTGCCGCTGCCGCTGAAGCTGCTAGGCTTGCCGCAGCTAGTGCAACTAGAGGTTGCTCATACAAAGAATTTATGAGTTGCAAACCCACAAATTTCAAGGGTTCAGAAGGAGCCATGGGTTTAACTCGCTGGTTTGAAAGAATGGAGTCTGTGTTCTCAATCAGCAAATGCACTGAAAATGACAAAGTTCAATATGCCACTTGTACACTACTGGATCAGGCATTATCATGGTGGAATTCAGTTGCTCAACCAATAGGCATCATGAGTGCTTATCAAATCTCTTGGGTTGCTCTAAAGGGTTTAATGATCAAGGAGTATTGCCCTCGTAGTGAAATACAAAAATTGGAAGTAGAGTTTTGGAACCATGTTCTCAAGGGTGTTGACATTGCAACTTACAACCGCCGATTTCAAGAATTGGCGATACTATGTCCATCAATGGTTCCAACAACTGAAAAGCTGTTAGAGAGATATATCTGGGGACTTACGCCTATCATCCAGGGAAATGTGACTTCGTTTGATCCAAAGTCACTTGATGATGCTATGCGAATGTCTCGAAGTCTCATGGATCAAGTGGTTCGAACAGGAGCTACCCAAAGACAGAATCTCAACACTACCACCAACAACACCAACTACCGTAATAACAACAACCATACCAACAACAATAACAACCGAAACAACAACAACAAACGACAATGGGATAACAACCAAAGAAACACTTTCAACAACCAAAATCGTAACACCCAACACCATCAGCAACAAAACAAAAGACAAGAAGCCTCAACGGCATATGTTGCAGCACCAGCTGGAGGAAATTATGGTGGAACCCACCCAAAGTGCAATAAATGCAACTATCACCATATGGGTCCTTGCCCAGCCAAGTGTCACAAGTGTCAAAAACCAGGACACCTTGCTAAAGACTGTAGAAGCAAAGTTGTGGCTACTGGAGCTAACCTTCAACCGATAGTTACATGTTTCGGGTGTGGGGAGAAAGGACATGTCAAACCCAATTGTCCTCAAAACCGTGGCCAACAAGGCGGAGATGCTCGTGGTAGAGCCTATGTGATGGGCAACGGTGAACCTCAACAAGACCCGAACGTAGTCACTGGTACGTTTTCACTCAATAATCATCTTGTTAAGGTCTTATTCGATTCTGGTGCTGATATGAGCTTTATATCTTCCAAAATTGCACCTTTACTTAATATTGCACCAACCACTATGGATACTCACTATAGTATTGAATTAGCCAATGGAAACTTAGTAAACACCAATATTGTACTCCAAAATTGTACCCTCAACCTTTTAGATCATCCATTCAGCATCAATCTCATGCCAATCGAACTTGGAAGTTTCGATGTTGTTATTGGCATGGATTGGTTGTCAAAACATCGAGCCAACATCATATGTGGCGAAAAAGTTGTTCACATTCCTTGTAACAATGAAACTTTGGTCATCCGTGGTGATCGAAGTGGAACTCACTTAAACATCATCTCATGTATGAAAACCATGAAGTACATTGAAAAAGGATGTTATGCATTTCTAGCTCATGTTACCGAGAAGGAATCCAAAGAAAAATGACTTGAAGACGTTCCTATCGCTCGTGAATTTCCTGAAGTTTTCCCTGAAGACTTACCCGGTCTTCCACCATCCCGTCAAGTAGAGTTTCACATTGATTTAGTGCCAGGAGCGGCGCCAGTGGCCCGCGCACCCTACAGACTAGCACCATCCGAGATGCAAGAACTAGCAAATCAACTACAAGAACTCTCGGACAAGGGGTTTATCCGACCTAGTTCCTCACCTTGGGGAGCTCCCGTCTTGTTCGTGAAAAAGAAAGATGGGTCGTTACGAATGTGTATCGACTATCGTGAGCTAAACAAATTAACCATAAAGAACCGATACCCTTTGCCAAGAATCGATGATCTATTCGATCAACTACAAGGTTCGACCTATTATTCAAAAATAGACCTTCGATCGGGTTACCATCAAGTTAAGGTTCGAGAAGAAGACATTCCAAAAACAGCCTTTAGAACTCGCTATGGTCATCACGAGTTCCAAGTAATGCCGTTTGGCTTGATGAATGCACCAGCCGTATTCATGGATCTCATGAATCGGGTGTGTAAGCCATACTTGGACAAGTTTGTGATAGTATTCATCGATGACATTCTCATATACTCCAAAAGCGAAGAAGAACATAAAGATCATCTAAGAACGATTTTAGATTTGCTCAAGAAAGAGAAGTTGTACGCAAAATTCTCTAAATGTGAATTTTGGATTCAGTCAGTACAATTCCTTGGGCATGTTATCGATAGCACGGGTCTACATGTTGATCCCGCTAAAATTGAGGCTATCAAGGATTGGCCAACACCTACGACACCTACAAAAATTCGTCAATTTCTAGGTTTGGCCGGTTATTATCGAAGGTTTATTGAGGGGTTTTCCTCCATAGCCAAACCTTTGACTACGCTAACTCAGAAAAACAAGAAGTACATCTGGAACGAAGATGAAGAAGAAGCTTTCCAAATCCTAAAACAAAAACTTTGTAGTGCCCCTATTCTAGCTTTGCCAGATGGGATCGAAGATTTTGTAGTCTATTGTGATGCTTCGCACCAAGGATTAGGAGCCGTACTCATGCAACGAGAAAAAGTCATGGCTTATGCTTCACGACAACTCAAGAAACATGAAGAAAACTACAATACTCATGACTTGGAGTTAGGAGCAGTAGTCTTTGCACTTAAGATCTGGAGACACTATCTATACGGTACTAGATGTACTGTGTTTACCGACCACAAAAGTCTCCAACACATTCTCGATCAAAAGGAATTAAACATGAGGCAACGACGATGGCTAGAATTGCTGAGTGACTATGATTGCGACATTCGCTATCATCCGGGAAAAGCCAACGTAGTAGCAGATGCCCTGAGCCGGAAGGAAATGGTTAAACCTCTATGAGTTCGAGCTTTAGTCCTAACCATCAATTCAAATTTCCCTGCTCAAATACTCAATGCTCAAGCCGAAGCGGTAAAACAACAAGACATTGAGAAGGAGAAATTAGATGGCATGATATAGAAGAAATTTGAAACCCGTTCTGACGGAACTTTATGCTTCCAAGGACGAAGTTGGTTACCACTTTATGGTGGTCTACGAGATTTAATCATGCTTGAGTCCCACAAATCCAAATATTCCGTACATCCAGGATCTGATAAGATGTATCATGACCTAAAACTACTCTATTGGTGGCCAAACATGAAAGCCGACATTGCCACCTATGTCAGTAAATGCCTTACTTGTTCCAAAGTGAAGGCTGAACACCAAAAACCCTCCGGTCTCTTGCAACAACCCGAGATTCCGATATGGAAATGGGAACGAATCACAATGGATTTTATCACTAAACTCCCAAAGACATCCAACGGTTATGACTCCATCTGGGTCATAGTGGATCGTCTCACAAAGTCCGCACACTTTATACCAATCAAAGAGACTTACAAGATGGATCAGTTGACTCGACTATACGTCAAGGAAATAGTCTCAAAACATGGTGCACCGATCTCTATCATATCTGACCGAGATGGTAGATTTACCTCAAACTTCTGGCAGTCACTCCAAGACGCCTTCGGAACAAACCTAGACATGAGTACAGCGTATCACCCTCAAACCGATGGTCAGAGTGAACGAACCATTCAAACGCTGGAAGACATGCTTCGAGCTTGTATAATCGACTTTGGAAAAGGATGGGATAACCATTTACCATTAGTCGAATTCTCCTACAATAACAGTTATCACGCGAGTATCAAGGCAGCACCTTTTGAAGCACTTTACGGTCGAAAGTGTCGATCGCCTGTCTGCTGGGCCGAAGTGGGAGATGTTCAACTCACTGGTCCAGAACTCATTCGTGAAACAACAGAGAAAATTATACAAGTCAAAAATCAGTTACAAAAAGCAAGAGATAGACAAAAGAGTTATGCCGATGTACGACGCAAACCCTTAGAATTCCAAGTTGGAGACAAAGTTATGCTAAAAGTCTCACCTTGGAAAGGTGTCATACGATTCGGTAAACCTGGAAAACTAAACCCAAGATACATAGGACCATTCAAAATCCTAGCTAGGGTTGGTCCAGTGGCGTACAAACTTGAGCTCCCATCGGAACTCAGTAATGTACATCCCACTTTTCATGTATCCAACCTAAAGAAGTGTTTATCCGATGAATCGTTAGTTATTCCACTCGACGAGCTCAAACTCAGCAATGATCTACACTTCATTGAACAACCTGTGGAGATCATGGACCGAGAGGTCAAACAACTAAAACAGAGTCGAATACCAATTGTCAAAGTTCGCTGGAACTCCCAACGTGGCCCAGAATTTACATGGGAACGAAAAGACCAAATGCGTCGAAAGTACCCTCACCTTTTTGAAGGAGCATCAACATCAAGTAACAAATAAATCACGAGGACGTGATTTCTCCAACGGGGGGAGACTGTAACCACCAGCATTTACAGGTTACTTTTCATTTTCAAGATTTTACTATTCACATTTACTATTTATTTTCACTATTCATCTGTAAAATTTTTATTTCACATTCTCGTAAGATAAATTATTTTAGTAATGTCCTAAGAATTCGACAATCGTTAGATCATTTTCGCAAAGGTTATTAAGAAAAACATCGTTATAAAGTTTCATTTTGGACGGTCCATCGTTTAAACATCACGCGCATAACGAAAATCAACTCTGATAATTTTCCTAACATCAGATAAATTCTTAGATCACTCATGGTTAATTTGAGAATTTTCAAGATTTATTTTTATGTTAACAAATAAGCCCTGCGCTGAAAAACTAAACTTACGTTTTAAACAATTCTACTTACATCCAGACTTAACGTTTCTGCACTGTGTTTCAAATATGTTTTTGACACTTTTACATTTTTTGGAAAAGTCAAACATATTTCCCTCCTCCTTTGACCATAAAGGAATTAACCTTTTACCTTCTACATTTTTGCATAAATCGCGTAACTTTTAAACTTCACAAATAACTGTTAAGTTATCCCGCGTATGAAGAAAACCACATTTTGACATCTCATATCACTTTTAGACTAATTTTAGTCTACTCTAAATAAATTCACGGTCGTTTCCCTGAAATTTCGTTCTTTTCTGATAAACTGCGAATTACGCGTTTTTTACCCGTATTTCCAGCTTTAAGCAGCGTTTTTGCACCCAATGAGACTTATCACCCATTTTATATTTTTAGATGGAGTATAATGATGAGTCTCATCATTCCTGCAAGTTTTGTATTTTTACGATACCCGGTTTTACGTTTTATGGCTTAACGACTTACGGTTGGCATTTAACGGAACCAAAACTTACTCTAAACTCAAGATATTATCAAAACTTATCATCTAAGCCATCTAGAAGTGTTGTGGCCGACCTAAGGGGGGAGAGTCATCATATTGGTGGCTTAATACTAACCATGGATCATTTTGATCATTACAAGTGTCCTAACCTAACCATGGTTAATATTTAACCCAATATATGGTTAACCAAACTTACCCTCCTATAAATAGGAAGTGAAATACATCATAAACTCCCTCACTTACTGATTTGGGTCGTTCATAACTTAAAACACTCACATCTTCCATCATTTGATCTATAAACTCCAAGTTTATGCAAGGAAGTTCCAAAGATCAAGCTACTTCATCAAATCTCTAGCAAGGTTAAGTGATCTTCTTGAGTTTAAATCCACTCAAGTCACTTAGTACTTCATCACCAACTCTTCAAGTTTGCAAGGGTGCCAAGGTGTGGAAAGCTAGCTCAATCCAAAGTCTAAAGTGATCAATCAAAGTCCTATCCTTACTAAGTTACTCCTTTCTATTTGAAAGCCAAAAGTTGTAAGCAACTTATCACCACCATCATCTCATCTTTATTAATCATAATCTTAACTATTTCATGCTATATATATAGTTACTATGTTTATTCATGATGTACATATACTCAATCACTTGTTTTAATTCACATATTGTCATAAAAGTAACAAACTAGTAAACTAGTCATATTCTACACATGAGAGACCATTAAAAACAGTAACATAAGGACTTTATAACTTACATAATATGATAGACAAGATAAAAAGGTAAACATAGCAATCTGAATCACCCGAAACGGACAAACGAGTCAAAAGTTATGAGCAAAAGAAATTAGCGAAACCTAAACGCCAAAACTACCATGTATAAGCTGTTTTCAGTTCTGTCTTTTTAAAAGTGGTACTTCTGGTCCGAATCATTAAAAAGTTAAAACACGAAAGTTGTCCGGAACGACGTTTTCCTTCAATATTAAAGAAGCTCGGACCTTGAAAACGCATAAATAGGCCATAATCTTTCAAAAACAGAAACTGCCGTAAATAAAGTCTCACAACTATACTTTTGTTACAACTAAAAGCAAACCAAGAGGCCTAATGGCCATTAGCCAAGACCACGGCTACGGCTAAGGCCAAAGCTAAGTCTCAAGACCATGGAAGTCAAGACCAAAGTCACGGCAAGGCCACGGATAAAGCCTCAAGGCTTGTTTGAAACGACGAGAACTTGTAAAAACTAGATAGTTATTAAAACATGATAAACTTTATGTTATAACAATCTTCACTCAAAACATATGTTGTATTTACTAAGTTCTACAATACTAGGGAGCTTCATGTGAGGGGTTTCATTTGAGTAAAACGTATCGACGAGTTGCTGGATTTACGAATTAAAGTGTCCTAGCTCCTCGAACGTTTACTGCATGACCTCTGAATTATGATGGCCCGAACGGTAGCACGATATCTATAAACTAAATACGTTTTCACATATTAAAGATCTTTCTATAAACATCATATGATAATTGACTACATCATGATCAACATAGGAATATATATATATATATATATATATATATATATATATATATATATAGGATGGTTTATGTTTTCTTAAACATTATTCCAAACTTAAGTCGCAACATTTCATTTTTAGGTTGCACGTAGAAGTCTTCCGACTTATCCATCACATCCGTTAGTACTTAACATCATCAACTCTCGGTGAGTTCATAGCCCCACTTTCTATTACTTAATTGTTTTACAAACCCTTGGGGGAGATACATGCTTTATTTTAAACCGAACACATTGCTTTCAAATTGTATGCTTATCTGATTGTTTTATTAGTACTAAGTTACCGCATTTGCCAAACATAAGTCCCTAAATCATGAATCATTAATCACTATGTGAGAGTGGGCGCGAATATTGTGAATAGATCTATTGGGATTGACGAATCCTGTTTGTGTTGGCCCCGTTAAAGGCAAACAAACGCACTATATTTGAGTAACATTAGGTAAAAATGACAATTTTACCTATTAGGGCACGTACCAACAATTTCTCCAATTAAATTTGGAACACGTTAACGCCTTGATTGCATGATGCTTATTCTAATAATAACTGTTTTGTTTTCAAACCATTGGTGTGAGTCTAATTAACTCACGCTACCAACATAATGTGTTCAACCATTTAACAAACTCTATGAATTTCACTCAACCTTTGTGTTGACAGTTTTAAGCATGTATTTCAGGTCCATAATGTCGGAAGCTGGCACGGAAGGGCAAGATCAAGAAGGTTATATAAATAAATAATTTATCATTCACAAAACATTAAAAACTTTATATTGATGTGTTTTGTAATCAATGGAACCAACTGGGACCTATTTTGTAAACTCTGATATATTTGAATGATAAAGCCTTTTTAAAACGACTCCTTTAGAGATCGTTTTCTATTATTATGATTGTTGTGCCATCAAGTAATACCCAGTTTGAATTCCGCTGCATATCAAGAATTGGGGGTGTTACAACTGAGATGACGGTGTCATATTGTTATTGTTTATTGTATTTGGTTTATAGCCGATAAATTGTATTACTAGAAAATGTGGTTTAAATAGCCAACTTGAAATGCATAAGTCAACAGTCATGAATCCTGGAGACACATATCTAAATTTGAATCTTGTCTTAGAGTTATAAACCAGCAATTTTGAACTTAAGATTGTATTGTATCTCATTACCACGCTCTGCAACATTATATTCTTTTTTATAGGTCTTACTTTGCAACAAACATGACTAAAGTTATAATTACTATAATTTAAGTTCTTAATGTGATTTGTGTTGTTTTTTTGTTATTCAGAAACGAGGGTACCAAGGATCCAGAAAATGACACCACCACAACCACCACCGCTCCATGAGGCTTGCAACCCGCTACAAAGTTTGCACCATCATCGCACCAAAATGGCTTTTTTTGTTCATCTTTGGTACTCAATTAATTGTCTGTGTGTGTGTTTAAAAAATAGAAGGACTAGGTTGGGGCATAGTAATCTCGAAACAAGCCCAGAAAAACAATCTAATTTCTATTCCAAATACACACGCATATACCTTACCATAAAAGAGTACGCCTACATGGCTTATGTATCAGATCTTACATTTTTGTTGTAAATTGTTGTACCACCTGTGATCATGCTGTTATTTGTTATTATTTGTTGCTTGGGATTTTGATTCATCATTCTTAATTTAATTTGATGTTTGAGACATCATTCTTACTCAATAACATCTTTATTTTCTCTTTGATTAGTTTGTCTCACCCTTCGATTTTGTCATTGAATAAAAGTGATTTATTTGTTACTTGATCGAGAACTAGCATTCTAGTTGAATTTCTATAACAACATGTGTGCGAAAATATAGAGAAATCAATGCTTTTGATTCTCGGTGGTTTTCTAGGTTGGATCGATCAACCTCAAATCCTAATTAGGGTTTCTTGATCGATTTGGGGAAATTAGTACCCGGTTTCTTGATCCGTTTTCACAACCCGATTTGAAGTAACAAGGTACGTTTTCTAGGTTAATTGTTTTACACTATATTTGATCTAATTTCTTCCGTTGCGTGAGTCATGTTTATGTGTTTTTATATGATTGTCATAGTAGTAAAATTCCAACAGTGGCATCACGAGCCGATATATAGTGTAATTAATTACCTAAACACATAAAAATCAAATATTTATTGATTATTGCATGTTTAATTAGGTGTTCTTAATTTTGAAAACCCCTATGGGGCATACTTATTTAAAAAAAAAAAAAAAGTTTTAAAAATTGTAGAAACCACAGGTTGCATGCAATTTTGTTATGTGGTAAATAACGTGTAATTTGATTATGTGACGTTGTTGTGATCTTGTTAGCATGATTGTTAATTGTTAATGTATTCCATGATGAAAACACACATGTTTTGTCATGGATTTTAAATCTTGATATATGATATTATTTGTTTGTATTAATTGTTAATTGATTTTACATGCCTAATTGGACGATATATTAATTAATTAGGGTTTATTAGTAATTGAATTGTATGACACATAATTACTCAATGTCTAATTAATTCAAAAATTGGGGAAGACCTTATATTTATCGTACTTTAATCAACTTATGTATTTATTGAATATATTTAACGAGGGCTTACGTAATCGATTTATCGATGTATGTGGTTCATTGGTACCTAGCTCGAAAAAAGTGGGAGCCTTAGTTAAATATATACATGTTAGTTGATTTTAATTAAGCATGTTATTAATTGTTAATTGTGATAATTGGAATATGTGTTTTATAAGTGTTTATGCGTTTTGATTGTTTTTATTAGTTTTACTTAAGTAAAAAAAAAAGGTTTTTTTTAGGAAATAAAAAATAAACTTGACTAATAGCTATGAAAATAGATTTTTTATAAATTGTTAATCTGTCAAGAATCTTATGTGATATTAAGAGGTAGGCCTTACATGTCGTAATGCGTTAAACGCATAATAGCGTCGAGATTCGCAAGATATAATGGTTTATAATGTGTTTTAACAATAAAGTTCTAAACTTTTATTCTATTGATGTTATCATTAGTCAATTGATAAATCGGCTCACCCATTGTGAACATACTATAAGACAGGTATAAGGCGGGCCACTCTGCTTCCCTTAAGAAGTCGGGTTTTAATATGCTTTGCGCTGACCTGCTTCTCCGCTTCTTTATGCATTCAAGTGGAGCTACCAAGGACTTTTGGTAACATAATGTCAAGATTAAAAGCTCATTACTTTATTCTTAAAAACACGTTGAATCGTCAATTTTAAAGGTGTAAAGTTATTATATTCACATGATTTGCACATAAAGAACATACACTATAATAAAAGAACTAATTGAGTAAAGTTTTTTTAATTAAAACCTTATGATATGAAGATGTATGCATGCTTCTTCGTATGTATTTGATACACACATCAAACTTAAATTACCCATTTGAAAATTTAAGTTTTATGCCATCCAATTGTAAGAACACTTGCAATCGCCATTTACGTTACATGAGACGTAGCTAAATTGTAATCCCAAGGTAAATCTCCACTTATCATGAGACGTTATGGAATAAATTTACAGTTCTTTATTGGAAGACTTAATTGAGTTAATAATGAGACCCCTTAACCCGAGGCATAAGATGGGATGAAACATGCTTACAATGACACTATGTGATAGTCCCTAGTGCCATTAAGTAAGTCCCATAATAATCTAGGAATTGCACAGGATTTGAAATTATTGTTCTACACTTACCTTCTTGAGTACTATCATTACTAGCAGATCAACTGATGTAACGGTACTATGTTAATTTGGTAGCCTTAAGAAAAATTATTTGGTTTAATTTATAAAACTATGGGTATGTAATTTTCTTTAAGGATTTAATTATCGAAAATACTAAAATTGAGTTTTGTAAATTCTTTTAAAAGTATTAATGTAACATCAAACCGTAAACATGCATTTGTGCTTTTATTGGTAAATTAATCCACACCCATAAGGGTTTTTGCTAAAATCAGTTTTACTAAAAAGACATACTAAGCCTCCTTTCCATGAAACAAAGTGTGAGACTCAATCCTATTCTTTTTCGCATTCGAGAAAGATATAATAGGAATATTAAAATTGTCCTAATTCTAATATAAATCATAGCAAACTTAAAATAGTTAAGTGGATTGCACATCTTATTCGTTGTTGAATTCTTTTGAAAAAAATAAGATATTCGGTTAACTAGAGAATATGTTCCTATAGTTAAACCACATCTTGATGTATGACATTTTATGAGTTATTAAATTAGAAACTGGACTAATTACCGCAATACATAGCTATATGATTAAAGGCTTCTCTTGACCGCAAGGTAAGAGACTAATGTTTTAATAGGACTTATACACATAAAATGTAAGATTTCCCTATTTAGAACATGTGTCAAGATAATAACAAAGACTACTTCAATTTCAGTATTTATGTATTCTTGGAATGTCACAAATAAATTGAGTAATCAATTAACTTGAAATTACTAATGAACCAAGTGTAGGTTTTCATAATTACTTTTGTCAAACATATTTATGTCTCTTGTAAGCCACAAACATGAAGTCTTTTAATTGTTACAAGACTTATAATACAAAGTAAGACGTTAACTTGTTATGTCCTCTTATTAAGATATATTCATGAATTCATTAAGTTGATCAATGACTTATAACATATAGTAGGATTGTAACTGTTTATGTCTTCTTGTTGAGATATGGACATGGAGTCTTTGACATGGTCAAAGACAACTTGTGTTATAAAGTATGCAATTGGCTTGGAAATTGTATTATACCATTCAGTTTGACTATATGTTATCTTACATATTGTTAGATTGTCTCACAATATTAATTCTAATGGAATACTACGCTTTTATGGTATGTTCAATTAAGAGAATCAAACATTTTTTGTATCTTTTGATTCATGATAACTATAACTTCTTTTCTTCCAAAAGTTATCAAGGTTACAAAATTGAGTATGGCTTGTATATACTCAATAAGCCTTCAACCTAGAAGGTTAATAAGACACCGTCATATTATGGAATGTGATAGATCACATTAAGTCTTAGAAACTGAAGTTCTGAATTTTATAAATTACTTATGAAGCAGGTTATTGAACTGTCAATGTGTTTTGTATTGTCCTCAATGGAACAATTTATTATTTCTCTACATGCTAAGTATTTACAGATAGTCTCTACTTACTAAAAGCAAGTGGAAGCGTTGTTAGATCTTGAAGAGATACAATTACAAAATACATAACCTTCTAGAACACACTAGTAAAAGTCATGATAAGGCTAAACATGTAAATGTTAAAACCTCAGGATGATGGGATTCCCATTCATAGATCCGCAAGGATACCTCAATCACTTCACTGATATATTTTATATCAATGTTGAGGAATATGAGTCACAAGATCATGATGAACCTATTAATCATAAAGATGCAATGTTGAATTTTGAATTCAGTAAATTACTCATACTATGAAGTTAAGATGTTGTCCATAAAGATAATTATTGGAAACTTGGTTTGTCTTAATCAAATAGTTAGACTATAGAGTGAAGGTGAGTCTCTTCAAAAAGAAGGAAAACCCTAGAGGTTTGATTCTTTGTGTAGAGATCATATGGAAAATATTGTACACATATTTAGTGCATGATTTATGACAAGATTATTAATCATACTCAAGCAATTGAGTGTTATTTGATATTCTTTCCTAGGTGTTAGGATTTAGAAAATCCATATGTTAAAGACTCGGTCACCTCAATTATGTGTAAGCATTAGAAAGCACGTAATCGTAGTCATTTAGTTATTATTAGTAGTTAGGTAAGTAATACCTTGAAGGACGGACGGGTCTTTACCCACTATATGCCTGATCCACAGCCCGTAGGTGGCGTATTTTGTAAGACACTGTAAATACTCTTTGCCTCCCAAGGCAAAGGTTGGAGCTTCATAATAAATTTGTCTTTCTCTTAATAGAAGTTCCCATTCTCTCCATCTTTCTCTCTCTAGACTCTCCTAAATTCGAACCATAACTATTTGTGTTTGTGTGCTTGTGATAACCAATATGTTACAAATGGTATCAAGAGTCATGGTTTGATCATCTACTTTGTGTGTTCTTGGATTCTTGATTGGTTTTTCATAAGTTTTGGTTTGAATGAGTTTAGAGACTTTTTCACTCTTTTGATCTTATTTTGTGTTAAAGTTTGGATTTTGATTGTACTTTTGTGTTTAGGATCATCTATATTAGTTTAGTTTTTGGTTTGAAAGGCTAGATTCATCTTGGTTGTGGTGTTTTTGATTGAAAAGGAAGGTTTTTGAACTTGTTCTTGACTGCGACTTGACTCACGGACAACATTTCTTCACTGCGTTTTTGGATGCGGTTTGGTTTGTTCTCACTACGGTTTGTTTAGTTATCGCTGTGATTTGGTGTTGTTTTCGCTGCGAGTTGAGTGGTTTCTGGCTGCGAGTTGTTATTTTGACTGCGTTTTGTAGTAAAAAGGACAAAAGGACAAGTAGTGGGTGTACTATTGATAGTGACTTGTCCCTCTGCGCTTTGTCACTTCGTTTTGACAGGGGTTGCGTGTTGTCGCTGCGGGTTGTCACTTTCTGCATTTTGTCGCTGCAGTTTGTCACTTTTTGCGTTTTGTCGCTGCGGTTTGTCACTTTCTGCGACTTGTCAATTCTGCGTTTTGTTGCTTGCGACTTGGTTCACTGCGTTTTGTCTCACTGCGTTTTGAGCTAGTGCGTTTTGTTAAGACTGTGTTTTGTCACTTGAGATTTGATATTTTTGTGTTAAGTTCTACGGTTTCTTCTTGATTTAGTAAAATCCCACAAAAGATTATATTTCTCGGGTTTAATCAAAGAGTAGTAAAATCCTGTGTACTTAGGAATCATGTCTACAATCATCTCTTCTGTTGCAGATGACGTTCAAGCTGCTGGGTCCGATACTCGTTCTCCTATGCTGGATAGAACTGATTATGACTTTTGGGCATAGAGAATTAGATTGTACTGCTTGGGCAAAGAGAATGGTCTTAACAACGTGATATGACCAAATTACCATTTTACCATTCTTAAATATTACAAAGCCGTCTACTATTTCCTGCCCTCACATATCCAAATTCTTAATTTCGCAATCACATGCTTTTACTTGGCGTTTGCAAGCAATAACATTGCATTTTATAAACACATATAGCAGTATAGTTGTATTTTTAATTCTACTATAAAATTAAAATTATTTACGACATTAATTTATGATTAGTAATAACATTGAATAATTAAACCAAACGTTTTGACATACGATCTATAATCATACATATTATATCGAATAATTCCACTACGAGCTAAAGCACGAATGACATATGTCCTTTTTGTCTGCTCTCGGATGATCGACACTTGGTATTCTTACGATAGTCGATCACTCCTAAAGGGTTTATCTCTAAACCTACAAGTCTCTCTATAAAAGGAGAGCAACATACAACATCATACAAGTTTTTCACACGCTTGGGCAAATAATGCTTCACAGTAGTGAAGTATGGTTCTTGTTTAAGTGTAACCCGAGCTTCTTGATCTACATCAATCTCATCGGGTCTTTACCATTTAACACGGAAAACCAAACAACAAAATAATTCACATCCCATCTCTAAATCGATTTAAATACCACACGTAAACAAACACAAAAACAAAACTAAAAAAAATCGTAGAAAGTATATCAAAGTGCTCGTATACTGAAAGATAAAAAAATTATTATCGCGATGGTGTATTTTTCGTCACTTAACGATTTACCGTCTGCAAAATATTTATTTTTTAGAAAATGTGAAAAATATTTTTTTTTAATTAATTTTGTTGAAAAATAAGTGGTTGTGATTGGTTCAATGAATACATAAAGAATATGAGATCTATATAGATCTGAAAGTTTAGGTAGTGTTGTTTTTTAAGAGGCTCTGAATCTGAATCTGAATCTGAGGCGTAAATGTCTGAATCTTACCGTATTTGAATGGGAAAAAAACTCATGCTTGAACCGCACATTTGCTTGCTCGTACTATTTTTTTTTTTTGGTTATTTTTTTGTGAACAAGAGGCATTAAGAGGGTGTTTTTTTTTTTCATATGAACCACTTAATGTATGTCCAATCCTTTAATCCCACTTAATGGACAGACCCACCAAAGCTTTGTCCTTCCTTTTAAGAGGCTAATTAAGTGGTTCATATGAAACCACTTAATTTGGTAAACACCCCTAAGACACCCCTCTCAAGTCTAAACCATTAAGATCTCATTGCCTCTGACCGCGTCTGAACGGTTCAGATTCAAAGACTCTTAAAAGACTATTTTTAAAAAAACAAACACAGCCTTAGCCTTACAATATACGAGAACATTCTATAACATCTAATTGTTGCATATATTACATGAATTGCTATTAGAGAAGTAAACCATACCATAAAATATAAAAGTGTATAGAAACGATACCGTAAATCTTTTGATCGTTGAGACTCAAAAACACAAACAAGGAAAATGTTGAGGCCTGTGATGCTCACAGTTTCCTTAAGACAGATTCGTCCTCTCCACGGTCCTTGAGAATCGTGAACGTCTATCTCCCAGGATGCAACAACAACGGATAACTCCGTTAGCACAAACGGGTTATCAAGGTGAACCAAAACCGTGCCTTGCCTCTATTACGAATCGGATACACAAGAAATATGAATGGTAACACAAAAATAGAGGAGTGATGAGTTTTGTATTTTTCGGTGTCTCTAGACAAATGAGAATATCTGTCATTTATAGGGAGGGGGATCAAGAAAAAACGGTCACATTAATTAACAAAATTAATATTACTAATTTCTCATGAGTTGATGAGTGTGTAAATACTCATCATTTATATACAAAATAAACTGCAAAATCATCTGAAAACACTCAAAAATACTTCAAAATGATCACAAATCAGTGTTTTATGTGTTTCAAATGCAAAATTATCAAAATCAGATGAAAAATGTATCAAATTTGCAAAAATTGCAGTTTTAGTCCCCCAAGTTTCATAAATTGTCAAAAATAGTCCCTGAGCCATAATTTCAAAAGCAAAAGTCACCAAAGGTCCTTTTAAAATCAAAAGTTTTCAAAATAAGTCCTTTGGTGAAAAATATCAAAAAGTTTGAGAAATTACAAAATAGTCCTTCAACTTTCAAAATTGGCAAAAATGGCCCCTGGAAATTGCAAAATGGCAACATTGGTCCTTATACTTTCTGAGAGTGTCACTTTTGGTCCCTTGAAACAAGTTTGATGAATTGGCAGCATAGGCCCCTCAAGTTTCAGGATTTACACATTGGTCCCTATAGTTTTAAACCCTCTTAACCAATTTTGACCCTTGACATACCTTGGACCCCTGTCAAAAATTGAATTGTGAACCCCCCCTATTATTAACACTGTTGGGTCAAATCCCAGTCAAACCCCCCAAACCCGCCAAAAAGTCTTCTTCCCCTTTCCCCCATTTCCCTCCCCCTGTCTGCATACCCAACTCAACCTATCACCTCTCTTTGTCTCCCCCCACCTCCACCTCACTCCAAACTACATTAAATGCACCTTTAGCCCTTTACGCAACCTCAACTGCTCAACAACCATTTTCCCGCCAAAAACACTCAATGGCCAAGATCAAGTTTAAGACATCCAAGGGTTGAGATTTGTGGTGGGATTATCTCAGAAAGGTGAGAGAAAGCAAGTGGAGTATAAAAGAAAGAAGAAAGAAGCAGTTTGAGTAGTTAGTTAGTCTTTAAAATTTTCCCAATGTCGTTTTTAAAGTTTATGTTTTAATTTAAAGCAAATGTTGTAATTTTTAGTTTTATTGTATCATAATTAAGCTGAAACTTCATTGTAATGTGTTTTTGCAAACCAACTCAACTTTTAATATAAATTTCAAGTTTCCAGGTTACTGTTGAAATTGTCAATTCTATATTCTCATGTTCAAGCTTGCATTAGCTTATATTTTATCTCAAACAATCTTGTAGAAGCTTAAGTTAGCTTTGTATCAGCTTGCAACCAAGTTTTAAGCAGTTTTATCCAATGGTCAATGAAAGTCAACTTTGGGCTCAAATTGGAATAGCAGCTGATTTGGGTAATGCAGGTGAAGGTTATGGGTGGATATAGGATAGGTTAGCTCAGGTTTGGTTCTGGTTTTAGTCTGCACAACAGTGGGATAGTGGTTAGTGATTTTCCCATTTTTCATTTTCAAGATAAATTGCAATTTTTGTTTATAGATGTATCTGTAGTTACTAATGTTCTAGTCTGTTTATTTAGTGATAAATGTAGTAATTAAACTTTGTTTGATCTTCTTTACATCTGGTTCAGTGTTTATCTAAGTTTAAGTTTGCATTTCAAGTTTTAAGTGGTGTTTGGATTTGACAGTATATCTGCCCTTAAGGCTATTGCAGTAACAAGTTCTTGTTGGTTTAAGCTTTGGATGCTCATTTGAGCTCATTCAAGTCTAGGTTTAGGTCTGCAAAACCACAGAAGTCAAAAATCATTAAATCTCTTTTAAATCTGTCCACTGTTGGAATTTGAGAGTTGCAGACCATGGTTCTGTGATTAGAAGTCATAGATTAAGCTTGCATCATTGTTATTTCATCCATATATATCAATTCTAGTTCATAAATCAAGATCAAACTTCACAAAAGTCAACTTTTTATTTTCCTTTAAAAAGTCAAATTGCCTAAAAACTCAGTTTTGGCCTAGATAGAAGGATTTTTATCAAGCTCATTTCTGAGTCATTTTCTATGAAACTTGTGTTTTTTAAAAGCCCTACTGATCTATTTTCTTATGTACATTTTATTATATTTTTGTGATTTTTCTACAAGCTTCAAAAGAGCTTGTCTTTTAGTCTCATTTGCCCTGTCCCTGAAACTCAGCATATGCTGAGTTTTCTCTCAGATTTGCAGAAGATGCACAGGGCTCATCAGGGCTCACTTAGGTCTATAACTTGGTTTATAAGGTCCCAACCAGGTCTAGTACAGATCCCAAGTTCTAGTTTTAGGTTTTAGCTTATTGGTGTGCTTATTTCTTTTCTCAAAGTTGGCCCCCAGATACTGTTTTCTGCCAAAAGCTCTTAGCCTCAAATCTGTTCTAGCTTGTGATCAGTGGTTAGAACTTGTTAATTCTCATTGCATGTTGGTTGTTTTAGCCTATTAGAGCTTCATTATTAGTTTGGTAGCTTTTGAACTCCATTTGCTTATTAAAGTGCTTATTTCAATAAGCACTTCCACTTCAGTTTCAAATCCTTCCACACAAGCCCATGTTTTTCCATTTTTCCTAGCTTCCTAGTATTATTTTAGAGTTTTCCTTAAATTTTCAGATTTTTCTAAGGTGTTTTGCTATTTTTCTTGATTTAATTTAGTTTTTAATCCTTTTTAATTAGCTTTAAATACAAATAATTAAGAAAAGTCTCAAAAAATTAATTTTTCATTTTTCTTAAGTTTAGATAAATATAAAAAGCTTAAAAAGTATTTTTCCATATTTTTCTCCTTTTATTTGGTATTTTTAATAATTCAAATTAGTTTTAAATAGTTATAAATTAATAATAAATATATAAAAAGTCTAAAAAATATATTTTCAGTTTTAAAATTAGTTTTATCATATTTTAGATTTTTCTAAGTCTTAACTTTATTTTTCTAGTCTTATTTCATATTTTCTTTTATTTTAGAGTATTATTAAATAGTTTAAAATAGTTTTTAATTAATAATAATTAAATAAATAGTGTTAAAAATAATTTTCTTTTTCTAAATATTTTCTTATATAATTAGGATTGTAAAAATGTATTTTTCATATTTTTAGGATTTATATTGTGTAAGTTTCACTTTTTATTTTGTACGTTTACGTTATTTTTATTTAAACGTAAGTTTTTCGTTTTAAGTTTTAAACGTTCATCACTTTAAAAATAGTGATAGCGTTTATTTAATAGATTTTAACTTTTTAATTTTCTTAATTTGCATTTAAGTCACTTTTATTTTATAACCTTTTTCAGTAGTGTAATATTCAATTCTAATCCTTTTTGATCGCTATCATTAGTGATCATTCTACCGTCTGAATCAGTGTTGCACGCACCATTGAGTCTCCGTGGGACATAACGACCCGGGAATTCACTATATTCTCTGATCTTCATTGTATTTGTGTCTGAGCTGTTTTAAGTCTGTTTAGACTTGACGGTTCAGCGCAGATCAAAATTTTGGCGCCGCTGCCGGGGAGGCTTTAGCGTGTGTTTAGCCCTTTTCAGACCCATTCTTGCACATACCCCATCTTTGTAAAAAGTTTTTTGTAAAGTTATCAGAAAATCCAAAAAAAGTTCACTAACACTTTTTCTGAAGTGTTATCAAACGCCAAAAATATTTTCATTCTTTGTTTTTATAGCAAGTTTTTCAAAAATCCAAAAATATTCATCCTTTATCCTCCAATCTGTTTAATTCTACATTTCTTTATCCTCAAACCTGTTTAATTCTCCATTTCTTATCCTCTATATCTGTTTAATTCTTCATCTCTTATCCCTCTTATCTGTTTAATTCTTCATGTCATGGTATCTGACATGTTCCTGGTGTGGAGGTCCATTTAACGGTGGAAATTGTCGGCGTTGTACCAATGTGGGTTTCGGAGACAAATTTGTCGGTAATCCCGATCCCATTTCAAACAATGAAACACCCGATTTTTCCTACCTACCTCCACAACCCCAGTACGAATCCTACTCATGCGAGTTTTGTGGGAATGATTCTCATTACGGTTTTGATTGTCCACCACGGGTCCCGCTTGTCTATGAGCCTGAACCATGTTACAATCAGAACTTTGGTGAAAGTTATTTTCCCGATTATCTCTGTTGTGAGAATTGCGGGGGTCCTCATGCGACTTTTGAATGTCAGCCGGTGAATCAAAATTTTCAAAATTCCAATTCTCCCGGTTTTGACAATTTCCAACCCCCACAATATTCCATCAGTCATCAGACTTCCGAGCCTTCACAGCATTTCACTGATCACGAGGAGTGTTATCTTCCTCAAAGTTCTGAAGAAATACGCATTCGAAAGAAACTACAAATGAAAAGAATGGTGTGTAAACTTCAGCAGATGAACATAAGAATCCGATATGATGACGATGATGATGAGGATTCTATTCAAGTAAAGGAATATTATGAGAGCTTGTCAACTGAAATCACACCCGAAGCTTCCATTGACTCTCTCATAATGGGGGACGAGCCTTCTAGCACTATTCCAGAAATGGAATCGTCTAGTGTTGAGAGCCTTGTTCCAACCCCAAGTGAGTCCGAGGTTATCTCCGGTAATATGTGTGATGAGCCTCTTAATGATGATTCTTCTCCTCCTCTTGACATTCCATATGATCATGTCGAGATGTTCTCCGATTCTGATAACGATTGTACTTCGTTTGACGATTCTTTATCCTATGGAGACATCGATTATGTCGAGGAGCTACCTTCTGAGCTAGTTAGCTTAGAGGAAGTGAGAGATTCTGATGATCTGGAAATTGAGGACGAGATACTTCGTGAACAATTGTTCAATATAAATCTCCTCGTTTCTAAGATCGAATCATTTTGTGCTAAGTCAGCTTCATCTCCTATCCCCGTTGTGGATAGTGACTCTACATTGGACAAGCCCGAGCTTGAGGCTTTTTCCAATGATTCTCTTCATGAAGAGTTCTCTGGTGAACTCTCTCATGACATATCTCCTCCGGAATATGATCATTTCTATTTTGATCTTGAGGATGATATTGGCTCGGAGGAAGGTGTACTCTATCATAAGAGTTTGCTTATCGATGATACTACCTTCACCCTTCCTCCCGACATGTCTACATTTGAGGATGAAGAATGGATCTTGATTGTTATCAACATCTTTCTTCCATTCCTCACATATGATGTGACTTCCTCTCTTCTTCACTCCTTCGGGAGTGAGGACACTATCTTTGACCCCGGCATTTTCATATACCATCTGTGAGCCGGGTCTGTCTCTGTTTCTCTATATCTCGTCGGTGTGGAACTTTCACGTGCTTCAATGTTTATCCAAACATCTTGAAGGAAAGTCCGATGGAGATTGTTTCTTCCACTCAGTTTCCCCATGAACCAATGAATGCGGGGATCGAGTCAAGCTAGCGACTCGGTAATCAAAAACAGTAGCATGCCATATGGGTTTTCACCCATATTTCTGTTTTCTCACCTCTTTCTACCACCCTAGTGTGGGGGGGTTGCCCACATGTTTCAAAAAAAAAAAAAAAAAATCTTTTAAATAATGGCCGTAGTATTTCCCTTTTACGTTCTTTGTTTCGGCATAACCGCCGGTACTTTGAATATTGAGGGCAATATTCATTTCTAAGTGTGGGGGGGAATTCTCACGAATTTCATATATTATCTACTCAATTCCCCCGTTTTTGGCCAAATTTTTTTTTTTTTGGAGTAAGTGTTCTACACTTACTCATTTGGTTATCAGTCCGCCATGTCTATAAGACAAAAGGATTGGCTAATCCAGGAGCAAACGGCTCTTGGTAAAGATTTCTCAAATCCGTTTGTATGGCTTGCAATTTGCCCAAAATTGTATGGTTTCTCAGCTCCCCATCATCCTCAAAAGATAATGAGTTGGCTAGCCCGCAAGGTTATGGCTTGTGGTAAAGGCAGTGGAAAATCCATAATTGGTAATCAGCTCACCAAAGATAATTCTGATAATTTATCTAAGAGTTGGCTAGTCCAGAAGGGTACGGCTTCTGGTAAAGACAAAATCAAATCCGTTGAAAGCTGGTGGTTTGCTCAAAATCACATGGTTATCGGTGTACCATGGTTCTTACTTGAACTGAAACATTTGGCTACTCCAGAAGTAATGGCTTTTGGTAAAGAGTTTCAAATCCATTAGTTTTTCTCAAATCATTGCTAGGGACTAGCAATATCTCAGTGTGGGGGATTGATGAGTGTGTAAATACTCATCATTTATATACAAAATAAACTGCAAAATCATCTGAAAACACTCAAAAATACTTCAAAATGATCACAAATCAGTGTTTTATGTGTTTCAAATGCAAAATTATCAAAATCAGATGAAAAATGTATCAAATTTGCAAAAATTGCAGTTTTAGTCCCCCAAGTTTCATAAATTGTCAAAAATAGTCCCTGAGCCATAATTTCAAAAGCAAAAGTCACCAAAGGTCCTTTTAAAATCAAAAGTTGTCAAAATAAGTCCTTTGGTGAAAAATATCAAAAAGTTTGAGAAATTACAAAATAGTCCTTCAACTTTCAAAATTGGCAAAAATGGCCCCTGGAAATTGCAAAATGGCAACATTGGTCCTTATACTTTCTGAGAGTGTCACTTTTGGTCCCTTGAAACAAGTTTGATGAATTGGCAGCATAGGCCCCTCAAGTTTCAGGATTTACACATTGGTCCCTATAGTTTTAAACCCTCTTAACCAATTTTGACCCTTGACATACCTTGGACCCCTGTCAAAAATTGAATTGTGAACCCCCCCTATTATTAACACTGTTGGGTCAAATCCCAGTCAAACCCCCCAAACCCGCCAAAAAGTCTTCTTCCCCTTTCCCCCATTTCCCTCCCCCTGTCTGCATACCCAACTCAACCTATCACCTCTCTTTGTCTCCCCCCACCTCCACCTCACTCCAAACTACATTAAATGCACCTTTAGCCCTTTACGCAACCTCAACTGCTCAACAACCATTTTCCCGCCAAAAACACTCAATGGCCAAGATCAAGTTTAAGACATCCAAGGGTTGAGATTTGTGGTGGGATTATCTCAGAAAGGTGAGAGAAAGCAAGTGGAGTATAAAAGAAAGAAGAAAGAAGCAGTTTGAGTAGTTAGTTAGTCTTTAAAATTTTCCCAATGTCGTTTTTAAAGTTTATGTTTTAATTTAAAGCAAATGTTGTAATTTTTAGTTTTATTGTATCATAATTAAGCTGAAACTTCATTGTAATGTGTTTTTGCAAACCAACTCAACTTTTAATATAAATTTCAAGTTTCCAGGTTACTGTTGAAATTGTCAATTCTATATTCTCATGTTCAAGCTTGCATTAGCTTATATTTTATCTCAAACAATCTTGTAGAAGCTTAAGTTAGCTTTGTATCAGCTTGCAACCAAGTTTTAAGCAGTTTTATCCAATGGTCAATGAAAGTCAACTTTGGGCTCAAATTGGAATAGCAGCTGATTTGGGTAATGCAGGTGAAGGTTATGGGTGGATATAGGATAGGTTAGCTCAGGTTTGGTTCTGGTTTTAGTCTGCACAACAGTGGGATAGTGGTTAGTGATTTTCCCATTTTTCATTTTCAAGATAAATTGCAATTTTTGTTTATAGATGTATCTGTAGTTACTAATGTTCTAGTCTGTTTATTTAGTGATAAATGTAGTAATTAAACTTTGTTTGATCTTCTTTACATCTGGTTCAGTGTTTATCTAAGTTTAAGTTTGCATTTCAAGTTTTAAGTGGTGTTTGGATTTGACAGTATATCTGCCCTTAAGGCTATTGCAGTAACAAGTTCTTGTTGGTTTAAGCTTTGGATGCTCATTTGAGCTCATTCAAGTCTAGGTTTAGGTCTGCAAAACCACAGAAGTCAAAAATCATTAAATCTCTTTTAAATCTGTCCACTGTTGGAATTTGAGAGTTGCAGACCATGGTTCTGTGATTAGAAGTCATAGATTAAGCTTGCATCATTGTTATTTCATCCATATATATCAATTCTAGTTCATAAATCAAGATCAAACTTCACAAAAGTCAACTTTTTATTTTCCTTTAAAAAGTCAAATTGCCTAAAAACTCAGTTTTGGCCTAGATAGAAGGATTTTTATCAAGCTCATTTCTGAGTCATTTTCTATGAAACTTGTGTTTTTTAAAAGCCCTACTGATCTATTTTCTTATGTACATTTTATTATATTTTTGTGATTTTTCTACAAGCTTCAAAAGAGCTTGTCTTTTAGTCTCATTTGCCCTGTCCCTGAAACTCAGCATATGCTGAGTTTTCTCTCAGATTTGCAGAAGATGCACAGGGCTCATCAGGGCTCACTTAGGTCTATAACTTGGTTTATAAGGTCCCAACCAGGTCTAGTACAGATCCCAAGTTCTAGTTTTAGGTTTTAGCTTATTGGTGTGCTTATTTCTTTTCTCAAAGTTGGCCCCCAGATACTGTTTTCTGCCAAAAGCTCTTAGCCTCAAATCTGTTCTAGCTTGTGATCAGTGGTTAGAACTTGTTAATTCTCATTGCATGTTGGTTGTTTTAGCCTATTAGAGCTTCATTATTAGTTTGGTAGCTTTTGAACTCCATTTGCTTATTAAAGTGCTTATTTCAATAAGCACTTCCACTTCAGTTTCAAATCCTTCCACACAAGCCCATGTTTTTCCATTTTTCCTAGCTTCCTAGTATTATTTTAGAGTTTTCCTTAAATTTTCAGATTTTTCTAAGGTGTTTTGCTATTTTTCTTGATTTAATTTAGTTTTTAATCCTTTTTAATTAGCTTTAAATACAAATAATTAAGAAAAGTCTCAAAAAATTAATTTTTCATTTTTCTTAAGTTTAGATAAATATAAAAAGCTTAAAAAGTATTTTTCCATATTTTTCTCCTTTTATTTGGTATTTTTAATAATTCAAATTAGTTTTAAATAGTTTTAAATTAATAATAAATATATAAAAAGTCTAAAAAATATATTTTCAGTTTTAAAATTAGTTTTATCATATTTTAGATTTTTCTAAGTCTTAACTTTATTTTTCTAGTCTTATTTCATATTTTCTTTTATTTTAGAGTATTATTAAATAGTTTAAAATAGTTTTTAATTAATAATAATTAAATAAATAGTGTTAAAAATAATTTTCTTTTTCTAAATATTTTCTTATATAATTAGGATTGTAAAAATGTATTTTTCATATTTTTAGGATTTATATTGTGTAAGTTTCACTTTTTATTTTGTACGTTTACGTTATTTTTATTTAAACGTAAGTTTTTCGTTTTACTTTTTAAACGTTCATCACTTTAAAAATAGTGATAGCGTTTATTTAATAGATTTTAACTTTTTAATTTTCTTAATTTGCATTTAAGTCACTTTTATTTTATAACCTTTTTCAGTAGTGTAATATTCAATTCTAATCCTTTTTGATCGCTATCATTAGTGATCATTCTACCGTCTGAATCAGTGTTGCACGCACCATTGAGTCTCCGTGGGACATAACGACCCGGGAATTCACTATATTCTCTGATCTTCATTGTATTTGTGTCTGAGCTGTTTTAAGTCTGTTTAGACTTGACGGTTCAGCGCAGATCATGAGTTAAAAAATTAACATACATTAATTTTATTTTTAATTCACATTAGTATTTTAAAGGACACAATCAATTGTCATTCATACCTTTGACCAAAATTTCCAACAATCCCCCACGTGAATGAAATAGATAAAAGGAAACAATTTAACGACTCGATGATGTAATAGAGTTTTGCAGTTGATATTTGCAAAGGATAGGTAGGTGTTACCCTTTGAACCTTCCCTTGTGAAATATACTTAGACTTCTAGCAACCAGTAGAACTTGATGTCTTTGAACTGTCCGCTGTTTGCGGAGACGACAATATATATTCACACAAATATCTCTTTGACACTTTTGGTTCTCATAGTTATGTTCGTTATGGTCATGAACATTAGCCTGGTTCTGCGAGAGCTGCTAAGAATTGTGCCCCCACAATTCCCTTAGAAGCGACCTCACTTCTCTCTCACATAGGTGATTCTCAATTAATCATTAAAAGCCATATGCTTAACCTCATATTGTCACTGTTATAGGAATGGACTAGGAAGTTTGCTAACTCCCTTAAATAAATATGGAGTTTATTCCTCCCCCACAGTGACCTCAGTTCATACAAGTAGGTTGTCCTATTGAACCCAGATCTTAGGATCTCCCGTCAGCTGGGTTAGGTTTTCCTTCATATAAACTTTTCAAGGGCTTTAGTCACATTCCTCTCCACGACTTGCTAACTAACTCTCACATTTAGCTTTTCGCAAGCGGATCCGCAAAGTTATTCTATGACTTCATATTGTCAATAGGGATAACCCATGCTGAGAGTAGTTGTCGTATCGACATAATATATTTGTACCAAATTGAGTTTCGTGCAACTCTAAATATATCATGCTCTAGGTAATTCTTGAGTATTCCAACTAGGCAAGAACTTCATGTTTGTTGACGTTCTTTTGAACTCTAGCTAGGCCGGAATCCCCCACATGGAATTTATCTCAAGAATTTTGTAGAAAGGTTCTCTCTTTCGATGTAGTAATCTTGTTTATAAGATTTTTTCTCACTTGGATATGACATCAAGATACTTAGTAATTTGTCACTTCACAAGTTTCATACTAGTGTATGCAAACTTTTTGAGTGTCTTATGTTAATTATTTTCCGCATCATAATTAACAGATTTCAAATCTAGCATGCTATAGACCAAGGAATCAAGCGTATGACAGAAGATGCATCATTCTGATTACCCATAGCTTCATCTACTACCATTCTTCTTTTAGACAAATCACCACCTTAAACCACACATGTTTTAAGAGGATCCCATAAGTTATATGTGTAAGTCCTACACTTATAACATGTCATTCCAATTCACTTGTGATTATATATAATCACATTTAATCTCTTATCATTATATGATTATCAAAATTTATTATGTAATTACAATCACATAAAATCAATGTGTAATCATTTTACACAATCAAAATATCTTCAACTTAGCGAATGGACAGCTCACATTGGATGACAATCACACCGTTCAAGTTAGTTACATAAACCAACGTAATTCGTTGTCATCTATATGTGTGTTCTTTCTTGACATTTCACAATGTCCTATACGGTTATATTCAACGCATAGTCATTTTTTACATATGACAAACCGTTTGATTATAGCAATATGAGTTATAACAAATCTTGACGATTATTCATCTTTCTAGAATAACAAGTAGTTTGATTATTCGCAACAATATTCACAATAGAATATTTGCAACATCCAAACTTTCAATACTCGATACAAAATCGAGCGACTTGTTTATTCTCATGTTACAAAAATTAGTTGTACAAAACCGCACCAAACAACTTCAAATAGGCACTACTTTGCCATAATCTTTTGCACCAAATGAAACAAACAATTTTGCGTTGAACATTGTACAAAATATCACATAATTTTGAATTATAACAACCAAAAAATGTTGTACCAAACAACTCAAATGTATGCATCCAATCAACACAAATATCATCACAAAAAAAATATATAAGTTGCTTGGAAAAAATGTTATGCTAAAATACAAATTACTATCATTTGAGTTTTCCGTTTAAGCTAACATTTTTTTTTATTATTTTTTTTTCAAAATCAAGTTTAAGATGTTTCATTGTTACCTAATCATCAGAAAAACACAGAATTGGGTGCAAAACTCATTTGTTACCATGCGAACAACACATTTTTTCCGCGATGTTGCGGTTGTGACAACAAACCTGTCCAAATTGAATTGTTGTGTCAAAATAAAAAGTGTCAAAAGGTTAATCCGTTTAAGCTCAAACTTTACAGAATTGAAGTTTAATGCCTTATTTACGCACTAAAAAAAACTTTGGGTACAAAGCTCCTCCGTTTACTATGAGAACAACACATGTTCTCGCGACAACACAACTGTGACAACAAGTATTTTGGAGTCCAAATAACACCAAAAAATATCACACTCTTCATGAACGAGATTAATCTCAACATTTTGTCATGAAACCATACTAGTTACACAAACCAGTATCATGACGAGATTTCAGCCAACATGCAACTGCCAAATTCTTTTACCAAAAAGATTACAATAATCCAGGTTAAACTCACCCTAAACTATCTATGTCAAATTTCTTTTTTCCTTCATGAAATGCATATTGTGGACCAAATTACACCTATACTCACATTCCACAAGAATGAGTTTTATTCCGATTAGCCATTTACGTGACTTATATTATTTACACAAATCGATATAGTGCCACAATATCAAACCGGTAAAATAAGTGCGAGCTTTGTTGATTTACTGAATAAAACAAATGAATCAAATCTCGTTGGGGCCTCCATTCAATAAATTGATTATACGACTTAATTCACACATAAACTAAAGCATTATCAATCAATTATAAAAACCTACATGTTTTATTCCCAGCATAAACTTCAACAGTCTAGTTCGAACTTGGCCATGTATCTTATTTATTTATCAAATGAAACAAACTCTTAAAAATAGTTGCAAAACCAACATAAGATAATTGTATAATCACAATTCGTTTATATAGCAGGCCCTTTCAAAAATGATATAATGAAAACATAAGTTATATGACTTGTTTAATCACAATTCCTTCCCAGATTTCAGCCGAGAGGACAAAGCAACCAAATAAAATAAATTTTGATTGTTCCACCAGTTTTTTGTTTTTTATTTTTTATTTTATAATCATTCCCACGGTAACTCCTACGCAAGTTACGTACTAGTGCAACAATAAGTTTTCTTGAGCAAAACAATACTCAAATTCTTTCGTCCATTAAATATACTAGAAGGGTACCCGCGCAATGCGGCGGCGAGTACCCGATAACTATTTTTGTGACGAGCAAATGTATTTCAGTAGATCTATGATTGTGGTGGTGGAGAAAGCGTCGGAGGCGGTTGTGGCAGTTGATGTGATGATGCGTGTTTTTTTTACAGATAATGAGAGAGAGGGGATGATTTTGGTAGTGTTTGGAGTGAGAATGAAAAATGAGATTTTTTTTGTGTATTTGTGGGTACTTAGAGCATGGAGTGTCATGGCACACAAATCCTCTTCATTTGGGCCTCACTTAAGCCACATCACTTCCACATCACTCGAACACACTCACTTAAAAATACTCTCAATCATAACTAACTCAAACCTCTTAATTTGGGCCCCACCCACCCTCATTTTATTTCTTTTTCATATTTTCCAAACACAATAAATTCATTTCATTCATTTAAAATAAAAATACAACATACAATAGTAAAAATAAAAAAACATATGAAATTTAAAATACATTGCGAAATAAAAAAAACATACGAAATTTAAACTAATCTTGTTGTTGCTGATGTAGTTGCCAAACATGCTCAATGATATTTCGTTGAATTCTTGCGTATGTTGCTTTATCACGGAGTTCTTTGGCATTCTTCCGTTGTAAATCGCATCGCTCAACCCATGTCCATTGTATATTTGCTCGCGGACAAACATAAATATCGTTCATTTCGGATATCGCGAACTTTTGATCTTTCAAAATCATGTTATGCAATATGATGCACATGTACATGACTCTTCGTAGCTTGTTGATAGTCCAAGCACGCGCCAGTTGGCTTATAATATGCCAACGTCCTTGGAGGACCCCGAAAGCTCTTTCAACGTCTTTGCGAGCACTTTCTTGTTTTTGTTTAAACAAGGCATTTTTCTCCGAATATGCAGTCGAGAATGATTTGACAAAAGATGACCAAGCTGGGTAAATCCCGTTAGGTAGGTAATACCCGTTTTCAAATGTTGCACCGTTTACTTGAAACGGAACCTTGGGGGCGATGTCATCAAGAAGGTCGTCGAATAACGGTGAATTATTCAAAACAGTTATATCATTATTCGCACCCGCTACCCCAAAAAATGCATGCCAAATCCATAAATCGTATGACGCAACGGCTTCAAGCATAATAGTTGGATATTTTTTATCACCTCTATGAAATTGCCCTTGCCACTCAATGGGATAGTTTTTCCATTTCCAGTGCATACAATCAATGCTTCCAAGCATTCCGGGAAACCCATGGACCGTGTTATGTGCGTTATATAAATTTTGAATGTCACTCAAATTAGGCTTTCTTAAAAAAAATGGCATAAACAATTCAATTACACACATAGTAAAAAAAATCTAAACAATCACGTGCCGTGTGTGACCCCATTTACAAATATTCATCAAATGCATCAGGTGCGGTGCCGTAGGCCAATTGGCGTATGGCGGATGTGCATTTCATAATAACACTCATACTCATTGCACCCGTAGCATCGGGTCGGATTCTAAAGAAATTAAAATGCGGTGGAAGAGGATCAACAGTTTGAATATGATTTTCAATACCTTGTACTATTTCTAAGAATAGTTTACGGCTCATACGAAATCGACGCCTAAAATAGTACTTCGGATATTTCGGATAATCACCAAAATAGTCGGACATCAGCCGTTCTTCAGCAACGTCACGGTCACGGTGGATGTAATTACGGGTGCGTGAACTTTCAGCTTCGTGTTCTGGCAACGATTGCCCATAACCTGCATCTCGATATCTTGTAAATCATCAATATCGGAATCCGAATTTGAATCACTCATGTTTTTATTGCTTAAGATGTAAAGATTTGAAAGAAAAGTGTGTGAATGATTTGAAAGAAAAGAGTGTGAATGATTTTATAAAAATGGGGTATTATTTATAAGATGGTAAAGTTTTAATTTAAAAAATAAAAACGTTTTTTTTTTAAAAGTGAACCGTTGTAAAACGGTTAGATTCCTTTTCCTTTTGTCTTCTTGCTCGTCGTTGGAACGGCGAAAACGAAACCGGCGAGGCTTCATGGTGTGGTGGCGAGGCGTGGCTAAGGATGGCGAGCCATCCACGTAGGAGTGGCGAGGCACACAAGCCATGATACTCCATGCTCTTATATACCGTAGGTTAGAGTATAAATTAAAAGTATGATGAAGTTTTGTAGCGTATTAATCATTTTTATTGCAGGCTTTAAAAGTTTGGTCATAAAGTCTGAATTTTTTCAGAGCCATAAAGTTTGGTCATAAAGCCTTTGTATTACTATTGGCTAAATGGATTATTATTTCTTAATAAGGAAATGTTTTTGATCTTACAATTTTAATACTACCTCTTTTAGCAAGTCTCAAATCTATTATAAAGTAGTATAGATTACTTATCAAATATGGTTCACACAATTCTTTCGAGACTAATACATATAAGCTCATGAAACTGAGTGTACAAGTATATTTAGTTGCCCATACTATCATCCATAAATCAGACAATGCAATAAAAAAATTGTGTATCAACCAATGCAAGATAGCAAAATTCTATCCGGAATCTTAAAGTATCCTGATTCAAATTACTGAAAATTATATGTATACTCGACTACCCATAAATTCATTAGAGGGGAGGGAGTGGTCACCAAATTGGTGAAACTACCCAAATTGCCACATCACCTTTATCTAATAAAAACCCTCCAACTCAAAACTATCCAATTCTACCCAAAACTAACCAATTTGGAAAGAGTGGTACCCAAAACTACCCAATTTCTTTTTTTATTCTCACCTTCAAAAAAAAAAAAAAAAAAAAAAAAAAAGCTTAAGCCTTGGCTTGGACCATGCAACACAAATCGGGTACCCAACCCAATCTCATACCCGATTTCAGCTAACCGAAAGAAAAGGGACGGTGTTACCGATCTACCCGATCGGCACCGAGCCGTTACCCGATCCCACTCCCTCCTCTCTTAGACACGTAAAAGATTAGATTAAGAACATATCAACTCAAATTGGAGGGTCCAGTTTCTTTATTTATCTTTCATGTATACTTGTGAAAACTTTAAAGATTTTATGTATTTTTTTTTTTATTTTTTTTTTCAAAATACCAAAACGTTCCAAACTTAATATCTCATGCGTTTTATTAAGTGTTATCACCATCAATACAATTTTAGGTTCAATTAAATTAGTTTTACTAATGAGTTTTCCTTTAACGAACCATAATTTTTTTCTTATTTTTTTTTTTCAAATAAGTTTTCCTTTAACATTCTCATGACTAGGGGTGTCCAAAAAAACTGAGGAACCAAAAGAACCGAGGAACCGTACCGGATATTAGAACCATGGTACGGTTCTTGGTTCCTAAAATTCTAAAATTTCGGTTCTCGGGACGGTTCGGGTCGGAACCGTCCGGTTCCGGTACTTTCCCGAAAGAACCGACTTTATGAAAATATGTAATTTTATAGCGTTTGTTTGGGATATTGTGTACATGCAAGTATGCGTCCTTTTAAGAAAATAGAAAAAACCCTACCTAAACCTTAAAACCCATAAACCTTAACATTTAATTCATTGATTGCATTCAAAGATTCAAACATCATTCATCATTATGAAAGTAAGTTTTTTCTAAACTGGAATATCGAGTATGCGCATAGCCGCATATCGAACAATTATGTGTTGCTCAGTATCAACTAACAAGAAGTTGTAATTAACTATTGGTATTTGTTGTTCATTATACTTAATGATAAAAGTCGAGAAACAATTAACGATTATGGCGTCACTGCATGATATATTGTCACACCCTCGCCGGAGGCGGAAACACGAGGTGTAACGGAAGGGAACATAAGCACAAGATAATAGAACATACCAACGTTAATATTTAAAAGAAAGAGTACACCATTACAATACCAGTTTAGCCGTCATCGGCAAATATATTACAAAGTTTAGATTCCAAAATATTTCGTTCTATTACATAACGATTTGTAGTGACAAGTGAAAACTTCATTATGCAAGACCTGGTAGAAAAGCTTACTAATGATCACCTGAAATGCATGAGAGAAAAACGGGTCAACTATTAAAAATAGTTGGTGAGTAAACATGTTTAGTAAAATAAGAAAACTCGTATGAAAGAGTCCAAGGTTTCGGTCATCGGAAATAGTCCACAAAGCAAAGGAATTGTATATCCACTCAGTTCCAAGTTCCGCCCATACAAAACTTGCAACCTGTGTGTACACAACCCATTGCACAAAATATAGCGCGTCAAGTAGTCAAGTATAAGTGGTCATAATAGTTCACAATATAGTACCACGTATATAATAATTCAGGGATGCTCCTGATGAAACCAAATTATGCTGGGTGCCACTACCCAAAGTTATGTTGGGTGCCTCTTTCCAAAGATATATTGGGTGCCTCTTCCCAAAGATATACTGGGTGCCTCTTCCCAAAGATATACTCCGAACATAAGAGACTTTATAGTGATGCTCCGAACATAGGAGACTTTATAGTGATGCTCCGAACATGGGAGACTTTGGGACAAGGTCATAACACGTCCGGTTCAATAAGTTCCAACAAGCCATAATTTCGTAATTAAGTTCAAGGATTTGATTCAAGTTCACAAGTTCTAGTCAAACTAGTTAATAAAAGTAGTGATCAATTTAGCTCAAGAATGGTTCATGCATTTCGCCCCAAAATATAGTAAAACGGTAAAAAGGGGATGTGATTACTCACTTGATGAATAGATGCGATGACAAAAGTGGTTACACCGAAATGTAGCGTGAATCTCGAAACTGACCTATTATGAATGATATGATATGCAATAAGTCATGATGTAATGTTATGCACGCAATTCGGATGATATTTATACCACTTATGTATTTTTGAAAACAATACTTCATACGAGTTTTCTTATTTTACTAAACATGTTTACTCACCAACTATTTTCATAGTTGACCCGTTTTTCTCTCATGCATTTCAGGTGATCATTAGTAAGCTTTTCTACCAGGTCTTGCATAATGAAGTTTTCACTTGTCACTACAAATCGTTATGTAATAGAACGAAATATTTTGGAATCTAAACTTTGTAATATATTTGCCGATGACGGCTAAACTGGTATTGTAATGGTGTACTCATTCTTTTAAATATTAACGTTGGTATGTTCTATTATCTTGTGCTTATGTTCCCTTCCGTTACACCTCGTGTTTCCGCCTCCGGCGAGGGTGTGACAGATTGGTATCAGAGCAATCTGTCACATCCCCAAAATATCGCAGCGGAACGATAGTGTCATTGGGGTATGACGTCATAGCACAAAGTATGGATAAAGAAAACGACCTCTATAATGAGACGTTTTAAAGAGTTTACCATTCGATTAAATAAGTTAAAGTTTACAACACATGAGATCCCAATGTTTGATAATACATAAAGGTTTACAAAACATGTCAAATGGTAATAGATAAAAACACTAGACTCCAATGTATGCCATGAGACCCAAAAGCTCCATGAAATGCTATCGCCTTACAACCTGAGATAAACATGCTAAAAAGTGTCAACACAAAGGTTGGTGAGTTCATAAGTTTGTTGAAAATGATTTGAAAAAGTCTATAAAGAATGTTGATGCAGCAAAGGCATTGTAAATCCACTCAGTTCCAAGTTCCGCCCATACAAAACTTGCAACCTGTGTGTTCACAACCCATTGCCAAAATATGGAATTGTCAATCTTGTTTGTAAGTAGGACATAGGTGCATACGATATATACATGTACTTAATGCAAAGAATCACAGCCAACTGAACCTCTTGACAAGTCTAAATTGTTTGTTGAGTTTCATTGAATAACAAATTATATTCACCCCAGGTCACGTCATCAAGGACCCAAGGGTGGGGGCGTCAGCCCGATAGTACTATCAATACCTCTCTGCCGGCTCCCGCAGGAGTTAACCAGTTGCTAAAGTATGTATGTTGATGCATAATTGAAAACAAGTTTAGCACATTAAGGCACATATCGCACTAAACCACACATAATGTCCAAAGAGTATAAGAAGTATAGTGTAACACAATTGTATAAATGGTTTGAGTATTCGCAAGAGTAAAACAAGTATTTAAGCATGTATCTCCCCCAAAGAGTTTGTAAGAATTTAAACGAGTAAAAGCGGGGTATGAACTCACCTGGTATGATTGATATGCTAACAAAATGAAGTGCACTAAAATGAGGCTCGGAAACTATCCGCGACCTAAAATGAATGTTATGACTTGAGTTATGATATGTTGTCGTGAATGCGTGATACAATGTCGTGCATGCAAATCCATATGATATCCATACCACTTGTACGTTTTGGAAATAATGTTTATCGTCAAAATATATGTTTAGGACATCTCGTCGTATATATAAAAAATACTCTACATGTAGTTATGTTGAAACAACCTCCTATGATAGTCGCAAAATGGTGCACACCGAGTGTTAGGAAACGAACTCAACAGTTTTGAAAAGCTTGTGTTATTATCTCAAAGTTTTAGCATTTAAGTTTACATCCTAGAGGTCTCGATCACAAAGAAAAATATAGGTTAAGTATGGTACTTTAGTCCAAAAATATAGTTTAAGGGTGGTTTTCGGCAAAGTTTGAGTGACTATATGTTATTCGTTACAGCTCCGCTCAACAAACGGTTTAACATTTTGGAAAATATGCTAGGCGAACTTACTTTTACTAGAAGACATCACGTTATAAAAAGTTCTACATCATTGTTAAAAACGTCCGCCAACATGGTCCTTTAGTTGCCGTAGTATGTTTTTAATAAAGAATATATTAATTTTGCTAATAGAATAAAGTTACGGCAACTTGGTTTATCGCGTGTAATTTAATCGTTACAAGTCCGTTTTCTTCGTTTTATATGTCCTTAGATTCGTGTCAAAGTATACTAATATATTTTTGATAAGTCGACACAATTTATAAAGCTTAAGACTCATTTTTGACTCGTAAAGAGTGACATTTTCATGCTGAAATTTCTGAAATTAATAGTTTTCATCGTCAAAATTGAAAAATTCATAACTTCTTCGTTATAGCTCCGTTTTAATCCGTTCAAGCGGCCACGTTTTCGTTTTAAAGTTTATTTTCTAAATATCTAGCCCAAAAATATTTACCTAGTGTCGGATTTTCCCAGAATTTAAAATATGGACAGACCCTATTTAAAACGTGTCGAAATGAGTTTTTCTCGCGCCAAACCTATTCTAACCCATTCAAAACAACTCCGAAGCTATTCTAATCCTACCATACACCTTCTTAGGGTGTGATGGTTTCCTAGACATCACCAAAACTAATATATAACAAGGAATAACTTATAGGATGGATTATATATATTTAACACTTAAAAAACCTTAAAAAGTGGTATAAACATCACATAACTTGCATGTTTCTCAAATAAAATGATATGACCAAAATAATGAATATGAAATATTATGATGATAATGAATGCTTACTAGTGATATGATGAGGTTTAAGGACAAAAGGGTTTTTCCTAATCACTTGAGGTTTGTATTGCAAAACCTATGCAACAAATGATACTAGAGTGTAATAAACCTTGTCTTGAAAAATATTTTGGTGATCCTCTTGCTTGATCTATGGTGGCTGCCGGTTTTGGAAGAGAGAAGAGAAAGAGATTTTTGATTTTTTTGCTTTGCAATAATGAAGAAAAAAAATAATTTTGGTTATTACTAGTAATACAATACTTTAAGTTAGGATATTTTGGCAAGTTGAATGAGTCATTGTGTTTGGTCGACATCATCAAAAGAAAAAGAAGACCAAGTAGTATTTAGTGATAATTAAATGTGTAAGTATAATAAAATGTAAGTTACTTGAAGACTTGAGGTAAATTGTGTACCCATTTGAATATTTAAGGTAGCGTTAGATAAAAATAAATTTTCACGGGTCAAGATAAAATATATTGAGGTCATAAAAATACATTTCTTGAAAAATTTGAGTGAATAAATATTTATCGGGTTTAATTTAAGAAAACCGTCGTAATTTATATAAACATAACAATTTATATACAAAATAAATTTAAAACATTGGGTAAACTAATAATGATATTTTTATAAACTTATTATGAGTATAAAAATATATTGTGATAAATTTTGGAAGTATCGGATCAATTGTTCAAAATAATTTATTACGCGATAACGTTTATTTAATATGAAATTATGCGTTTAATGTGAAATGCAAAACCCATGCATGACTAGTATGATGAATGTAGAGTTTGAGAAATGACCAAAAATTGAGAATTGTGACATTCTTCCCATGTCAGAGGAATCACGTCCTCGTGATTCAATCGATGATACATAAAGTTCTACCCTAAGGTTTCGCGAAATCAAGTGTATGGTCAAAGTGTTTATGCCAAAACTTATGCGTCTAGGGAAAATGTACCAGTTACGCATTGCGGGCTGCCTCGGTCCCTATATAGAATGCTCGATCTCGGGGTGGACTGATATTGAGTACAGGGTTTGGGTTGTTTCCTTCAATTGCTAAAGTTAGGTGTTGGTTACCTTGTGGTTGCCTCTGCGTTCCATTCAACTTAGGACAATTATTCCGGAAGTGGTTCGGGTTGTTACATTCAAAGCAAGTCCTTTGGTTATTCCTCATGTTGCCCACGTTAGCCGGTGCTACCTGTGTTTTACACTGCTCCTTAAAATGGCCGTATCGATTGCAATTTGTACACAAGCGGCAAGGCTTGGTCTTCGGATGATGATAAGCACATTTAGCACACTTGGGATGTGTACCCGCATACTCTCTTTGTTCAGTACCAGTTGCCACAAAAACTCTTGCCCTTTTGTTGTCTGCTACCACGTCCATTTGCTTATTCGACCCACTCGCTTCCTTCCTCTTGTCACCGCTCTTCAAAGCACCATTTCTAACCATCTCGTCTGTCAGGGTTCCTGCCCTCAGTATTGCACTTTGTATTGTAGACGGCTCAGTCGTTTTCACAGTTCCACGGATTTCAGGCACAAGACCATATATGTACCTCGCGATTCTCTTGGATTCAGGGGTAACCATATGAGGAACTAGTCTGGCTAATTCATGGAATCGATCTGTGTAGGCTGCGTGACCAGCTCCTATCATAGAGTGATGATAAAGTTCATGCAACAAAGGCAAAGTTTTTGGTCATATATTAAATAAACGTTATTGCGTAATTTATTTATTTTGAACAATTGATCCATTACTTCCGAAAATTATTTCAATATATTTTTATACTCATATTAAGTTTATAAAAATAATACTATGAGTTTACCCAGTGTTTTAAATTTATTTTGTATATAAATGGTTATATTTATATAATTACGACGATTTTATTAAATACTACACGATTATTATTATATCACTCAAATTTTGCAAGAAATGTATTTTTATAATTTTTATGACTTCAATATGTTTTATTTTGATCCGTTAAAATTTATTTTTACCTAACGCTACTTTAAATGATTAAATATATACACATTACTAACTACGCTTATACAACTATACATTATCCTACACTTATACATTTAAATTATTCACAAATACAAACTCTTCTATTTCTTTTATTTTGGTCGACACCCATGAGGTGACTCACACCATTCTACAAAATATCTTAGTTATGCAAGTATTATATAACTCTTATCCATTTCACTTAATCATTTGTAAAACCAAAGATCAAATATTTCCTTCTCTTTTCTCTCTAAAAATTCGGCAGCCAAGGACCAAAAGGGAGGATCATCTCAAGTTTTCAAGACAAGTTTAATTAAACTCTAGTATCATTTGTTGCATAGGTTTTGTAATACAAACCTCAAGTGATTAGGAAAACCCTTTTGTCCTTAAACCTCATCATATCACTAGTAAGCATTCATATTCATATTTTTATTTCATATTCATTATTATGGTCATATCATTTTATTTGAGAAACATGCAAATTATGTGATATTTATACCATTTTTAAGGTTTTTAAGGTTTTTAAGTGTTAAATATATATAATCCATCCTATAATTACTCCTTGTTATATATTAGTTTTGGTAATGTCTAGGAACCCATGAGACCCTAAGAAGGTGTATGGTAGGATTAGAATAGCTTCGGAGTTGTGTTAAATGGGTTAGAATAGGTTTGGCGCGAGAAAAACTCATTTCGACACGTTTTGAAAAGGGTCTGTCCTTATTTTGAAATTCTGGAAAATCCGACAGTAGGTAAAAATATTTGGCCTAGATATTTAGAAAATATACTTTAAAACGAAACCGTGGCCGCTTGAACGGATTAAAACGGAGTTATAACGAAGAAGTTACGAATTTTTCAAGTTGGCGACAAAAAATATAAATTTCTGGAAATTTCAGCAAACAATATTTGTTTTGTACGAGTCAAAAATGAAGCTTGGACGTTGTAAATTATGTCGACTTGTTAAAAAAATGTTAGTATACTTTGATACGAAGTTAAGGATCTTTAAAACGTAGAAAATGGATTTGTAACGACTAAATTATACACTTTTACAAAAGTTGCCGTAACTTTTATTATATAAGAAAAACTAACTTGATTTCTAATAGACAAGTTTTGCGGCAAAAACTAGTACCAAGTTAAAGGTTGTTTTTAACATTGATTTAGAACTTTTCATAAAGTGGAATCTTCTAGTAAAAGTGAAATCGCCAAGTATACTTTCCAAAATGTCCTATCGTTTGATTAGCGGAGTTGTAATGAATTAATTACGTTCGCTTAAACTTTGCCGAAAAACCATCCTTAAACTATATTTTGGACTAAAAGTACCATACTTAACCACTATTTTTCTTTATGTTCGAGACCTCTAGGATGAAAACTCATGTACTAAAACTTTGAGATTATCATATAAGCTTCCCAAAACCGTTGAGTTTGTTTCCTAACGCTCGACGTGCACCATTTTACGACTAGCTTTTAGAGGCCGTTTTTGTCACTTTCATGGAAATATCAATGACATTATTTTACGACGAAAAGTTATAATTTCACAATAAATCACTAAATGATTATCGTCGGATATCATTTCTACATAAATACATGTGAAGTAATTTAAAAATGGTCAAGTCGTTATAAGATTATATTTTCGACGAAAAGTATTATTTTCAAAAATTCATAAGTGGTATAAATATCATCCGAATTGCGTGCATAACATTACATCATGACTTATTGCATAACATATCATTCATAATAGGTCAGTTTCGAGATTCACGCTACATTTCGGTGTAACCACTTTTGTCATCGCATCTATTCATCAAGTGAGTAATCACATCCCCTTTTTACCGTTTTACTATATTTTGGGGCGAAATGCATGAACCATTCTTGAGCTAAATTGTTTACTACTTTTATTAACTAGTTTGACTAGAACTTGTGAACTTGAATCAAATCCTTGAACTTAATTATGAAATTATGCCTTACTTGAACTTATTGAACCATACATGTTATGACCTTGACCTAAAGTCTCCTATGTTCGGAGCATCACTATAAAGTCTCCTATGTTCGGAGCATCACTATAAAGACTCCTATGTTCGGAGTATATCTTTGGGAAGAGACACCCAGTATATCTTTGGGAAGAGGCACCCAGTATATCTTTGGGAAGAGGCACCCAGTATATCTTTGGGAAGAGGCACCCAACATAACTTTGGGTAGTGGCACCCAGCATAATTTGGTTTCATCAGGAGCATCCCTGAATTATTATATTCGTGGTACTATATTGTGAACTATTATGACCACTTATACTTGACTATTTGATACGCTATATTTTGTGCAATGGGTTGTGAACACGCAGGTTGCAAGTTTTGTATGGGCGGAACCTGGAACTGAGTGGATTTACAATGCCTTTGCTTTGTGGACTATTTCCGATGACCGAAACCTTTGAATATTTCTTACGAGTTTTCTTATTTTACGAAACGTGTATACTCACCAACTATTTACATAGTTGACCCGTTTTTCTCTCATGCATTTCAGGTGATCGTTAGTAAGCTTTTTCTACCAGGTCTTGCATAATGAAGTTTTCACTTGTCACTACAAATCGTTATGTAATAGAACGAAATATTTTGGAATCTAAACTTTGTAATATATTTGCCGATGACGGCTAAACTGGTATTGTAATGGTGTACTCTTTCTTTTAAATATTAACGTTGGTATGTTCTATTATCTTGTGCTTATGTTCCCTTCCGTTACACCGTGTTTCCGCCTCCGGCGAGGGTGTGAGGTCTTTTGAGGGCTACGTTCGATATTGGGTAAGTTTACCCTATCAAATCTAATCACGGGCACGTACTTAGTTGAATGGGGAACCTGTACGCATGGGCATTGATATGATCAATTAGACTGTTCGTACGAGCATAAACTTTTAGAATCCTTGTCGAGGTTCGGACCATAGTATCATTAATCGAATCATGAGGACGTGATTCCGCTGACATGGGAAGAATGTCACAATTCTCAATTTCCGGTCATTTCTCAAACTCAATATTCATCATATTAGTTCATGCATGGTTTTGCATTTCACGTTAAACGTATAACTTTTATTAAATAAACGTTATCGCGTAATTTATTTATTTTGAACAATTGATCCATTACTTCCGAAAATTATTTCAATATATTTTTATACTCATATTAATTTTATAAAAATAATATTATGAGTTTACCCAGTGTTTTAAATTTATTTTGTATATAAATGGTTATATTTATATAATTACGACGATTTTATTAAATACTACACGATTATTATAATATCACTCAAATTTTGCAAGAAATGTATTTTTATAATTTTTATGACTTCAATATGTTTTATTTTGATCCGTTAAAATTTATTTTTACCTAACGCTACTTTAAATGCTTAAATATATACACATTACTAACTACGCTTATACAACTATACATTATCCTACACTTATACATTTAAATTATTCACAAATACAAACTCTTCTATTTCTTTTATTTTGGTCGACACCCATGAGGTGACTCACACCATTCTACAAAATATCTTAGTTATGCAAGTATTATACAACTCTTATCCATTTCACTTAATCATTGGTAAAACCAAAGATCAAATATTTCCTTCTCTTTTCTCTCTAAAAATTCGGCAGCCAAGGACCAAAAGGGAGGATCATCTCAAGTTTTCAAGACAAGTTTAATTAAACTCTAGTATCATTTGTTGCATAGGTTTTGTAATACAAACCTCAAGTGATTAGGAAAACCCTTTTGTCCTTAAACCTCATCATATCACTAGTAAGCATTCATATTCATATTTTTATTTCATATTCATTATTATGGTCATATCATTTTATTTGAGAAACATGCAAATTATGTGATATTTATACCATTTTTAAGGTTTTTAAGGTTTTTAAGTGTTAAATATATATAATCCATCCTATAATTACTCCTTGTTATATATTAGTTTTGGTGATGTCTAGGAACCCATGACACCCTAAGAAGGTGTATGGTAGGATTAGAATAGCTTCGGAGTTGTTTTGAATGGGTTAGAATAGGTTTGGCGCGAGAAAAACTCATTTCGACACGTTTTGAAAAGGGTCTGTCCTTATTTTGAAATTCTGGAAAATCCGACAGTAGGTAAAAATATTTGGCCTAGATATTTAGAAAATATATTTTAAAACGAAAACGTGGCCGCTTGAACGGATTAAAACGGAGCTATAACGAAAAAGATATGAATTTTTAAAGTTTGGCGATGAAAACTATTAGTTTCAGAAATTTTAGCATGAAAATGTCACTTTTTACGAGTCAAAAATGAGTCTTAAGCTTTATAAATTGTGTCGACTTATCAAAAATATATTAGTATACTTTGACACGAATCTAAGGACATATAAAACGTAGAAAACGGACTTGTAACGAGTAAATTACACGCGATAAACCAAGTTGCCGTAACTTTATTCTATTAGCAACATTAATATATTTTCTATTAAACATATACTACGGCAACTAGGGGCCATGTTGAGGGTCGTTTTTAACATTGATAGGATACTCTTTATAAAAATATGTCTTCTAGTAAAATCAAGTTCGCCAACCATATTTTCAAAAATATCCAACCGTTCGTCAAGCGGAGTTGTAATGAATAAAATATAGTCGCTCAAAGTTTACCGAAAACCACTCTTAAACACACAAGTACCATACTTAACCTATATTTTTCTCTAAGATCGAGACCTCTAGGATGAAAAATTAAATGCTAAAACTTTGAGATAATGATACAAGCTTCCCAAAACCGTTGAGTTTGTTTCCTAACGCTCGACGTGCGCCAATTTACGACTAGCTTTTAGAGGCCGTTTTTGTCACTTTCATGGAAATTTCAATGACATTATTTTACGACGAAAAGTAATAATTTCACAATAAATCACTAAATGACTATCGTAGGATATTGTTTCGACGTAAATACTTGTAAAGTAATTTAAAAATGGTCAAGACGTTAAAAGATTATATTTTCGACGAGAAGTATTGTTTTCAAAAATACATAAGTGGTATAAATATCATCCGAATTGCGTGCATAACATTACATCATGACTTATTGCATATCATATCATTCATAATAGGTCAGTTTCGAGATTCACGCTACATTTCGGTGTAACCACTTTTGTCATCGCATCTATTCATCAAGTGAGTAATCACATCCCCTTTTTACCGTTTTACTATATTTTGGGGCGAAATGCATGAACCATTCTTGAGCTAAATTGATCACTACTTTTATTAACTAGTTTGACTAGAACTTGTGAACTTGAATCAAATCCTTGAACTTAATTACGAAATTATGGCTTGTTGGAACTTATTGAACCGGACGTGTTATGACCTTGTCCCAAAGTCTCCCATGTTCGGAGCATCACTATAAAGTCTCCTATGTTCGGAGCATCACTATAAAGTCTCTTATGTTCGGAGTATATCTTTGGGAAGAGGCACCCAGTATATCTTTGGGAAGAGGCACCCAATATATCTTTGGGAAGAGGCACCCAACATAACTTTGGGTAGTGGCACCCAGCATAATTTGGTTTCATCAGGAGCATCCCTGAATTATTATATACGTGGTACTATATTGTGAACTATTATGACCACTTATACTTGACTACTTGACGCGCTATATTTTGTGCAATGGGTTGTGTACACACAGGTTGCAAGTTTTATATGGGCGGAACTTGGAACTGAGTGGATATACAATTCCTTTGCTTTGTGGACTATTTCCGATGACCGAAACCTTGGACTCTTTCATACGAGTTTTCTTATTTTACTAAACATGTTTACTCACCAACTATTTTCATAGTTGACCCGTTTTTCTCTCATGCATTTCAGGTGATCATTAGTAAGCTTTTCTACCAGGTCTTGCATAATGAAGTTTTCACTTGTCACTACAAATCGTTATGTAATAGAACGAAATATTTTGGAATCTAAACTTTGTAATATATTTGCCGATGACGGCTAAACTGGTATTGTAATGGTGTACTCTTTCTTTTAAATATTAACGTTGGTATGTTCTATTATCTTGTGCTTATGTTCCCTTCCGTTACACCTCGTGTTTCCGCCTCCGGCGAGGGTGTGACAGATTGGTATCAGAGCAATCTGTCACACCCCCAAAATATCGCAGCGGAACGATAGTGTCATTGGGGTATGACGTCATAGCACAAAGTATGGATAAAGAAAACGACCTCTATAATGAGACGTTTTAAAGAGTTTACCATTCGATTAAATAAGTTAAAGTTTACAACACATGAGATCCCAAAGTTTGATAATACATAAAGGTTTACAAAACATGTCAAATGGTAATAGATAAAAACACTAGACTCCAATGTATGCCATGAGACCCAAAAGCTCCATGAAATGCTATCGCCTTACAACCTGAGATAAACATGCTAAAAAGTGTCAACACAAAGGTTGGTGAGTTCATAAGTTTGTTGAAAATGATTTGAAAAAGTCTATAAAGAATGTTGATGCAACAAAGGCATTGTAAATCCACTCAGTTCCAAGTTCCGCCCATACAAAACTTGCAACCTGTGTGTTCACAACCCATTGCCAAAATATGGAATTGTCAATCTTGTTTGTAAGTAGGACATAGGTGCATACGATATATACATGTACTTAATGCAAAGAATCACAGCCAACTGAACCTCTTGACAAGTCTAAATTGTTTGTTGAGTTTCATTGAATAACAGATTATATTCACCCCAGGTCACGTCATCAAGGACCCAAGGGTGGGGGCATCAGCCCGATAGTACTATCAATACCTCTCTGCCGGCTCCCGCAGGAGTTAACCAGTTGCTAAAGTATATATGTTGATGCATAATTGAAAACAAGTTTAGCACATTAAGGCACATATCGCACTAAACCACACATAATGTCCAAAGAGTATAAGAAGTATAGTGTAACACAATTGTATAAATGGTTTGAGTATTCGCAAGAGTAAAACAAGTATTTAAGCATGTATCTCCCCCAAAGAGTTTGTAAGAATTTAAACGAGTAAAAGCGGGGTATGAACTCACCTGGTATGATTGATATGCTAACAAAATGAAGTGCACTAAAATGAGGCTCGGAAACTATCCGCGACCTAAAATGAATGTCATGACTTGAGTTATGATATGTTGTCGTCAATGCGTGATACAATGTCGTGCATGCAAATCCATATGATATCCATACCACTTGTACGTTTTGGAAATAATGTTTATCGTCAAAATATATGTTTAGGACATCTCGTCGTATATATAAAAATACTCTACATGTAGTTATGTTGAAACAACCTCCTATGATAGTCGCAAAATGGTGCACACCGAGTGTTAGGAAACGAACTCAACAGTTTTGGAAAGCTTGTGTTATTATCTCAAAGTTTAAGTTTCCATCCTAGAGGTCTCGATCACAAAGAAAAATATTGGTTAAGTATTGTACTTTAGTCCAAAAATATAGTTTAAGAGTGGTTTTCGGCAAAGTTTGAGTGACTATATTTTATTCGTTACAACTCCGCTCAACAAACGGTTGGACATTTTGGAAAATATGCTAGGCGAACTTACTTTTACTAGAAGACATCACGTTATAAAAAGTTCTACATCATTGTTAAAAACGTCCACCAACATGGTCCTTTAGTTGTCGTAGTATGTTTTTAATAGAGAATATATTAATTTTGCTAATAGAATAAAGTTACGGCAACTTGGTTTATCGCGTGTAATTTAATCGTTACAAGTCCGTTTTCTACGTTTTATATGACCTTAGATTCGTGTCAAAGTATACTAATATATTTTTGATAAGTCGACACAATTAATAAAGCTTAAGACTCATTTTTGACTCGTAAAGAGTGACATTTTCATGCTGAAATTTCTGAAATTAATAGTTTTCATCGTCAAAATTGAAAAATTCATAACTTCTTCGTTATAGCTCCGTTTTAATCCGTTCAAGCGGCCACGTTTTCGTTTTAAAGTGTATTTTCTAAATATCTAGCCCAAAAATATTTACCTACTGTCAGATTTTCCCAGAATTTAAAATATGGACAGACCCTATTTAAAACGTGTCGAAATGAGTTTTTCTCGCGCCAAACCTATTCTAACCCATTCAAAACAACTCCGAAGCTATTCTAATCCTACCATACACCTTATTAGGGTGTCATGGTTTCCTAGACATCACCAAAACTAATATATAACAAGGAATAATTTATAGGATGGATTATATATATTTAACACTTAAAAAACCTTAAAAAGTGGTATAAACATCACATAACTTGCATGTTTCTCAAATAAAATGATATGACCAAAATAATGAATATGAAATATTATGATGATAATGAATGCTTACTAGTGATATGATGAGGTTTAAGGACAAAAGGGTTTTTCCTAATCACTTGAGGTTTGTATTGCAAAACCTATGCAACAAATGATACTAGAGTGTAATAAACCTTGTCTTGAAAAATATTTTGGTGATCCTCTTGCTTGATCTATGGTGGCTACCGGTTTTGGAAGAGAGAAGAGAAAGAGATTTTTGATTTTTTTGCTTTGCAATAATGAAGAGAAAAAATGATTTTGGTTATTACTAGTAAATTATGAACACCATCCAAAATATTAAAGTGGCAGCTTATAATGATATGATGAGATAAGCACAAGATAATAGAACATACCAACGTTAATATTTAGGCATAGCATTTGCTTACATTTGAATATTCGACCAAAATAAAATGGATAAGAGTTGTATAATACTTGCATAACTAAGATAAGTCTCTGTCACACCCTCGCCGGAGGCGGAAACACGAGGTGTAACGGAAGGGAACATAAGCACAAGATAATAGAACATACCAACGTTAATATTTAAAAGAAAGAGTACACCATTACAATACCAGTTTAGCCGTCATCGGCAAATATATTACAAAGTTTAGATTCCAAAATATTTCGTTCTATTACATAACGATTTGTAGTGACAAGTGAAAACTTCATTATGCAAGACCTGGTAGAAAAAGCTTACTAACGATCACCTGAAATGCATGAGAGAAAAACGGGTCAACTATGTAAATAGTTGGTGAGTATACACGTTTCGTAAAATAAGAAAACTCGTAAGAAATATTCAAAGGTTTCGGTCATCGGAAATAGTCCACAAAGCAAAGGCCTTGTAAATCCACTCAGTTCTAGGTTCCGCCCATACAAAACTTGCAACCTGTGTGTTCACAACCCATTGCACAAAATATAGCGTATCAAGTAGTCAAGTATAAGTGGTCATAATAGTTCACAATATAGTACCACGAATATAATAATTCAGGGATGCTCCTGATGAAACCAAATTATGTTGGGTGCCACTACCCAAAGTTATGTTGGGTGCCTCTTCCCAAAGATATACTGGGTGCCTCTTCCCAAAGATATACTGGGTGCCTCTTCCCAAAGATATACTCCGAACATAGGAGTCTTTATAGTGATGCTCCGAACATAGGAGACTTTATAGTGATGCTCCGAACATAGGAGACTTTAGGTCAAGGTCATAACATGTATGGTTCAATAAGTTCAAGTAAGGCATAATTTCATAATTAAGTTCAAGGATTTGATTCAAGTTCACAAGTTCTAGTCAAACTAGTTAATAAAAGTAGTAAACAATTTAGCTCAAGAATGGTTCATGCATTTCGCCCCAAAATATAGTAAAACGGTAAAAAGGGGATGTGATTACTCACTTGATGAATAGATGCGATGACAAAAGTGGTTACACCGAAATGTAGCGTGAATCTCGAAACTGACCTATTATGAATGATATGATATGCAATAAGTCATGATGTAATGTTATGCACGCAATTCGGATGATATTTATACCACTTATGAATTTTTGAAAATAATACTTTTCGTCGAAAATATAATCTTATAACGACTTGACCATTTTTAAATTACTTCACATGTATTTATGTAGAAATGATATCCGACGATAATCATTTAGTGATTTATTGTGAAATTATAACTTTTCGTCGTAAAATAATGTCATTGATATTTCCATGAAAGTGACAAAAACGGCCTCTAAAAGCTAGTCGTAAAATGGTGCACGTCGAGCGTTAGGAAACAAACTCAACGGTTTTGGGAAGCTTATATGATAATCTCAAAGTTTTAGTACATGAGTTTTCATCCTAGAGGTCTCGAACATAAAGAAAAATAGTGGTTAAGTATGGTACTTTTAGTCCAAAATATAGTTTAAGGATGGTTTTTCGGCAAAGTTTAAGCGAACGTAATTAATTCATTACAACTCCGCTAATCAAACGATAGGACATTTTGGAAAGTATACTTGGCGATTTCACTTTTACTAGAAGACTCCACTTTATGAAAAGTTCTAAATCAATGTTAAAAACAACCTTTAACTTGGTACTAGTTTTTGCCGCAAAACTTGTCTATTAGAAATCAAGTTAGTTTTTCTTATATAATAAAAGTTACGGCAACTTTTGTAAAAGTGTATAATTTAGTCGTTACAAATCCGTTTTCTACGTTTTAAAGATCCTTAACTTCGTATCAAAGTATACTAACATTTTTTTAACAAGTCGACATAATTTACAACGTCCAAGCTTCATTTTTGACTCGTACAAAACAAATATTGTTTGCTGAAATTTCCAGAAATTTATATTTTTCGTCGCCAATTTGAAAAATTCATAACTTCTTCATTATAACTCCGTTTTAATCCGTTCAAGCGGCCACGGTTTCGTTTTAAAGTATATTTTCTAAATATCTAGGCCAAATATTTTTACCTACTGTCGGATTTTCCAGAATTTCAAAATAAGGACAGACCCTTTTCAAAACGTGTCGAAATGAGTTTTTCTCGCGCCAAACCTATTCTAACCCATTCAAAACAACTCCGAAGCTATTCTAATCCTACCATACACCTTCTTAGGGTGTCATGGGTTCCTAGACATTACCAAAACTAATATATAACAAGGAGTAATTATAGGATGGATTATATATATTTAACACTTAAAAACCTTAAAAACCTTAAAAATGGTATAAATATCACATAATTTGCATGTTTCTCAAATAAAATGATATGACCATAATAATGAATATGAAATAAAAATATGAATATGAATGCTTACTAGTGATATGATGAGGTTTAAGGACAAAAGGGTTTTCCTAATCACTTGAGGTTTGTATTACAAAACCTATGCAACAAATGATACTAGAGTTTAATTAAACTTGTCTTGAAAACTTGAGATGATCCTCCCTTTTGGTCCTTGGCTGCCGAATTTTTAGAGAGAAAAGAGAAGGAAATATTTGATCTTTGGTTTTACAAATGATTAAGTGAAATGGATAAGAGTTGAATAATACTTGCATAACTAAGATATTTTGTAGAATGGTGTGAGTCACCTCATGGGTGTCGACCAAAATAAACGGAAGGGAACATAAGCACAAGATAATAGAACATACCAACGTTAATATTTAAAAGAAAGAGTACACCATTACAATACCAGTTTAGCCGTCATCGGCAAATATATTACAAAGTTTAGATTCCAAAATATTTCGTTCTATTACATAACGATTTGTAGTGACAAGTGAAAACTTCATTATGCAAGACCTGGTAGAAAAGCTTACTAATGATCACCTGAAATGCATGAGAGAAAAACGGGTCAACTATGAAAATTGTTGGTGAGTAAACATGTTTAGTAAAATAAGAAAACTCGTATGAAAGAGTCCAAGGTTTCGGTCATCGGAAATAGTCCACAAAGCAAAGGCATTGTAAATCCACTCAGTTCCAAGTTCCGCCCATACAAAACTTGCAACCTGTGTGTTCACAACCCATTGCACAAAATATAGCGTATCAAGTAGTCAAGTATAAGCGGTCATAATAGTTCACAATATAGTACCACGAATATAATAATTCAGGGATGCTCCTGATGAAACCAAATTATGCTGGGTGCCACTACCCAAAGTTATGTTGGGTGCCTCTTCCCAAAGATATACTGGGTGCCTCTTCCCAAAGATATACTGGGTGCCTCTTCCCAAAGATATACTCCGAACATAGGAGACTTTATAGTGATGCTCCGAACATAGGAGACTTTAGGTCAAGGTCATAACATGTACGGTTCAATAAATTCCAACAAGTCATAAATTCGTAATTAAGTTCAAGGATTTGATTCGAGTTCACAAGTTCTAGTCAAAAGAGTTCACAAAAGTAAGAATCAATTTAATTCAAGTATGGTTCATGCATTCAGCCCCAAAATATAGTAAAACGGTAAAAAGGGGATGTGATTACTCACTTGATGAATAGATGCCATGACAAAAGTGGTTACACCGAAATGTAGCGTGAATCTCGAAACTGACCTATTATGAATGATATGATATGCAATAAGTCATGATGTAATGTTATGCACGCAATTCGGATGATATTTATACCACTTATGTATTTTTGAAAACAATACTTCTCGTCGAAAATATAATCTTTTAACGTCTTGACCATTTTTAAATTACTTTACAAGTATTTACGTCGAAACAATATCCTACGATAGTCATTTAGTGATTTATTGTGAAATTATTACTTTTCGTCGTAAAATAATGTCATTGAAATTTCCATGAAAGTGAAACGGCCTCTAAAAGCTAGTCGTAAATTGGCGCACGTCGAGCGTTAGGAAACAAACTCAACGGTTTTGGGAAGCTTGTATCATTATCTCAAAGTTTTAGCATTTAATTTTTCATCCTAGAGGTCTCGATCTTAGAGAAAAATATAGGTTAAGTATGGTACTTGTGTGTTTAAGAGTGGTTTTCGGTAAACTTTGAGCGACTATATTTTATTCATTACAACTCCGCTTGACGAACGGTTGGATATTTTGGAAAATATGGTTGACGAACGTGATTTTACTAGAAGACATCTTTTTATAAAGAGTATCATATCAATGTTAAAAACGACCCTCAACATGGCCCCTAGTTGCCGTAGTATATGTTTAATAGAAAATATATTAATGTTGCTAATAGAATAAAGTTACGGCAACTTGGTTTATCGCGTGTAATTTACTCGTTACAAGTCCGTTTTCTACGTTTTATATGTCCTTAGATTCGTGTCAAAGTATACTAATATATTTTTGATAAGTCGACACAATTTATAAAGCTTAAGACTCATTTTTGACTCGTAAAGAGTGACATTTTCATGCTAAAATTTCTGAAATTAATAGTTTTCATCGCCAAACTTGAAAATTTCATATCTTTTTCGTTATAGCTCCGTTTTAATCCGTTCAAGCGGCCACGTTTTCGTTTTAAAGTATATTTAATAAATATCTAGGCCAAATATTTTTACCTACTGTCGGATTTTCCAGAATTTCAAAATAAGGACAGACCCTTTTCAAAACGTGTCGAAATGAGTTTTTCTCGCGCCAAACCTATTCTAACCCATTCAAAACAACTCCGAAGCTATTCTAATCCTACCATACACCTTCTTAGGGTGTCATGGGTTCCTAGACATCACCAAAACTAATATATAACAAGGAGTAATTATAGGATGGATTATATATATTTAACACTTAAAAACCTTAAAAACCTTAAAAACCTTAAAAATATCACATAATTTGCATGTTTCTCAAATAAAATGATATGACCATAATAATGAATATGAAATAAAAATATGAATATGAATGCTTACTAGTGATATGATGAGGTTTAAGGACAAAAGGGTTTTCCTAATCACTTGAGGTTTGTATTACAAAACCTATGCAACAAATGATACTAGAGTTTAATTAAACTTGTCTTGAAAACTTGAGATGATCCTCCCTTTTGGTCCTTGGCTGCCGAATTTTTAGAGAGAAAAGAGAAGGAAATATTTGATCTTTGGTTTTACCAATGATTAAGTGAAATGGATAAGAGTTGTATAATACTTGCATAACTAAGATATTTTGTAGAATGGTGTGAGTCACCTCATGGGTGTCGACCAAAATAAAAGAAATAGAAGAGTTTGTATTTGTGAATAATTTAAATGTATAAGTGTAGGATAATGTATAGTTGTATAAGCGTAGTTAGTAATGTGTATATATTTAAGCATTTAAAGTAGCGTTAGGTAAAAATAAATTTTAACGGATCAAAATAAAACATATTGAAGTCATAAAAATTATAAAAATACATTTCTTGCAAAATTTGAGTGATATTATAATAATCGTGTAGTATTTAATAAAATCGTCGTAATTATATAAATATAACCATTTATATACAAAATAAATTTAAAACACTGGGTAAACTCATAATATTATTTTTATAAACTTAATATGAGTATAAAAATATATTAAAATAATTTTCGGAAGTAATGGATCAATTGTTCAAAATAAATAAATTACGCGATAACGTTTATTTAATAAAAGTTATACGTTTAATGTGAAATGCAAAACCACGCATGAACTAATATGATGAATATTGAGTTTGAGAAATGACCGGAAATTGAGAATTGTGACATTCTTCCCATGTCAGCGGAATCACGTCCTCGTGATTCGATTAATGATAACTATAGCCCAAACCGCGACAAGGGTTCTAAAAGTTTATGCTCGTGTATGGTCTAAATGAGTATGTCAATGCTCATGCATATGGGTTCCTCGACCAACTAGGTACGTTCTCATGCTGGTATAAATATCACATAATTTGCATGTTTCTCAAATAAAATGATATGACCATAATAATGAATATGAAATAAAAATATGAATATGAATGCTTACTAGTGATATGATGAGGTTTAAGGACAAAAGGGTTTTCCTAATCACTTGAGGTTTGTATTACAAAACCTATGCAACAAATGATACTAGAGTTTAATTAAACTTGTCTTGAAAACTTGAGATGATCCTCCTTTGGTCTTATGGCTGCCGAATCTTTGGAGTGGAAGAGAGAAATATGGTTTTGAGCTTGTATTTCCAAAATGAAGTGAAGTGAAATGGTTTGAGTTAGTAGAATAATACATGTACCTAGAGATATTTTGCAATTCCATTGTGACTCATCCCTCCCTTGTCGACAAGGGAGGATAGTCATACATTGATTGTATTTTTTTTTTTATTATGTATTAGTGTAAGATTTGCGAGGTTAAATGATAACTTGTATACACATTTGAGTATTTAAGGTTTTTAAGTGTTAAATATATATAATCCATCCTATAATTACTCCTTGTTATATATTAGTTTTGGTAATGTCTAGGAACCCATGACACCCTAAGAAGGTGTATGGTAGGATTAGAATAGCTTCGGAGTTGTTTTGAATGGGTTAGAATAGGTTTGGCGCGAGAAAAACTCATTTCGACACGTTTTGAAAAGGGTCTGTCCTTATTTTGAAATTCTGAAAAATCCGACAGTAGGTAAAAATATTTGGCCTAGATATTTAGAAAATATACTTTAAAACGAAACCGTGGCCGCTTGAACGGATTAAAACGGAGTTATAACGAAGAAGTTATGAATTTTTCAAGTTGGCGACGAAAAATATAAATTTCTGGAAATTTCAGCAAACAATATTTGTTTTGTACGAGTCAAAAATGAAGCTTGGACGTTGTAAATTATGTCGACTTGTTAAAAAAATGTTAGTATACTTTGATACGAAGTTAAGGATCTTTAAAACGTAGAAAACGGATTTGTAACGACTAAATTATACACTTTTACAAAAGTTGCCATAACTTTTATTATATAAGAAAAACTAACTTGATTTCTAATAGACAAGTTTTGCGGCAAAAACTAGTACCAAGTTAAAGGTTGTTTTTAACATTGATTTAGAACTTTTCATAAAGTGGAGTCTTCTAGTAAAAGTGAAATCGCCAAGTATACTTTCCAAAATGTCCTATCGTTTGATTAGCGGAGTTGTAATGAATTAATTACGTTCGCTTAAACTTTGCCGAAAAACCATCCTTAAACTATATTTTGGACTAAAAGTACCATACTTAACCACTATTTTTCTTTATGTTCGAGACCTCTAGGATGAAAACTCATGTACTAAAACTTTGAGATTATCATATAAGCTTCCCAAAACCGTTGAGTTTGTTTCCTAACGCTCGACGTGCACCATTTTACGACTAGCTTTTAGAGGCCGTTTTTGTCACTTTCATGGAAATATCAATGACATTATTTTACGACGAAAAGTTATAATTTCACAATAAATCACTAAATGATTATCGTCGGATATCATTTCTACATAAATACATGTGAAGTAATTTAAAAATGGTCAAGTCGTTATAAGATTATATTTTCGACGAAAAGTATTATTTTCAAAAATTCATAAGTGGTATAAATATCATCCGAATTGCGTGCATAACATTACATCATGACTTATTGCATATCATATCATTCATAATAGGTCAGTTTCGAGATTCACGCTACATTTCGGTGTAACCACTTTTGTCATCGCATCTATTCATCAAGTGAGTAATCACATCCCCTTTTTACAGTTTTACTATATTTTGGGGCGAAATGCATGAACCATTCTTGAGCTAAATTGTTTACTACTTTTATTAACTAGTTTGACTAGAACTTGTGAACTTGAATCAAACCCTTGAACTTAATTATGAAATTATGCCTTACTTGAACTTATTGAACCATACATGTTATGACCTTGACCTAAAGTCTCCTATGTTCGGAGCATCACTATAAAGTCTCCTATGTTCAGAGCATCACTATAAAGACTCCTATGTTCGGAGTATATCTTTGGGAAGAGGCATCCAGTATATCTTTGGGAAGAGGCACCCAACATAACTTTTGGTAGTGGCACCCAGCATAATTTGGTTTCATCAGGAGCATCCCTGAATTATTATATTCGTGGTACTATATTGTGAACTATTATGACCACTTATACTTGACTACTTGATACGCTATATTTTGTGCAATGGGTTGTGAACACACAGGTTGCAAGTTTTGTATGGGCGGAACCTGGAACTGAGTGGATTTACAATGCCTTTGCTTTGTGGACTATTTCCGATGACCGAAACCTTTGAATATTTCTTACGAGTTTTCTTATTTTACGAAACGTGTATACTCACCAACTATTTACATAGTTGACCCGTTTTTCTCTCATGCATTTCAGGTGATCGTTAGTAAGCTTTTTCTACCAGGTCTTGCATAATGAAGTTTTCACTTGTCACTACAAATCGTTATGTAATAGAACGAAATATTTTGGAATCTAAACTTTGTAATATATTTGCCGATGACGGCTAAACTGGTATTGTAATGGTGTACTCTTTCTTTTAAATATTAACGTTGGTATATTCTATTATCTTGTGCTTATGTTCCCTTCCGTTACACCTCGTGTTTCCGCCTCCGGCGAGGGTGTGACAGATTGGTATCCACTTGAGGTTTGTATTACAAAACCTATGCAACAAATGATACTAGAGTTTAATTAAACTTGTCTTGAAAACTTGAGATGATCCTCCCTTTTGGTCCTTAAACCTCATCATATCACTAGTAAGCATTCATATTCATATTTTTATTTCATATTCATTATTATGGTCATATCATTTTATTTGAGAAACATGCAAATTATGTGATATTTATACCATTTTTAAGGTTTTTAAGGTTTTTAAGTGTTAAATATATATAATCCATCCTATAATTACTCCTTGTTATATATTAGTTTTGGAAATGTCTAGGAACCCATGACACCCTAAGAAGGTGTATGGTAGGAATAGAATAGCTTCGGAGTTGTTTTGAATGGGTTAGAATAGGTTTGGCGCGAGAAAAACTCATTTCGACACGTTTTGAAAAGGGTCTGTCCTTATTTTGAAATTCTGGAAAATCCGACAGTAGGTAAAAATATTTGGCCTAGATATTTAGAAAATATACTTTAAAACGAAACCGTGGCCGCTTGAACGGATTAAAACGGAGTTATAACGAAGAAGTTATGAATTTTTCAAGTTGGCGACGAAAAATATAAATTTCTGGAAATTTCAGCAAACAATATTTGTTTTGTACGAGTCAAAAATGAAGCTTGGACGTTGTAAATTATGTCGACTTGTTAAAAAAATGTTAGTATACTTTGATACGAAGTTAAGGATCTTTAAAACGTAGAAAACGGATTTGTAACGACTAAATTATACACTTTTACAAAAGTTGCCGTAACTTTTATTATATAAGAAAAACTAACTTGATTTCTAATAGACAAGTTTTGCGGCAAAAACTAGTACCAAGTTAAAGGTTGTTTTTAACATTGATTTAGAACTTTTCATAAAGTGGAGTCTTCTAGTAAAAGTGAAATCGCCAAGTATACTTTCCAAAATGTCCTATCGTTTGATTAGCGGAGTTGTAATGAATTAATTACGTTCGCTTAAGCTTTGCCGAAAAACCATCCTTAAACTATATTTTGGACTAAAAGTACCATACTTAACCACTATTTTTCTTTATGTTCGAGACCTCTAGGATGAAAACTCATGTACTAAAACTTTGAGATTATCATATAAGCTTCCCAAAACCGTTGAGTTTGTTTCCTAACGCTCGACGTGCACCATTTTACGACTAGCTTTTAGAGGCCGTTTTTGTCACTTTCATGGAAATATCAATGACATTATTTTACGACGAAAAGTTATAATTTCACAATAAATCACTAAATGATTATCGTCGGATATCATTTCTACATAAATACATGTGAAGTAATTTAAAAATGGTCAAGTCGTTATAAGATTATATTTTCGACGAAAAGTATTATTTTCAAAAATTCATAAGTGGTATAAATATCATCCGAATTGCGTGCATAACATTACATCATGACTTATTGCATATCATATCATTCATAATAGGTCAGTTTCGAGATTCACGCTACATTTCGGTGTAACCACTTTTGTCATCGCATCTATTCATCAAGTGAGTAATCACATCCCCTTTTTACCGTTTTACTATATTTTGGGGCGAAATGCATGAACCATTCTTGAGCTAAATTGATCACTACTTTTATTAACTTGTTTGACTAGAACTTGTGAACTTGAATCAAATCCTTGAACTTAATTATGAAATTATGCCTTACTTGAACTTATTGAACCATACATGTTATGACCTTGACCTAAAGTCTCCTATGTTCGGAGCATCACTATAAAGTCTCCTATGTTCGGAGCATCACTATAAAGTCTCTTATGTTCGGAGCATCACTATAAAGACTCCTATGTTCGGAGTATATCTTTGGGAAGAGGCACCCAGTATATCTTTGGGAAGAGGCACCCAGTATATCTTTGGGAAGAGGCACCCAACATAACTTTGGGTAGTGGCACCCAGCATAATTTGGTTTCATCAGGAGCATCCCTGAATTATTATATTCGTGGTACTATATTGTGAACTATTATGACCACTTATACTTGACTACTTGATACGCTATATTTTGTGCAATGGGTTGTGAACACACAGGTTGCAAGTTTTGTATGGGCGGAACTTGGAACTGAGTGGATTTACAATGCCTTTGCTTTGTGGACTATTTCCGATGACCGAAACCTTTGAATATTTCTTACGAGTTTTCTTATTTCACGAAACGTGTATACTCACCAACTATTTTCATAGTTGACCCGTTTTTCTCTCATGCATTTAAGGTGATCGTTAGTAAGCTTTTTCTACCAGGTCTTGCATAATGAAGTTTTCACTTGTCACTACAAATCGTTATGTAATAGAACGAAATATTTTGGAATCTAAACTTTGTAATATATTTGCCGATGACGGCTAAACTGGTATTGTAATGGTGTACTCTTTCTTTTAAATATTAACGTTGGTATGTTCTATTATCTTGTGCTTATGTTCCCTTCCGTTACACCTCGTGTTTCCGCCTCTGGCGAGGGTGTGACATATATTGCCATCATGTAAGTCATTGTAAGCTAGTCACCATGATTGATATATAAAATTCTCAACGAGTTTGCAATTATTTTCGTGGATAATGAGTTTGCTATTACCGGATATATGTTTTTTTGTTTGTTTGTAAGTCAAGTTGCGGAATACTATTAAGGCTGTCAACTTCTTTTGAAATTCTACGAACCGAGTACCGTAAATTCACATCTATCCAAACATATTTTTTTTAACACTTTGGTACTCATGGGAATTACCGAAAATTCCAGTACCGGAACCGAGTACCGTACCGGAACCGAGTACCGTACCGGAACCGAGTACCGTACCGGAACCGAACCGAAAAACTTGGGACGGTTCTTGGTTCCACTTTTTCTTTATTTTCGGTTCTCGGTTCTTTCGGTTCGGTTCCGGTTCGGGAAGGTTCTAGTACCATGGACACCCCTACCCATGACTACTTCTAATAGCAACATGAAGATCTGTCTTAAGATTGTTGCATATATTACATGAATTGCTATTAGAGAAGTAAACCATAACATAAAACATAAAAGTGTATAGAAACGATTCCGTAAATCTTTTGATCGTTGAGACTCAAAAACACAAACAAGTAAAATGTTGAGGCCTGTGATGCTCACAGTTTCCTTAAGACAAATTCGTCCTCTCCACGGTGCTTGAGAATCGTGAACGTCTATCTCCCAGGATACAACAACAACGGATAACTCCGTTAGCACAAACGGGTTATCAAGGTGAACCAAAATCGTGCCTTCCCTCTATTACGAATCGGATACACAAGAAATATGAATGGTAACACAAAAGGAGAGGAGTTATGAGTTGTGTATTTTTCGGTGTCTCTAGACAAATGAGAATATCTCTCATATATAGGGAGGGGCATCAAGAAAAAACGGTCACATTAATTAACAAAATTAATATTACAAATGTCTCATGAATTAAAAAATTAACTTACATTAATTTTATTTTTAATTCACATTAGTATTTTAAATGACACAATCAATTGTCATTCATACATTTGACCAAAATTTCCAACACTAACTTTACTTAGGTGGTGTTTGTTTTTCGTTAAGAGGCTCTTAACAGCCTCTTAATCTGAACCGTTCAGACGCGGTCAGACATTTTGGTCGTTCAGACCGTTTGTTTTTTTTTCTCGTTCAGACGCGTTCAGAGGCAGTAAGATCTTAATGGTCTAGACTTGAGAGGGTGTCTGAATGCCTCTTGTTGCCTCTTACTGACACAAAAAAAGACAAAAAAAAAAAAAATTAGTACGAGCAAGCAAATGTGCGGTTCAAACATGAGTTTTTTTTTTCCCGTTCAGATGCGGTCAGATTCAGACATTTACGCCTCAGATTCAGATTCAGATGTGCAGTTCAGATTCAGATTCAGAGCCTCTTAAAAAACAAACACCACCTTACTTTTTTCCGAATTGATCGTATTTCATAGTCCACTTTTTCCGATAAAAAAAAAACAACGGACGCAACGTCACAAACTATTTAAAAAACAAACTTAAGAGCAGGAGGTACGGTGGTGCCAAGCTTGGTGCCAACGGGTTTGGCGCGACGCCAAGCTTGGCGCACCGTTACCACGCTCGCGCCAAACCCTCTCGCGCCAAACATAACAGCCAACGTTTTTTTTTTTTCTTTTTTTTTTTTTTTTTTTTTTTTTTGAAAAAGTAGCCGTTGCATTCAAATACATAGCCGTTGCAAACGGCTAGTTTTGTGTTTTTTTGATATTTTGACCTCTTTTTTACCACTTTTACCCACTTTCAAATCCTATATAAACCTTATCACTTATACCACTTCACACACACTTCAAATACATCTCAACTTCAATATTTTTTCAAGAAAATGAATCCCAACAACACCCCTTGGATCAATCGAATGCTTAACGATCCATCGAACCAAATGATCGGTCCGTCTTCGAATCCGAATCCGAATCCGAACACCCAACAACAATACTATCCTTCGTTTTCTCAACAAAACTCATGCGTTAATCCCGAAGAATACGCTATGTTTTCTCAATGGAAAATGCAACAACAACAACAACAAAACGAATCACAACCAAGATCGTCCCACCAATCGTTCCACCTTGTTGACGAATCCGAATCCGAAGAGGAAGCGGTCATCCCGACCCCCACGTCCAAAAAAACAAAAATGAAGGAACCGGCGAAGGCAAAGAAAACGAAAAAAAAGCAACCAACAACCGAAGAGGAAGCCGAGGTCCAGCAACGATCGCGTAACGCATGGACCGACCAAGAAGAACTACTTTTGGCGCAAACTTACATTGAAGTATCCGAGGATCCAAAAGTCGGTGCGGATCAAGGTAATGAAACGTTTTGGTATAAAGTTTTGGAAGCTTACAACAAGGAAGCAAAAAAACAAAAGTTTGTAACTCGTACCAAGAACATGCTTACCGGAAAGTGGACTCCGATGAATCGTTGTGTCGGGAAGTTTAATTCGATTGTGAATGAAACGGCTGTTATGAGTGGGGAGAACGATATGGATTTCATGGAACGTTGCCACACTTTGTACAAACGATATCATGGCGATTTTAAACATTCGTCGGCTTGGAAGTTTTTGAAGGACAAGCATAAGTGGAAAAATCCGGACTCAACAAATGCAAGACGTAATCGTCTTCGGGTTACGGAAGAGGATCCCGAGCATTTTGGACCCGACGCATTGCCAAGGCCGGACGGGGTGTACCGGATCGCAAAGAGCCAACGTTCGTCTAACTCGACCGCAAGTTCCGGTTCAAACCCGGAAATGTTTTCACAAATGATGGAAAAACAATACGAGTTGGAGCGAAAAATGAAGCAAGATGTTCTTGAGCGGGAGTCTCGAGCGAGGGTCGATTTAATCGAAACTTAAAGGATAGCCGAAGATATGCGGGTGCTATCTATGGACACAAGCACGCTCGATCCGATGAACGCGGCAATCCTGAGGGCCCAACAAGCACGGATCCGGGCAAAATATTCACAAGAATAATTATGTTATGTTTTTTTAAGTTTATTGTTTTTTTTATTTCTTGTAATGTTTTTTTTTATGAATAAAGTAATTTTAGGATATATTGTTTTTGAATTTTATAAAAAAATAAAAAATAAAAAAATTGAGTTTGGCACCAGAACAACGGATACCCCAGAAATGTGGTGCCAAACACTTTCTGATGCCAAACTCAAAAACTGCTGACGTGGCAGTTTGGCACGAGCTTGGCACCACACTTTGGCACCACTGTACCCAGTGCTCTAAGGGGACTAAATGCAAGTTACAGTTGTGGGACCCACAGAAAACACGTACAATCACTGGCGTATCATAACAAAGTCGGTTTTCTGCATTACACAATCACAGTTTGTTACATTCCAAAATTACTATCTTACCCCTCTTAAATATTCGCCATATCTCATACTTTCCCGCCTTCATTGACCCACATTCGTCATTCCATATTATAATTGCGAAAACAATTAACACAAAAATCAAAAGCAAGCTAAAGGGACTTTCGAAGCAAGTTACATACCGAGGCCAACAGCAACACACGTACATAAATATTCATTTTTTCTTTTTGAACAAAATTATTACATAATCGGTTATGCAAAGATAAGGCTAGTCCCAGTCGTGACCTGGGACGACCTGGGTCATCCAGCGTCACGTCAGCTTTCTCTCTCAAGCGACCTGACATGACCCGGATGCCCCAGTCGATGACCCAACTCAAGAAATAAAAAAAATAAAAAAAAAAGTAACAAGCATGTTGAATATCGGTCGAAATTCGAACCGATATTCAACTTTTTGGCCACACAACCGATGTCCAGCCCGATCTCCACATCCGACATACTCGATGTCAACATCGGTCATCATACAAAAACTTGGATGCCCAACCGATGTTCACCCATCGATTGGGACCAGCCTAATAAACCCAGACGATTTTCATCTCCCCTTATCTTAGTTTTCATCATATCACAAATAAATGAGCACAAATCTCCTTGGAATCTATCTCATAAATTCGAACACACTAAACCATCTCTTTCCATGCTTTCTTTCTGCTTCGAAAACCATTTCTTTATATCTTTATGCAAATCGAACATATACTGAACCAATGACCTGTTATATATATTCGTCCCATCATCTATTTGAACACATAAGTCTTCAAGATCTTTGAAACAAAGGTCTCATGTAGGTTGTATTTTCGTTTTATGTGTTTTTTCTCAAAGATCAATGATTTATATAAATCATTTTTTTTTAGTAAAGATTTATATAAATCATTTAAAGATTCGTTTATAAACACTTGAAACACAAACCGGATATCTTTTTCTTTTTATAATGCTCAACGGTTACCTGTTTTGTATTTTTATATGCACGCAAGTCAGTCGTTAGGCCGACCAACATCTCATTTCTTTTGCTAGTCGACCGAGTCAGTGGGTGATAATGTAATAGAGGTGACCGAGTCGAGTGGGGGATACCGACCGAGTCGAGTCCCTCGATTACATCCAGCCTTATCCTCTCGAAATCTACTTCCTCTCTCCTAATAAAAGTGATCTCCTTAGTTACCTACATTTAGTAATTTAGAAATAAAAACTCAACATTTAACTTGTTAGGACATACATAATTTTATTTGATGATAATAAATAACCACTCATGCCTTACATATAAATAAATCTATATCAAATGAAAACTTTTTTAAAGTTGTAAAAATGAGAACTAACTAAAATCTTACAAGTGACACTCTCCATAAAACAAAAATAAAAACTTAATTATTAAAACTAAAATTTTAAAGCTCCGATAGTTTTCTTTTTAAAACTGACGAAACGTAAATGATAGACTTTGATTCGACGTGTAATGTGCATCAGATTTTGATATGTGTATCAATTTATTTAGTGGTTGATGTGTATTAGTCGTATTAGTTTGTGTATAAGATATCAGATTTTTGAGGTTTTGATGCATCGGTGTAAAATTTATAATTGTATATCAGTAATCCTAACTTATTTATCAGTTGGTTAAGTCTCTCGCTTGGGCGAATGAGATGCATTTCGTTAGTTGCTAAAATGGTAACTTGTATTTATTGTTATTATTATTATTATTATTATTATTATTATTATTATTATTATTATTATTATTATCACTTTATTAGAAAATAATAGGATTTACAAGAAATTAGTGGGGAGCCGAGATAATAACTGGGCCTCCACTCCTCTAGCTATAGCGAAGCTAATCCTACTAAAAATATGAGCAGCAGCACGCGCTCCAATGTCTTGAGTCACCGAGAATCTTCGGATACGCTTTAGTAAGGTCACCGCATCCTTCTCAAGTTCCCCAAAAGAAGAGAATGAAAAGGGGAGAAACCGATATCCGATATCTGTGCATTTAGCCTCGTACTTGAAACGTTTTCGTTGTGCGGCTTCAATCACAGCACGACCAGGCACAAAATCAACCATACCAGTTTGCGTCAAGGGTGATGACCCTGTCAGATCAACACATACATCAAGCCCACCATCCCACGAGTAAAGTAAAATATCAGCCGGACGTAAGGGTATGTCCCTTTCCCCACTAAGACCAATATCAACCTCCTTACGAGCTGAAACCCCTGACCGAGAACATATGTCAACAAGAACATCACGAACTACGTTATGCCGATGTTTAATAACAATAATACCCGCGCACGATACAGCATGGTCCCCATAAATATCCCCAGTGAAGACCCTAGAACAAGCTGAGCACGACATCTGAACAGAAAACAAGGGAACACCAAGCCGATAACACAACACACATCGGTAAAATGTTTAATTATAAATATTTTCGGATGCTGTTTAGATTAGTTACCATTTTAACAACTTTAAGAAAGTTTTTACATTAACTCTCCCATTGCAAATCTCATTATAAATAACAAAATCAATTCGTTTTAACTACATATTTTTTTTCGTTTTTTTCGTTTTTTTTTTTTTTTTTTTTTTTTTTTTTTTTTTATCAAAACAGATACGAGACCATAAGTGTTGGTTTTTCATGATGAAAACGCTAAACTGTCAGTTTTATGTTAATACATGCGGTCTAACCTAGTTTTTAGTTTGGTTTTTTCTTTAAAATAGACGCATGCACTTATTTACTAAATACATTCTCGTAAAGAGATTCACTCGTTGCCTCTTGTTCGTTTTTTGCTCAACTTTGGTCTATTCACCCTCAGCTCTCTTTATTACACAACATGTTACATGACCAAATTATCATTTTACCATTCTTAAATATTACTGTCGTCTACTATTTCCTACCCTCGCATACCCAAATTCGTAATTTCACAATGACATGCTTTTACTTGGCGTTTGCAAGCAATATTTATACATTTTATAAACACATTTAGTTGGGGTAACGATCCAGTGAGAAGAAAACTTAAAATGAGAAGAATGAGAAATAACTATAATCACATATTTGAGATGCATCGACTTGAATTAGATGCATCTCTATTCATTTAGATACATCACAATTAGTTTCAAAAGTGATTTTGAAGTGAAAACGATGCGAACTAGTACTAGCAACAAATTTGACCCGCAGAGGACGAAAAATACATAGGATTCGTTTAACTTGATGAAATGCATATAATATATGTATATGCATCTAATTTTTTGCTAGAAAATATATTATGATACATCTAAAAGATTAGGGATGCATATAATTCAAATGTATGCATCCCTAATGTGTAGTTATATTTATTTCTCATACTTCTTATTTTAAGAATTATTCTCATTTGATCCTTAGTCTTTAGCAACATAGTTGTATTTTAAAATTCTAAGCAAAAATGCATATATATCCTTCCAAAAGTGAATAATTGCATATATATCATTTGTACAAGTTTTTTATGCACATAGTACAATGATTTTTATGCATGCTTTGGATATATATGCAATTTTGCATTTTCGGGAGGATATATATGCAAAAGCCCCTTAATTCTACTATAAAATTAAATTTATTTGCGGCATGAATTTATGATTAGTAATAACATCGAATAATTAAAACAAACGTTTTGACATATGATCTATAATAATACATATTGTTAATACAAATAAACTATAAAAACGTTTAGACTAAAATACACCGTTGGTCCTTATAGTTGGCACGACGCATCGCGATGGGACAAAACTCGCCCTTTTCATCGTCGGGGGTCCCTATTTCAAGGTTTTCACTCGCTACAAGTCCTTTGACCATTTTGCCGTTAGTCAAGGACATCTCATTTCGTTAGATTTGTCTTTAGTCCAAGGGCACTTTTGCCATTTCCATATTTCAATTAAAAATTTCTTAATTATTGCCACATGTAATGTAACCCTCTTCCCGCCCCAATAAACACATAGTCTGTATTATCATTCGTCCCAGAACTTTCGTTACAAGAATTATCAGAATTCACAAACCCTAATTGCATGTCACAAAACCCCTATTTATCAATCATAAAACCGAAACATTGACTTTACCCTATGGAAAGTAAGAAGACAGTCAGGTTATCCAGTTGATGATACCGTCCTATACGACTCTTAGCAGAAGAAATACGGTACTGTTTTTTTTTTTTTTTTTTTTTTTTTTTTTTTTTTTTTTATTATAGTCATTGGAATTTGTAATTGTGGTATTTATTGTTTCCCAATTAAGTTTTTAGAATGCTTTAAACATATATTGACATGTTTTCAGGTGGTAGATCTAATATGTTTAATATGAGGGTTCATCACAATGGTGTCTTTAAATACTGGCCTGGTAGAATATACGTTGGAGGTATGGAAAGTTTAGTTGATTTGGTTGATGTTGATAGTGTGTCAGTTGAAGAGTTGGATGTTCTTATGTATGAATTGGGTTATGAGCTCGGTTCAAAAAATTACTATTACTTTGTTAAGCCGGGTAGTAATTTAGATGATGTTTTGTATAGCTTAAGTGAGAGTGCTAATTTAGAAATATTGAAAGATCTTGTTGATGACCATAAGATGATAGAGGTTTATGTTGAAAATGGTAAGACAACATTGGACGTTGATCAAATGTCACCAAAGTCAATTAGGACAGTTATTGCTGATGTGGATGCAACAAAGAAAAAGGCAGCTCTTACTATTGTTCCATATTGCTCAAAGAAATTGTTCTTAGAAAACATTGTTAATAAGTATGTGGTAGAGGATATATGTGAGGTTACACATCAACCTTTGGAAGTCAATACTTTGGTACAATCTAGTCAAATGCCAGAAACACAACCCTTGTTTCCAGCTGTAGAGGTCTGTCATACTGAAGATGTTGTAGGTGATGTCAACCAGCATATAGATAAACATGTTGAGCATATCCAAATAGATAGTCCTGAAGAGGTATCTCAAAATGATCAAGAGTTAGGTCATCATGAGCAGGAAAGATGTAATCCTGTGGATCATATCCAAAAAGGTAAATCTGTGCAGGTTAGTGAAATCGATGAAGCTGTAAGTGATGACAATGTGAGTGAGACAGACACTTATATGAGTGGCGATGATGATATTGAGAACAATGGTGATGGAAACACAGTTGTCGATGAGGCTAATACTTTTGAGGAGCCTGTTTTTTATGTTAATCTGTTCAAAGTGACCGAGACTACAGATTTACCATCTATAGGTACCACCAGCCAGCTACCACATGATTTTTTTAAGAAAAATGAGTTGGATATGTTAGATGATAATGATTTTGCAAGTGGTTCTGAGAATGAGGATGACTATGTTATTAGGAGGAACAAATTTAGGGCATACAAGAAACAAAAGTTAAGTGAGGCAGCACAAACAGAGGACGAAATCTTTTTTTTTCTGTGGTCAAAGTTTTGTAACTGCAAAAGAAGTAAAAGATAGGATCTAGCTGCTTTCAATAAAGACTAGGAGGAAATTGCAACTAATTAAGAATGACAAACAGAGAATTAAGGTTAGGTGTCTTGGACAAATACCTGCTTGTGGAATAACCGAAGGTTCAGGGCTGGGAAAATCCCCAAAGAGGAAAAATGGTCCGATAACTAGAGGCCTTGGTAGGGATGTATATTTGCGAATGCGCAAGGAGCAAGCAACAGAGTGTCCATGGTTGTTGTATGTAGCCAAAAATACAGATAAAGATGTATGGATTGTTCAAACTTTCAGGTATGAACACAAATGTTTGCAATCAAGAGACATTAAAGCTTGTGACTACAAGTTTCTTTCGAAGCAAATAGTTGACCAAGTTCAAGTCAATCCAGATATTCCAATCAGGGTTGTTCAAGATCAGCTCAGTAAACAGTTTGAAGTTCAGGTGTCTATGCAAAAAGCATTAAGGGCAAAAAACAAGGCAGAAAATGAGATTAGGGGTGATCATAAGCAGTAATACACCCTTTTAAGAGACTATGTTGAAGAGTTGCAGAAAACTAACCCAGATACAACAGTTAGGATAAGTGTACAAACTGCAACAGATGCAACAAGTCCAACCAGAGTTTTCAAGAGAATGTATGTATGCTTAGGCGCTTTGAAGGAAGGATACAAAGCTTGTCAAAGAGAGTTGTTGGGGTTAGATGGTGCTTTTATGAGGGGTCCTTTTCCTGGCCAGCTTCTTACAGCACTCGGTATAGACAGCAACAATGGAATATACCCTGTAGCCTATGCGGTTGCAGAAGCTGAAAGCAAAGACTCATGGATTTGGTTTCTTGAATGTCTAAGAGATGATCTTGACTTGCAACCAAACTCAAAATACACTTTTATCAGCGACAGGAAAAAGGTGATTTTACCATTTAGTTGATTAGATTCACTTGTATTTTCGTTAAATGCAAGTTTTATTAGTAAGGAATTGATGTTTATTTGTGCAGGGTATCATTCCAGCGTTATCAGAAGTATTCCCTAGTGCTAAACACAGATATTGTTTGAAGCACATCCATGATAATATGAAATTGCAATGGAATGCTAAAGCATACAAGGAACATTTGTGGAGATGTGCAGCAGCAACAACCGTCCAACAATTTGAGGCAGCCATGCTGGCATTCAAGAGTTTTAGCGAACCTGCCCATGCTTGGTTAAGTAAGATACCACCAACCCATTGGTCAAGCTCGCATTTTTCAGGTACCTAACCAAATCTATGTCTACTTGTACATCTTTTGTTCTACGACATTTTTCAGGTACCTGACCAAACATGTTGTAGGGAGGGCTCATTCTGATGTGCTACTTAATAATATGTGTGAGGTGTTCAATGGGAAACTAGTGGGAGGTAGGCACCAACCCATTATTACTGCTTTGGAATACATTAGAGAGTACTGTATGAAAAGAATAGTGTACGTTGTGAATGTGATTCAAAAGTGTGCCGGACCATTAACACCAAAGGCAACACTCATGTTAGATGCAATCAAGAAAGAGGCTTATAAGTACACTGCTTTACGGGTTGAAGGAGAAAAGTATGAGGTCAGTGGATGGGGAGACAAGTGTACTGTCAATGTTGAAGCTAGGGCTTGTACATGTAGAAGATGGGAGCTTACAGGTATGCCATGTAAACATGCTGTTGCTACCCACCGGTGTATGAGGTTGAATGGAATGCAAATAGGATCTGTTGAATCATGGGTGCATCCATGTTACTTGCTTAAGACTTGGGAAGAAACTTACAAACACCACATCCAGCCAATAAATGGTTATGAGCATTGGTGTAAGTCACAGGTGCCTACAACCATTCTTCCACCTAAACATCATAAACCATTAGGTAGGCCACGAAAGAAAAGAACCAGGGCTTTTACTGAACATGATAATAGTGACAAAACCAGTAAGTTGTCACAGTCTAGTAAGAGTGTGGTTTGTGGTATTTGTGGCAATGCTGGACACAACAAGAAAACATGTATTGGGCAATGAGGTGTAACAGGTAGTCAAGGCACTACACAACAATCTCAAAAAAAAAGGTTCATCCCAGCCAAAAGTTACAGGAAAGAAGAAGGCAAAGGTTACAGGTGACAACTATGAAGGTAATGATCAACCAAGTGTGGTCCAGTCTCAATCTGGAAGTCAAGTTGATGCTGCTTCTAGTGGGTCTCCAAAACATTTTTGGACTAAGACCAAGATTATAGCAGCAAAGCTTTCTTCACCACAAAAAAATGTTGGTTAAGCATATGAAAGCCAATGTTATCCATCGAATATGTATTCCCCTAAACATTATTTGCTGTGATTAAACAATGTATGTTTCTGAACTATGTAAACTCCAAAATTTTATGCATTTGGAAATATATCCATTTGCGTTATGTATGAAATCATGTCATTTTAGTGTATGGGTTTAATTGTGTTTTTATTGTATTGTTTTTATAGAGTCTTCATACATATGTGTTTTGAGTTTGGTTATTGTTATTCTATTATCACAAACACTAATGAAGGATCAAAGATGGATGAACAACACCATATCAAGTTTATGTTGATACTCAAAAATGGTGTCGGTTCACCCATCCTTGAGACTTCATACGTCTATGAATCTTGGATCTGTGGAACTTGGATTTGTGTTTTGAGTTTGGTTACTGTTATTCTATTATCACAAACACTAATGAAGGATCAAAGATGGATGAACAACACCATATCAAGTTTATGTTGATACTCAAAAGTGGTGCCATACATCCATCTTTGAGACTTCATACGTCTATGAATCTAGGATTTGTTGAAGTTGGATCTGGGTTTTGAGTTGGATACGGTTATTCTATCATCACAAACAGGAATGAAGGATCAAAGATGGATGAACAACACCATATCAAGTTTATGTTGATACTCAAAAGTGGTGTATGTTCATCCATCTCAGATCATTCATCCATCTGTGATACTTGGATCTGGGTTTTGAGTTGGATACGGTTATTCTATCATCACAAACAGGAATGAAGGATGAAAGATGGATGAACAACACCATATCCAGTTTATGTTGATACTCGAAATTGGTGTCTGTTCATCCATCCCTCATCATTCATCCATCTTTGAAACTCGTATCTCTT
>BPTQ01000008.1:168569016-168583476 GCA_019973895.1 Chrysanthemum seticuspe
TTGTATTTGAACTATACCACAACAAGTAGGTAGAAACTAGGAAGTAATCACAAACACTATTATCTTATTGTTATTGGTTTGAGTTTTGTGTATACATACTTCTGAGATATTTTTGTTATGTTATTTTTGTGTTAATTTGGGTATGTGATTTTACTGTACTAAAGTATGTATTGCGTTTACCTATATAAAGGTTTACGTATTTTAAAACCTCAAATGTATCAAGTCTTTGTATGTAACAAATACAAACACTAATGAAGGATCAAAGATGGATGAACAACACCATATCAAGTTTATGTTGATACTCAAAAGTGGTGCCATACATCCATCTTTGAGACTTCATACGTCTATGAATCTAGGATCTGTTGAAGTTGGATCTGGGTTTTGAGTTGGATACGGTTATTCTATCATCACAAACAGGAATGAAGGATCAAAGATGGATGAACAAGATCTAACACACACAAACAATAATAATACGGTTAGGCGTAAGGAGTATGTGAAAGAAAGAAAACTTGAACAACCAACCCTCAAATGAGGGTTTACAAGAGTATTTATAGGAGGGAAGCTAGGGCAACACTCCTAGTTCCCATCCTTTCCTTTATGGGCTTGGGCCTAAGCTCATGGGCCTTCTACATAAGCTTAAGGCTAATAACAAACATAAAGGCCATAATAAAGCTAACTATTACATATTAATTACTAACACTTGATTATGGTTTAGGAGTGATTCCAACAATCTCCCCCTCAAGTGTTGGTGATGAACGGTGAAGGCGTTGATTCAATAGTTGCTCTGACGTCTTCTGACATTCTTCTTTCTTGTTGAGAAGAGTTGCCTTGATTCGAACAATCTCCCCAGTGTAGAGAGATAGTTGTCTTTGAACAGTTATGCTTTGACGTCATCTTTAACTTTGTTCTTTGATCATTGTTCTTTGTGGTGAAGGTGATAGTATGTTGTTGTCTGCATCAGTCTGCCTCAGGTCTGCTTCGCTGCTCCAGTGTCTCCACATCATTCTTCAACATGCTCACACGCTCTTTAATGTTGGAATTCAATACTGATGAAGTTCTTTAAGTCTTTAACTTTGTAGATTCTTTGGTTTGACGAAGAATCATTCAGACGGTTGTGTTGCTTATGAATAGAACTTCCATTAGTGATGATGTTGGCGTGAGCATGAGAAGAATCAGCACGATCATCCCGCTCCGGAGCTTCCTTAAGAAGAAAACATTTCAAACGGTTAATAATAAGCGGATTCCGGCACTTACAAGTTTGAACTTCGAGAGTGTTATCAGCATAGTGTGAAAACACAACTCTAATTCTTACAAAGGCCGTTCCTGAACTGGAGTCCCACAAGTGAGATAACGCGATGTACCGAAGTACATCTACAGTTCAGATGAGTCGCTGAGGTACACTGAAGCGTCACCTCACGACTGTAGACCGTTTGAGACACACTCCGCGTAATCCACGGGGAGTTACCGAAGTGACCTGCTGTCAGGGCTGTTTGATGTTGACCCTGGCAGGAATTTCCATTCAATCACTGAGGATCACAGATGTGAACCTCTCATAAATGTTCTCGACAGATTGCTAAGATCTGTGAAGGACTCGATATGAACCACTGAAGATCTTATTTGTTGATCAACAAGTGATGAAGTGTCAAGTGTCCCTAAGAGATCTTTTGATGAATCTCGTGGCTCTAGACTCAATAGTGCATTTTGGTTTTCCTGAGCGGAGACTAGGGAGAGGGTCTCCTTCTTCAATACCAGCGATCTTTAAGAGAAAGCCAATAGTTTACGTAGGGTTCCCTGTGAGAATGAAACAAGCTTCTGTTGAGAGAAACTTGAGTGGTTAAGAAGGTTTAGTGCATGCGTCACTGGGTCCATGACGACTTTTAATCTTCAATACCGGTGTCACTAGGTGACAACCAGTAGCATATGAATTGAACCCGGTGTCTGCCCTAAGTTGAATAATCTGGAGGGCTATTTCTTTTCACCCTTTTCTTTGCATTTCTTTTTGATTCTTCAACTCCTTCTTTCTCCGATTCTCATTTTCTCCTTTTTATAATCATACCTAAGGACTTCTAAGTACTAACTATTTGTGATGTCCTTGGGTAGATCCCTCCGGCTCTGGCGGATCATAGGACGGTTATTCCTAACCTTAGTCACCTTATAACTCCATGACTAACCTATGTTGCCATTAAAACCACTGTTTATGAAAAATCTCTTAAAGGGTTTGTAAATGAAAAACATGTTTGAACCACTGTGAGAGATAGGATTTTGCATAAATACTCCCCCTCCACATGTGCTTAAGAGTTTTAATGGTTTAAATGCACAGTGAGGAAAGAGCGCGCACATTTTGAATTGATCCACTGGAGATAGACAATCCCCCGCGAGACACGGTTACGTTGCATAGTTAAAGAGTTACATTGTCAGCTTTTAGGTGACAACTAGCTCTAATAACTACCTTGAAGGTGTAGACAAACCTCGAAAGGTTGTCATACCCGTCAGAGTTCATGTCTACCAAGAGTGTTTCGAATGGTACATTCTACTTGGACAAGTCCTTTGCGAGACACGTTTACATTACTAGCGAACTAGCTTGAAATTATTACCCGTCTAGGACAAGTCTTTTCGAGTTACTAACAGTTTAGTACCGTCAATTCGTTGGTTAAGTCTGAAGTACACAGATTCATTTGCAATTTGCACAACATATTTCTTATCACATAATTTTCTCCCCCTCAAAAATGGCATATAAAATGTTATTTTTGAACGGTTGAGAATAAATATGGCCATTTCGAGTGTTGCGGGAAGATGACCACTATGAACAATTTGTGAACAAAGTTTTGATTCAAATACTCCCCCTCAACTAGTGATATAAACGGTTGAGGTTTTGAAAAAACATACGGGGAAGTACTTGTCTTTTTGAGCAAAACCTTGAAAAATGAAAGTTTTGATAGGTTTTACTCAAAAATAAGAAGCTTTCGCTCCTTTTATAAGGATTGTGGTACTGAGGCGTACCACAGGGTCCTTTCTTGACAATTACGGGTTGTACACTGTTATGTGTGCACAAGCCATTAACATACATAATCACACATCCAAAATTATATGAAAGAAACAATTCAAGGGGTACCAGGAAGTGCAGTGATGTTCCCAGGAGTACGAACAGGGCGTTGATAGCCGGTGATATTGATCCTGGGTCGACCACCAACAAAGCTTTCTAACGTTCTGAACTGATCCCTTCTGAACAACCGTTCATCAATCATGGTGATGATCCTTCTCACATTCCTCCGATCCTGAGAATTCCATCGCTTAGGGTTCCCAATGTTTTCACGTATATCCTTCAATCGATAAGCTAATCCGTCCCTAACCATCTTCAGAGTATGATCTCCAAATTTGTGAAGCTCATTACACGCCATCAAGCAGTTGCGATGAAGTTCACTGCGATAAACGACACCAAACGGTTTGCTGATGAGCGTTAATTATGATAGCTGGTTGATATCGGGAAGATCAAGCTGTGGTGGAGTGAAGTTGACACGTGTCTGATATGATTCAACGGCAATCTGGAGATCTTCAACACGTTCTTTTATGACTATGCGTCTGATGAAGATGAGCAGTGACTTGATGAATTCTCGTTGTATTTCGGTTGAAAATTGTCTCATGCGACCCTGTACTTTGGCAAGGTACATGTCTTCAATATCGTTGAGAGACAAATTCTCAAAGTCAGCTTCACAGAATGCATAATCCCTTTCATCCTGTCTTTTGACGACGATCTTCTTGAGAAAGGTGTAGTCCCATTTGGATGAAAGACCAACATGTTGGATGGCAACGATGTCTTTAGTACTAAATACTGCATGTTGTAACTTCTGAACCTGACAGCTTCTGTAGTAGATTCGTCGGCGTTCTGGCCAGTGATCAATCCCATACAATGCATCTCGGTCGTATGCTTCCACTGTGTTGGAAAACAAGTGAGTGGCACGTTCCTCAATGGGCAATGCAGTTTGAGTAGATAGCTGCAGGGAATGGAAGTGTCAAAGATGTAGCATATTTCCTTGAACCATCGCCACCATGGAGAAGAAATTCCAGGTCTTTGTTGAAGAAATATCGGAAGGGAATCCGTGGTTCATCTGGTTGGCCAATGGTCGGTAGAGGTTTGGTCCAATCGGTGTAATATGGAGGGTTGTCCCTTTTTGTGAAGTCAATGTTTGCTTCCGGGTTGAGCCAATCCATGTTGTTAGACATAGCTCGAGCAATGTTGTCAAGGTGATATTCGACCTCGAGGGCACTTTCAGAGCTGTCTTTTAGAAGTTGAAACGCTTCATTCTTGATTCGCTTCAACTCAGATTTCGTCATTTTCTTCACATGGAACTTTTCTTGCAAAAGTTTTGCATGCTCCAATGTAGAACCGTCTACCAAATTCTGACCTTCTTCAGGGTAGGGAGTGTTATTAACAAGAGTAGAGAACCATTCAAATTCTTCAGTTTTGTCGTCATCTAGCCAAGATACGACGTCAGTCTGAGGCGTCTTCTTCTTCTTCTTTTTCGAAGGCCTAGATGATGATGCTGGTTTCTGAACTTGTTTGGGAGAGGTGGGTTGTTGTAGGGGCTCACGGACCTCTTCATCGTCACCACCCGTATACTCAAAATAATCACCGGTTTTCTGAGTCAGGGGTGGTAACTCGGAATCGTCCTGAGGTTTTTCAGTTGAAGAACGAGGAGGGGACCTTTGTTGAACAGGAGTCCTTTGAGGAGGAGGTGGCATCGAAGAGGATTCACCAGACTGCTTCTGACGTTTAGGTGCAGAGTCTTTATCCTTATCCTTATCTTCATCATCTCTGGGACGTTTCAGCTTTTCTGCTTCAAATCTACAAGCTTCTTGAAGTTGGTAGTCAAGCAATGCTTGATACAATTTTGCTTCTTCAGAGTTGAACATCGCAGATTGTGGCGACATTTGTGTCACAAGCATGGCTACCAATTCATTATTCGAGAACACGATCGGATCGGTCGGATCGATTGTGACGGTTAAGGGTGTTGATCGAATAGTTTGCTTGGCGATCTGCATCAGATTTGGATAAAGTTGTCTGGTGAACAACTCCTTTGCGACCTTAGGAACATACTCCAGAAGGTACTTTTTCGTGTAGCCTTCCATCATTTCGTTCAGTTCCTCCTGATGGTGTTGTTTCATGAATTCCTGAACAAACTTCCTTTCCTCTTGCATCTTTTCATTCTCGTCATACAGATGATGTATGTGATCAGCAAAGAAATTCAGCTTCTTGTTGAGCACGTATTTCTTTCTGACTTGTTTGACAGCTTTGGTAATCCGTTCATGAGCTTGAGAAATCCAAGATCGAGGTGGTTTCTTCACAGATTTGGATGTTGATTTTGTTGATTTCATAGATGGTGGTGGTGATGAGTGAGATGAAGAATCTGATGAGGATGAGACATGAGGAGACTCGGGGTCCTTGGGCGGTTCAGAAGTTTCCTTCTGTGATCGTGTAGGACTTTCCAGGAGCAACTTGTCATAATCAACATCTTTATCTTTCTCAGACTTCTCAGTTTCAGGGTTCTCAAACTCATATTCGATAGTATCCTCCACAAGCTTTAGTTGTTGCAGAAGAGTGGTGGCACCAGATCCCTTATCGGGTCGATTAACCGCATCAGGACCTGGTGAAGAGTGGGCAGCACCACTTGATTCCTCGGGGCCACCCATTTGATCTTTAGCAAATTCTTCAGCTTTTTGAAGGTGTCTGACGATTTTAAACTTCTTCCTGTATGATTGATCCAGTAGCTCTTCTTCTTCTTCAGAGCTTTCATCATAGGGCACAAGTGCAGGAGTCTTCCCTTTTCCTTTATCAGCTTGAGGACTTGGAGGTTTAGGTACTGAAGGATTGTCATCCTTTGCAGTTTCAGAGTAGGTAATCTCTTCATCTGTGTCAGTACCTTCAGAGCTTTCGTCCAAAAGCTTTCTTTGCGGTTCAGGTGAGGGAATAGGTTCAGCTTCCTTTACAGGAACAATCCTTTTACGAGGAGGATTCCTTTTGGGAAGTTTCCTATAACTTTCAGAACTTACTGCACTTACAGCACTTCCTCTTCTGGTTCTCCGAGTAGGAGTCCCTGAAGCCTTTTCATCAAGATGGCCAACTTTTCCTTCTTTTACGGCTACCCGATACCTTTTGTACGTTTCCAGCTTTTTGATTTCCTTTGTAAGAAGGTGATCGGGCAACTCAGCACCCTGTTTCTTCGTAGACGATTCTTTGATTCTGACAGATAGTATGGGCTCAGTCAAGATGTCATGATTATCTGGGTCATTGAGTCTCCTGGGGATTTCAGGATGAAGTCCAAGAGCTCTCTGGATCAACAATTTGGTGTATCTGACATAGGGAATTTTGGAGCCAAGCTTCTTGTGAGACAGCATCATATCTTCCCATAGCAGTGCTTCAATTATAATGTCCTTCTTGTTGATCAACGACCAGAAAATTTGCAGTTCCATGAGCTTGGGATGCTCATAGCCACTGTCACGACCAGAAACTGATTTGGTGATGATCATATAGATTGTCCTCCATGGTTGAGGAATATTTTTCAGCTCCACGTGAGAGTGCTTAGAAATGATTCCTTTAGCTTCATCATAACCAATATCTATCAAGAATTGCAGGACCGTCTCTTCAGTAGGGGTAGCAAAGAAGTCGGTTGGAGCGATGTCTGGAATGATGAGAACAGCTCGTAAGTCATCAGGAGTGATAGTGACTTGTTTGTGATTAAGAATCACATTCACAGCATTTTGACCAGTGATCCTCTGCATAGAATCCCAGAATTGTTGAATGTAGACCTCTGGAACTGTGGCAGAGTGTGAGAGCATGTTCTGGTAGGGATGATTTCTGAGAATATCCACAGCAATGAGACAAGAAGATTCTGAGCATGTGAGTGTGTCAAAGTCAACCCTAAGGTTGTTCTTTCCAAGCTTTCTCGGATAGCCATTTGGAAAGATATCAGCAATTGTAAGAACTTCTGATGCATCCACATTCATTTGTTCAGCCATGTCGTGATCTGAAATAACATTAGCCAAAAGAACCAACATATCGAAAGACATAATGTTAGTCAACAGAAAGTTTTATTGTCTAGTTATTGAATGTACAGTGATAATGATTGTTACGAGTCCTAAGTCACTTGTTTGTCCAATAGTCTAATGACGTCGTGAAATGTTTCGTGAGTTAGTTAACTTTAAGTTTTAAAGTTTATGTTATCACTTATTGTTCACAACATATTAAACGATTAAGTTTATTAGTGACATTATTGGATCCGTGACGTTATGATTAGTTTATTTACAAGTTTGTACACGTAACAATTCATCATGAAGGTCAATCCAGGGTTAAGCGTAGTATTGGCAAAGTTAAGCGTAAACAGTATTGACATATGCGTAGACGAAAGCTTACGCGTAGGATCCTAACTTACGCGTAAGAAATGTTACGCGTAGGAAAAGGGCACCTTATGCGTAGAGCTTACGCGTAGGCGTATATATACCTTACGCGTAAGGCTTACTCGTAAGAGAAGACCTTATGCGTAGAAGTCACTGTTTACGCATATCCTTCATAGGATACGCGTAGTCCATTGTAGAACCTTACGCGTAACTGTTATGCGTAGGATTATTCTTACGCGTAACAAGACTACGCGTAGGGTAATCCTTATGCGTAGAGTTGCAAATGACCTTGATTCTGAGTATTAAGCGTAGCAAAGCCTGAAATAAGTTCATCAAGTCATCAATATTAACACAAAACATCATTTTAACAACATTTTATGGCATGAACATTCATAGGAAGATTACGCGTAAAAAATCATACGCGTAGTTCAAAACCCTAAGGGTTATGAATTACGCGTATGAAATTTAACCATGGGATTTGCACAAGACTTTTTCTGGTAGTTTAAGAGTGTTGAGGGAGTCTTTATACCAAGTTATAACACCTAACTCGTTGTGAATCAAAAGTTACCCAATATTATGAACATTAAACCCTAAATACAAATTGTTCACCAATTCGTGTTTCTGGGTGGTTAATAGCAATAGAAATCATTAATTCAACAACTTAAGACTATATCCCAACAATCTTTTATACCAAAACACTTCACATTTGGAAAAACCCAAATCGACACATAAACCCTAATTTTTAAAAATCGTTGATACGTGTTTCTGGGTGGGTTTGGATGGTTAAAATGGTATCCTTGATGTATAAACAACGTTTTGACACTATCCATATAACCAATAACATACACACACTGATTTTGTGTTCATATGCTTAAGCGTAGAACACACAATCACTTGAAAAACACTTTTTAGCCGTTGGATTTACATGAAATTAAAAACCTTATCTTAAAAACATGTTTTAATCACAAGACAACTTACAAAGTGATGATCAAAACAACGGATTGCTAGAATGATTCTTAGGCGTAGATGTGTTTAGGTTTAGAATTAAATGTGAGGTGAAAGTTAGGTGGGGAGGTGTTTTATTTAAAATAACTTTAACATTTTGACAGTTTTGGTCCCTCCACCTTTTCCTTTTTCAAACAAAGCTATTTAACTTCCATTTTGGTTACCAAACAAAGTTTTTAGGAAAGAAACTTGACGACACTCCCCCTCGACTTAAGAAATAATGAAAGGTTATAAATTTAGTCCGAGGAGTGTCATTTAACCAGAAAATTCACCACCATTGTTAAATGAAACAACCGAGATATGGTAACATGCAAGTACACAGATGTTTTGAAGCAGTTAAGTGAAACTTTTCTCCCCCTCAACACTTGATCGTAAAGAATACTGAATTTTGAAGGATTATAGTGTGAAGGAAGAAATGTACTTGCCATGTTGAAAGATTTTAGATTAGAAGAATATTTTTGTTGTTTTATAAGATTTTATAATTTTGTATTTTGTTTTTGAAAAATTATTTACAAAAGATGTTTTGGTGTTTGACAGGTTTTTAAGACTGTTTTAAGAGGTCATCCAATTCCTCTTGAGTCAAACACCTCATACCAATCCGGTGGACCAACTCATTAAACCTAGCGGGAGGCAAGGCTTTGGTGAGAAGATCTGCCAATTGGTATTCTGTACCCACAAAGTATAATTCAACGGTACCCTGTTCCACGTGGTCCTTGATGAAATGATAGCGAAGATCAATGTGCTTTGATTTCGAGTGCTGAACTGAGTTGCACGAGATTGCAATGGCACTCCGATTGTCGCAGTACATCGGGATTCTGTCAAATACGTAACCATAGTCTTTGAGTTGTGTTCTCATCCAGATGACTTGAGCACAACACGCGGACATGGCTACATATTCTGCTTCGGTTGATGACAACGATGTACAATACTGCTTCTTTGATTGCCAAGACACCAGTTTATCACCGAGAAATTGTAGTGCTCCTGAAGTACTTTTCCTTGAGTCTAAGCATCCTGCGTGATCAGCGTCTGAAAAAGCGATTAGTTCAAAACCAGAATCCTTCGGATACCAAATCCCGAAGTTAATGGTTCCCTTGATGTATCGGAGGATTCTTTTAGCCTCAGAGAGGTGGGTTTCAGTTGGTCGCGACTGATAACGGGAGCATAGATAAACGGCAAAGACTATATCAGGTCTGCTAGCTGTTAGATACATGAGAGACCCAATAATACTTCGGTATTTGGTGGGGTCAACTAATTTCCCATGTAAATCAGCATCTAACTTCTTGGTATGAGTCATTGGTGTGGCATAAGTATCACAGGTTTTCATTCCAAATTTGTTTAACAATTCAAGGGCATATTTGGACTGACTCAAGAAAATACCACGGGGTGATTGATGAACTTGTAATCCTAGAAAGAATGTAAGTTCACCCATCATGGACATTTCAAAATTTTTCTTCATTAGTTTTGCAAAAGCGATTGAAAACTTTTTATGTGTAGACCCAAAAATGATGTCATCCACGTAAATTTGAACAATTAAGATATGTGCCCCGTGATATTGTATAAAAAGAGTTGGGTCAACCGAACCTTTGGGGAAATTATTAGCAATGAGGAAAGATGATAGCTTATCGTACCATGCCCGAGGGGCTTGTTTGAGACCATAAAGAGCTTTGTTCAGTTTGTAGACATGGTTCGGGAACTTAGGATCAACGAATCCTTCTGGTTGGCTGACATAAACCGCTTCTTTCAGTTGTCCGTTGAGAAACGCAGTTTTGACATCCATCTGAAAGACCGTCATATTCATATGAGCCGCGAACGCGAGAAATATCCGAACAGCCTCAAGACGAGCAACCGGAGCAAAAGATTCTTCAAAGTCTATTCCTTCTTCCTGACGATAACCCTTAGCAACTAGACGTGACTTGTTTCGGATAACGTTCCCTTCAACATCCAATTTGTTTTTCCAAATCCATTTTAGACCAATGACGTAGACCCCTGTTGGTCTTTCAACCAGTTCCCATACTTCAAGACGTTTGAATTGGTTGAGTTCTTCCTGCATGGATTCAATCCAGTTATCTTTTGTCATTGCGTCTTTAATGTTTTTAGGCTCAGATTGGCAGACAGTGAGTGCATAGATGCAATGTTCACCATCTGTGTGAAGACGTTGTCTCGTAACGACTGGTTGATTCGGGTTGCCAATAATGTTAGCCAGAGGATGGTCTTTTGTCCATCGGTGTGTAGAGGGTTGATGTTGGTATACATTGTGCAGATTCTGAGGATTCAAATGGTTTGTTGAAAATTCCGCGACATCTAGTGCAGCAGTCTCATTGGCAAACGGGTTGAAGAACGCATTTGGATCAAAATCTGCAGGTGGGGGTACTTCATTCAGAATATCATCAGCTGGTTCATCATTGTTGGAAGCGGTGTGTTCAACTGTTGTGTTGGAGTCAACTGGTGTAGGTGCATCTTCAACAGTAGTTGTTGTAGCAGGTGTATCAGGTATAGGAAGATTATCAGGTTGTGCAGCGGAAACAGCGGATACACCTGGAGCACGTTCATCAATATCGTCACAGAACAGAGGAGCAAATAACCTTTCCATTTGTTGACGAGTTAGCTGGGGGCTTTGTTCAGCTGATGATGGGGGTTGAGGGAAGTTTAAACGGTTGTGACCGGGTTCTAAGCTGTTATACTCAGAAGCCATCTCCGTGAGTTCATCAAAATGAGCATGAATCGTTTCCATCACCTGTTTTGGACGACGATTCCAGATCCGGTAACCTTTAGAATTCTCACAATATCCAATAAAGACTCCAATGTCGGCTTTGGCTTTGAGCTTTCCAAAATCATCACGATCATTATTCGGATAGCAAAGGGATCCAAATACATGAAAGTGTTTGAGATTCGGTTTATGGTTGTGGACAAGCTCGAAAGGTGTTTTGTTGTGGCGTTTTGTGATCATAGAACGGTTTTGAGTGTAGCATGCAGTAGATACGGCTTCTGCCCATAAGTAATCTGGAAGTTTAGCATTGATTAACATTGTTCTTGCAGCTTCCACTAACGTTCGGTTTCGTCTTTCAACAACTCCGTTTTGTTCAGGTGTACGTGCAATAGATGTTTGATGCTGAATTCCCACTTTCTCATAAAATTCACGAAGGGTTTGGTTAACAAATTCAGTTCCTTTGTCTGTCCGAATTAGCCTGACGGTGTTGCGGAGCTGAACCTGTATTTTTGTGAGAAAGGTGATGATCATTTGTGGAGCTTGGTCTTTGCTACGAAGAAAGTAGACCCAAGTCCATCGTGAGTAGTCATCAACAATTACTAAGATGTAGCGTTTGCCATTGATCGTTTGCACGCGCATCGGGCCACACAAATCCATGTGAAGAAGATGTAGCACATGCTGAGAGTTGTGTTCCACCTTTGAAGGAAAATGAGCACGAGTGCTTTTCCCTTGTTCACAGGCTGAGCAAAGGTGATCTTTTGAATATTGGAATCGTGGGAGACCTTCAACTAGTTTGTGTCGAGCAAGGTTGGTGATGGTTTGAAAGTTTAGATGTGAGAGACGACGGTGCCATAGCCAGGATTTTGTGGATGTTGCCTTTGAAAGTAAGCAGATGGGAGATGAAGCAACCATGTCTTGCATAGAGATAGTGTAGAGACTAGAATTACGTGAGCCAGACATAAGGTCATGTCCTTGTAGATCACGAATGAAACAAGTTTTCTCCCGGAAAGCAACCTCCAAATCTCCATCACAAAATTGACCTACTGAAAACAGATTGTGACCGAGGCCTTCCACATAGTAAACCCTGCTGATTTCGATGTTCCCATTGACATAATCTCCGTAGCCCATGATAGCTGCGAAGTGATCGTTCCCGAACCTGACAGTGCCAATGAACTTTGTAATAAAGTTTGATAACAGTTTAAGATTGCCTGTCATGTGTCGGGAACATCCGCTATCAACAATCTAGAGAATGATCTGTATCACCTGCATTACACACAGACGACACAGATGGAATAGAAGTAGATGTGGAACCCGAAATGTTAGAGGGTTCCGAAGCAGGTATATTAGACATACACACATTCATAATTTTAGGCATCCATTTAAATCCGAGTGTGTTATATATCCATTTCTGCCATCTATAACTACTCTTTGCTTTAGTCTTAGTGAATGCACTAGGTGGTACTACATTCTTAGGAGGTGAAACTGGAGCTACAGTGACAGCAATGTTTGCCTTAGAATCTAAAGAAGGCGGTCTACCAAGCACAGACTTAGAATGATTAGTGGGCCTAGAGGTATTCCGATTCTTAGTATTCTGTAAACGAGAGATTATAGCTTTAGCAACACATTTGTCATGACAATCAGAATTCATACTCTTCCGACAAATAACACAAGGTGCATTAGACTGAATATCAAAGGTACTTAACGGTTTAGCATTCGTTACATCACTATTTCTATTACATTTGCCAGACGCAATATCTATAGTGGAAGCAACATGAGTCTTATTCAGAGTCCTAGGGTGTTCTTCTACTTTAGCATTCCTTATTGATCTTTTCTTAGGTCGCAACTTCCTATTATTCGATTGAGTGCTCCTAGGCTGTGAAGTGCGGACGTTTGGAAAAGACGCAACTATTCCTGTTTCAGTAGAGGGAAACACGTTAGCAACTTGTGATTTGGCAGTAGGGATTTTAGGTTCACGATTACTAAGTGTGACTGGTGCTAATCTCTTAATCACAGTAGGCGGAAGTTGTTCATACTTGCCTAACATTTCTCTTAACTTAGAGATAGTGTGAATCAAATCTTGATTTTCAGAACGAATATTACCAGCAAAATTCATGACTTCTCTAGTGTGAGCAAGATAGTTATCAAGTTCGTTAGATGCTTCATGACGAGTCTTATTGAGTAAATCAAATATGACACCATATTCCTGTTTCACTTTTACAAGTTCTTGTTCATATTTAGAAATTTGACTTTTCAAAGACACGTTTTGATCATCCAGTTGCTCAATTTTAGGATCAGAAGATTTTGCACTCAACTGAGCGATTTTCTTTTGAAAACTAAGTTGATGATTGTGAATATCTTTTTCACACCAATGAAGACGACGTTTTGCATTGTAAATTTCGTTGAGTAATCGTTTATTTTCAGCTTTTAAAGACTCGATCTGAAGCACATTATCGGTGTTCTCAACAATTACAACATTTTCAACAATATCAGCAGAGATATAATCAGATGCATCTGGCAAAGAATGAAACAACACAGCATTATGGACATCAGCACAGATAAGGTCTTCCAAGAGTCGATCAACATCTTTTCTCAAAAGTTTCTTTTTACGTTTAGTATTAGAAATGGATGTTTCTGTTTTCTCGAAAACGACCTTCATAGTTCCAAGTTCCTTATGAAAATCCCGTTCCCAGGCTAATGCACAACTTTTCAAGTTTTTAACATTAGGTAAAAGATTTTTCTGAAAAATGTCTCTTTGTTCTCTCGCCAGAGGCGATTGAAAATGTTCAATTTTGATTTCAGAGCGATATTCTATCTCATGTTGTAAAATTTTGAGGTCAGCCATGAAAATGTCAAAATATCTAAGAATATTTCGATTTTCAGGTTTTGAGTTTACTTCACTAATTGAAGGTAAAGGACCATAAGTTTGTGCATAATCTGTTTTGGGATTAACATTAGAAGACTCAGGTGTTTTGATGATAACCCTTGGTGTGTTAGAAGAATCCGTTGGTGTGACGAAAGTGACTGCGTTTTTATAATTAAAAGGTTTGTTGTAAACAACGTTTTTTAATTTTGATCGACTCTCGTCTTCTGTATCTAATTCCTCTTGACGATGATATTCAACAACACTCATAACAGTATTATCAATTTTGTATTCTGCACTGGAAACCTCAGGAGTTGGTTTGAATGTTTTTAGTGAAAGCTTTGGTTTGTAATCAGCTAGATTTTTTCCATATCCTTTTGGATTGGGTTTTAAGGTAAACTTTTCAATAGCTGTTACTGATTCACCATGTTTGTAAACAACAGTTTTAAACTCTTTAAGTTTGTTTTGCAAGCCGATAATTTCTTCAAGAAGGTCA